>QXTE01000160.1:2760077-2924531 GCA_003942145.1 Platysternon megacephalum
CCTCTGTTCTCTTCCACCCCTTTATATATCTTTTGCATAAGGCGGGAATCCTTTGTCCCTCTGGGTTCCCCCACCCCTCACTGGAAAAGCACCAGGTTAAAGATGGATTCCAGTTCAGGTGACATGATCACATGTCACTGCAAGGCTGCATTATTCACTTGCCAGCACACACATATACAGGAAGACTCACAGGTAAATACAGCCATCTGCAGACAATGGCTCTGGTTAATGGGAGTCATCAAGATTCCAAACCACCATCAATGGCCCACACTTTGCATAATTACAATAGGCCCTCAGAGTTATATTTTATATTTCTAGTTTTAGATACAAGAGTGATACATTTATACAAATAGGATGATCACTCTCAGTAGATTATAAGCTTTGTGATGATACCTTTTGCATTAAGCATATTTCAGTTACATTAAACTCACTTGTTTTTATAAAACTATTCCAATTACATTATACTTATCATGTTTTTACAAAATCATATAGACTGCACAACGTCACAATGTCTACTTCAGTTACGTAATTTACGTAACTGAACTAGCGTAACTTAGATCAACTTACAGCATTAGTGTAGACCAGCCCTCAGTGTTGCAAGGCAAAGTGACTCGCACAGCTAAGTCTGGTTTTCAGAAATTACATAGGCATTTAGAAGGCTAAGTCTGATTGAAAGTTAATGAGACTGAGGCTTCTTAGTGCCTATGCAACTTTTGAAAATGAGATTTAACCACCTAAATCACTTAGGCTTTGCACCACTGACTGAAACTAAAAATCTTGTTCTTAGTCTCTTTGTGCCACAGTTCCATATCTATGAAACTGGGATAATTGTACTCCCAGTTTGTCAAAGTACAGCTGTGAGAATACAGCTCTAAAAGATTGTAAGTTGCTCAGATGGTAATGAAGGTCATATGCATACTTTAGATAGAAAGATCAGAATTTTTCTAATGATCTGAGTCCTTAACCACCAAATCATAGACTGTAAATAAATACTACTAATTGGAGGTATTCCCCATGTCCCAAGAAATAATATTTCTTAAAAAAGATATATCTGTAAATATGATTTAGGCAGCTTGCATCACTGTAGAAGTATAATTCAACAAGAAAATATCACAAATTTTCACATTTCAACATATGTTTATTAAGAAAAACAGTGAAGAGAAAGCTATTTAAAAATGTGGAGTATAAGGAAAGATGGGTTACACACAAAATGCTTATGAGCACAGAAACAACTCACAGAAACTGCAATATCATTCAAATTTAGGAACTAATTTTCGGTTCCCATGCCCCAAGCAGTTAGAAATTGACTGCCCCATGGAACCGATGTGCTCTATCTACAAGGAAAAGTACTGGATATAATTACAATTTATGTATCTCTTCTTTCCTTTCATCAGCCAACTCAGAGCCTTACAGGCCCAAGGTCTCCAGAAAGCCAGGTGCTTACTCTCTTACTATGAGGGAAAATGTTGCTAAAATTATAGGGAAGTAATGAAGGGGAGAAAAATAAACAACAAAGCTTCTCAGTCTTCAGTGAAATATGCATCCAGTCCCTCCAGTTCTGTATCTGCTTCTGTGTTTGAAGAAATGGGAATGGAACATGAATTTGTACTTTTCTGACTACTCAGTTTTTGCTGGGAGCTTTCAGGTTCACTTGGTTCTTTCTTCACTTCTCTACCACCACTTAGTAGCTTCTGACTCTCTGCGAAATATTGATTGGGATGATTCAAAGAAAACCCAATATCATCAACCTGTACACAGAAGGAAAGGAAAAGGAATTATTACACGGTATTTCAAAAGATGAATTTTAGATCAGATGAACTCATTCAGTAGCATTAGTCATTTAACTAGTTTAGCTTTTGTTTAAGAAAATGGGGGTGAAGGGATATCACTTTGCTGATACTTGTCTGATTCAATACTATCATGCCAAGGATCTAATTGCAACACAAACCTCCTTCTCCTATATTTTAAGAATAAAACATGATTGTTTTAATATTATTATTAAATATATTATTTTAACATTGTCTTTCTTGTAATATTGCAGGAACTACAAATAAATGTAAATAAAACATGCAAAGTAACATAAGTGTGGAAACTACACAGGTTGTTACAACTTCACCTGGTGAACCCATCCTACTCTTTACATCCATTTTTTTCCAATTTTGGGTGGGTGGGCTCCAGACTAGTCTAGGGTGAATGGGCCAGAGGGGAACAGCAGTAAGGACAAAGTTTCATGAAACAAATCAGGATTGGCTGTCAATACAAATGTGAGGCCATGGGTAAAACAGTAGATCCACCTCTGTCGGTACTCTCACAGCAGCCCTTACTGATGTTGACCACCGACGTGATTTATATTCAACAAGGCAGCAGGCTTAGGCAGAAGGCCAATGGTCTGATCTTGTCTTTGCTCTACTGGCACTGGGGCTAAGCTGCAAGGACATGTGTGATCCAGCTCCAAGGAATCCCAATGGGCCCCTGTCCCACATCAAACAGCACATGGGCTTCTGATTAGTTGGAAGAAGGAAGAGAAACTACTATAATGTGCATTCTATTTTATTTTTAATTGCTTCTTAAAGTCAGGCATGTCTCTTCATTCAACTACTATAATTATGTATTTTGGTTTGTGATTGCTCCTATTAGTTAATTCTCTAGTCAGTTACACAATCTGAAAAAAAGTTAAACAGTCATCAAACATACCAAAACATTAAAAATAATCTTCCTCTATGGGCCTTTCATAGTCTTAAAAGCAAGCTACTCAGCCGTACCCATTTCACAACCTCACTTATAACCCCTATCCCTCTCTTCAGGTGCTTACAAGCTTGAAACATCTACCAAAAAGCCAGATAGTCTTTTAAAAGGAGCACTTAGTCAAGTTTTCCCCAGCATTCACCCTTCACCCCACCATCATCTTCCCACAAGCCACAGGAAAACCAGGGAGAACAGTGAAAAAGGTCATCAACTTTGGGATCTGGTTAACCAAGGTAGGAGGCCAAATTCTAAAGCTAAGAGCCACCAAGTGGGAGTTCTTGGCTGCCAATGTCCTCCCTTTTTGTACTAGGAAGAGGATGTTGAGGCAAATGCCACAATATCATATGAGAAAAAATTATTTAGGACTTTATAGGTCAAAATCAACACTTTACAGCTCATCTATAAGTCAACCCAAAGCCAATGCAATCATGTAACACTGATGTAATGTGCTCTTTGCATGAAACATTGCTGAATAAGTGCACAGTCACATTCTGTACTAGTTCCGAGTTTTGAAAGGTCTTAAATTACATTGTATTATAATAATCTAGCCACGATGTGACAAAACTGCAGTGAGGTCCTACATAAGAAAGAAAAGGTCACAACCTCCTTGCCAAATATATGATGAAAAGCAGTCTTAGCAAGTGCAACAGCCTCAGTATGTAGGAGCAATTGGGACTCCAATATGACTGTCAGGTTGAAAATCTTAGGAAAAAAGTAGGGGACATACCCACCTCTCCCCTAATTTGGAGGTCTGATTAATCTCTGATTTTTCTTCTGGCTATTTTCCCCATTCGTTAAATTTCATCTCTGTATTATGCGGGTGAATCTTAGCCAGCCTATACCAGAAAGGTCTGAAGAGAGAACTATGGAGCTGTGTGTCTCATCATATTGAAGGCCACTCAACCCAAATCTCTTTACTAACCTTCCTATTTTATCCTTAGAATCTCAGTTTGTTTTTCTGGATAGTAACTCCTTTTTCTCCTTTTATAAAGAATTAGAACAATCTATGAAGTATCTGCTTGTATCAAAATGAAGCTGCAAGATGAGATGCGTAGACTGAGATTTTCAAAGATGACTTCGTGATTTACTCACACAACACCCATTCAATTCAACTGAAACTTGTAGACAGCTTTGTAAATCTTAAGGGTTATCTCTACATACTTCTCCCCCATTTTAAAGTTGAAGGGTATTGCTGAGTCTTTCTAGAACTTCATCAGCCGCAGTTTGGACAACTCTGCTTTAAGGAAATTCTGCAAAGGAAAGACTTCTTCTCAGTCTATTTCCCAAAAGATAAATTTCCACAAGGATTTTTCTGCATAATAATATACTGCTTTGATGGCACAAAAATTAATCTGAGAAATTAATGGCTTGTTTGATCCACTAATAAAAAAACAGGAGCACATATTTATATTTCCTTGCTTTGTGTGTTTAGTCAGACTGTTTGTGTTACTTTAAGAAAAATATTTATTTTGTCAGTAACCTGGTCATTTGAAACTTTTAAAAATTGTATTAATAATTCTTCCTTAAAGGTTCTTTGTGTCTTCAGAAGTTAACCAACCAGTAATAGACTGAAATTGAATTTCTTCAGCAAGTTTATCAGTTTCATTTACAGATGCAATTAATTCAGCATATAAAGAAAAATAAAACTGTACATGATGTACTGTAAAGAAAAGTTGAGTTTATAATCTATATTGATCCAGACTGAAGGGCATTTTACTTTAAACAAATCTATTTATTTCATCTAATAGATGATATCAAACATTTCCTTGAATTCAACATATTTTCCTCACATTGACCTTCATGCAAACATTGGTCTCATATTTCTACTGTAGCAAATGTGGTTTTGAATGGAAGTGAGGCAACAGTGTTGCACCTCTGGGATCTTTAGGTTTTAATCAAGCAGTTTCCAATGACAGCTGATAACAAGGCAGCTGGTATTACAAAAAAAGCCATATGGAACAATCATAGTTCTACAGCAAATGGTATCAATTAGCTGTGGTTCATTTTCAAAAACTTTCACTTAAATGAGATTTGATCACAAAGGACAATGAAAAGCAAACGGACATTCTCCACCCTCCCCGCTTTAAATAAGCAAGAGAATACTGACATTCATTTTCCAAATAAAGTAGGAAACCGAGGTGGTTAAATAAAATTAGAAATGTAGTAATGTTAAAACATCAATAACTGGCAAGTTATAACAAAGATGACAGTTATCTCTATAATCATAATAAAATATATTTTTGCTTACATTTTTAACATCATGTACTCTAACTATACAGATCTAAAATGTTCTATATTAGAAAGTTCACTAAACAGCTATACTCACAAAGATTTTATTTAAAAAATCAAGCAAGAATAGTAAATATTTACAGGTACGCAAGAATAACATTTTTCGAAAAAGACACACTAATTTAGAAATAAACTGCTGTAGTACCAATTGCTGAAGAAGCATCACTCGTGCAAATTATGTAGGCATTAATTAATTTAATTTAATTATTGTTAAAGATGTGTTAGACACTTTATTATTTATCTACATGCTAAAATTGGGGCCTTAAAATATGTTTATTTAAACTGCTCTGGAATGCAATCTGATTTCAAAGCAACAATCAATTTTAGACCACTGTCACTATGACAGGCTGCCTATAATCTATCAATAATTAATAGTTGATATCAGTGTGGTTTTTCTTTAAACTTATTACTACTTGTCCACATGGAGCTCAGACCTCTAATTTCTTCGGTAAGGAAATATGCTTCTCCCAATGTTTGAATTAAATATTATTTCTATCGTGACTGTGTAAAGGCATTTCTTTGCAATCTGCTTTTTCTATTTGGGACTACTTTGCCACGGTTTCTCATTTTCAGTCTTGTATATTTTGTATGACTGACTCACTTGGACTTCCTTTAATATAAATAGGGCCCTACCAAATTGACCGTCAATTTTGGTCAATTTCACAGTCATAGGATTTAAAAAATCATAAATTTCATGGCTTCAGATACTTAAATCTGAAATGTCACAGTGCTGTAACCATGGGGGTCCCAACCCAAAAGAGGGTCATGGGAGGGTCACAAGGCTATTGTAGGGGGGTCGCGGTATTGCCACCCTTACTTCTGCACAGTTGCTGGAGGCGGCACTTCAGAGCTGGGTGGCTTCACAGCAGCAGCTGCGGGCAGGACACCCAGCTATGAAGGCAGCACCGCTGCCAGAAGCAGCACAGAAGTGAGGGTGGCATGATATGGGTGGTCCTCACTTTTGTGGGGGGCAGGGTTGGGCTTGCAGTTGCCCATGTTGTCCACCTGTAAGCCCTGCATTCCCCTCCTGCGCCCCTAACTTCTGCAGTGTGCCCCCATCACTCCTACCCCCCGCACTCCCCTCCTGTGCCCCTACCCCCTGCACTGTGCCCCCTTCACTCCTACCCCCTGCACTCCCCTCCTGTGAGAAACAGGAGCAGCAGCGGCTGCACATGACAGTGGAGCAATGGGGGAGGAGGGCCACCCCTGCTCGGGAGGAGTCATCTGGCTCAGCTGGTTGTCCCACTGCCCCCCTGCAGCTCAGGTACCTCCCCCCGCTCCAGACGCTGCTGCTCTTCCTGCCACCTCCATCACGGCAGGTCAGGTGGGAATCGGCAAACCCTCCGCATGGCACCTTCCGCATGGCAAACCCTCCGCATGGCCCTGGGCGACCGCCCATACAGCCCACCCCAAAGGCCAGCCCTATACCTTGCTAAGATAAGGGCCTCTGCAGTCCAACTACGTAGGGCCTGAAGCTAGTGCACACTCCTCAGAGTTCAAAGCGATGGACCATCTGGATTACTTTGTGATAGTTAAAGCAAGTAACACAGGAATTTCTAAACCGATCACATGAGATATACAGATCTACAGAAAAATTACACAAAACCTGCATGTAACACCCTTCCTTCAGTGTCCTCACCACTTTGAGAGCCCATTGGGTTGTGGTCAGTTCTTTTGGTGTCTCAGCACCCTCCTGCCCATTCTTGCCTTTTTGTTTTGGTCAGTGAGAGTCCCTGCTAAGAGCAGAACTTGACCTTTTAAATAAAATTCCAGATCTCCATGTCAGATGACACCCTGAGTGGCTTCAAGTCCCTTGTCAGGGGATTTCTTGCTTGGTTACAGCCCACCGTTAGTCTATACTAGGAAAGCTGTTTCCTCTATGTAGCAGCCACGTCATTGTTCTATGGTCCTTCCGTAGGGCGCACAGTCTCTTCTAACACCTCTTAGATATTCTAGTTCAGAGGTTCTCAATTTTTTTCTCTCTGAGGCCCCCCTTGACATGCTACAAAAACTCTAGGGCCCAGCGGGGCGTGGGAGAGGGGCTTTGGGGCAGGGGCCTTGGACATAGGTATAGTTTGACTTCTATTGGGGGTGGGAGGCAGGGACGAGTGGGGCTCGAGCCACCTCCACATGGCGGGGTCCAGGGAGGGAGTGCCACCCCCATCTCCTGCCTCACACCTCAGCAGGTCACCCAGTCTGTCTGGATTGGGGGGAGGGGGGAATGGCCTGCAATCAACAATTATAACTCAAATGTGGGGGGCTTAGCTCAAAAAGTTTGAAAACAGGTTAGGGTGCGAGGGGGTAGCTGGGGCTGTGTGCAGACAGGGAGTGGCTGTGGGTGCAGGGAGAGTGGCTAGGGGCTATGTGCAGGCAGGGGGTAGCTCAGGGTGCAGGGAGGTGGGTAGCTGGGGCTGTGTGCAGGCAGGGGGGGCAGCTCAGGGTGCAGGGACGGGGTAGCTGGGGCTGTGTGCACACGGGGTGGCTGTAGGAGCAGGGAAGGGGAGTGGCTAGGGGCTGTGTGCGGGCAGGGGGTAGGTCAGGGTGCAGGGAGAGAGGTATTAGGAGCTGTGTCCTGGGAGGACTCCCCTGCAGTCCCTGTTCCCGGAGGGGTCTGCCAGCCATGGAGCCGGGTCTTCCCACCCAGGGGGCTCTTACTGGCTGCCTCTGTGGGAACAAAGGGGCTGGGAGCTGAGGAACAGCTTCAACCTGGGGCACCAGCAGGAGTGGAGGGAATGCTGCCGCTGCCTGCTCCATGGCACCAGCCAGAGCAGCAGCTGCCCTGCACTGCCTGGCTCTGGCTTCCTGCCTCCAACCTGGCTGAGGGTGGGGGAGGGAGAGGTGTGGAGCTGTCCCCCGGACTGCCATGCACTTGTGTTGCAGTTTGGGGTGGGCAATGTCCTCCATGTCCCCAACTCTTCCCATGGGCTCAGGGCTTCTGCCCCACAGGGAGCAGCACCAGAGTTCAGGGCTCCGGGCTTCAGCGCTGTGGGTGGTGCCAGGAATTGGGGCTTCAGCCCCACGGGGGGTGCCAGGGATCGGGGCTTCAGCCCTGCAGCTCCCTTGAAAGGGCTCACAGACCCTCGGTTGAGAACTGCTGTTCTAGTCCATTATTGAAGTTAAAAAAGGAAAAGTAAAGGTGCAGTACAATTTACAATCAAAATGGCATTCACAAAACAGAATGGAATCTGCAGACTAATATAGACATATGTAGACATGCACTAATTTGTCACAGACCACAAAAGAATTTAAGAGACCTAAGGTGACAGCCAGCCAATATATCCATTTAAATAATTACCCCCTGGTAAACTTTCTATATTATAGGTGCAGACACTAAGATAAAGCCAGGGGTGTGACATTAATGTATGATTGGATAATGTAAGTATGTAATCAACCACAAAATGTCACGGGAAAGTAAAATAGTGTTAACAAGCAGGGTATAAAAGCTTAGCTTTGAGAGAAAGAGACACTTGGAACACAGGGACGCTTGTAAGCCTGTTCTCCAGATTGGCAATGTATTAACCTTTTCCTTTCTGTGCTGTGCTATCTTGTCTTGTCTAACAAACACCAATTTAGCTTGGTTACTGATCAGTGAGATGTCAGATAATCTAAATCGAGCCCTAGCACACTGTACAAAATTTATACCACTACAGGATTATGAAGTATTAGTATTGTCTAGCAGTGCTTGGAACTTTATAGAATTAAGTCATTTAATCCCTTTTCATTGACCATTAAAGAAGAAAAGATATTTCAAAGTAGTAACTCGGTGAACAGCCAATTCAGGACTCATTAAGCCATTCTTTTAGCAGTGCAATAAGAATTTAATCCATTAATTTTACAAAACAGAATTATCTAATTAACAAAAAATTTAAGCCACCCGCATGGGCTTCATATCCCAGTAGACTAAAACATTAAACCCATGTAACTACCGAAATCAGTTTCTTTCTTGATGCTGATGACTAGAACAGCAATAAAATCTGGTGACTTCATAGATGGAATAAGAAGACATACATGTCAGTCAGGCTTCGCAGTGGGGCATTATGACCCAGGGACTTCTTGGTACCCACTGGCAGAGGACACAGGGGTGCATAGGGTTGCAGGGATCCCCTGAGTCTGGTCTCTACCATAAATGTTCATCAAAGAATGTCACATAAGGTCTCTACTGAAAGCTTTTGTGTCATACAGATCATCAAAACTACTGCAAAATGTATGTATGGATAATATTTAAGGAGTTATGCACATATACGAAAAATTATGCTCTTAAGATCTGTGAGTTGGGGGTCACCAGAAGATGATAAAGAAGTTTCTTTCAGGCAAGAGACACTTATCTACCTGTCTGACTATATGTAAATTGAGTATTGTATACTTCACAATAAATGCCAATTTACAGTCTGAGCAAAATGCTAATCAAGTGATTGGAAAGTCTCCAGGGGAGATTCTATACAGGAATAAAGAAGCAGTAAGGGGGATTCTGTTTACAAGTGAATCCAATGGATGTTTGGAACGACATTTGGGGTGCAAAGGCACATGCAGGTATCTTCATGCAGAGGACAAGCTGCCAACTGGCTTGTCTTATGAATGGAGGATCACACCTAGTCTGGCTGTTTAACTTTGGGAGAAAAGCTAACTTTTATTAGACAGGAGAATGTCTCGTTAGTTAAGTTCAGGCTCTAAAGAGCATGTTATGATTTTATTTTATATATAACCACTTGTTCTTCTCAAGTCCCTGTTCTTTGTTAAACTAACTTTGACTTGTTTTCACTATAAACAAATCTTAGGTCTTGTCTACACCGGAGGCTGTGTCTAGGACACGTGTATCTACATGCTGCAGTGAAAGGCAGGCTGCGTCCAGACTCAATGTAGTATGCAGCTAAGTGCGGCTGTGAAAGGCTCTGGCAATGGGGAGGCAGCGGGGAAAGACTCTGGCTACAGGGAGTGTCTAGTGGAACAGGGGCTGTAACTTCAGAGTGCTGTGGGGTTGGAGTGTGCCTATCGCGTACCTGCAGAGGGACAGCAGAGCCTGCATAGGCTGGGAGGGGAGTGCTTGTGTTGCCTGTGGCTGGTGATGTCAGGGACTAGACTCCGGGCAGGCACAGACAATGTTTCCTCATGTTAATGGCAGGGAATAGCAAGGTGCCTCACAACCCTGAGTATCCCTGGAAAATGTCACAAGCGTTCCTCATCTGCATGGCATTGGGGGCAGAATAGATCTTTGCTCTGGATTAGGACCGCCTCTCAGGAAGAACTCTCCAGAAAAAGATATTACTCATCCTGTGCAATAACTAGTCCCTCGAGATGTGTCCCCCTATGGGTGCTCCACTTCAGGTGTGCATACGCCCCACACACCTACAACTGGAGATTTTCATTAGTAGTGTCTGTTTGACCTGTGCATGCACCCTACACATCCTTGCACCCCACACCTAGGCTATATCAGGCTGCATGAGTGAACTGCCCTCAGTTCCTTCTCCACTTCTGAATCCCACAAGGAAACCCCAAAGCAGAGGTAAAGGAGGTGGGTAGTGGAGCACACCTAAGGACACATATTTAGAAGAATTACAATTACTGTACAAGGTGAGTAAGTCTCTCTCATCTTTGAGTAGCGTTCTTATAGGTGCTCCACTTCAGGTGACCCCTGAGCAGTATCCCTGTAGGGAGGAGGAAGCTTCAGAATCAAGTCCAGAAGTGAAGAAAGAACTGCACTGCTAACTGCCACATCAGATCAAGAAACACTGACCAGGGCATAGTGCCTGGAGAAGGTATACTGAGGACCATGTAGTGGCTCTGCAGATCTCAGATGCTGGGACATTTTTAAGTAAAGCCACTGATCTGGACAGCACTATAACATACAATGACTCCCAGTAATTGACAGTCATTGCGTAGAAATAGCAGATCCCTTAAATCTGTGTACAGTCAAAACAAACAGTCTAGGAGGCTTTTGAAATGCTTTAGTTCTATCCAGGCTAATGCCCTTCAGGCATCTAGAGTATGGAAAGAAGTCTCCAGGTTAGAATTATGTGGTTTCAGAAAGAAAACAGGTAAATAAATAATCTGATTCAGATTCAACTCAGACCACATCTTAGGTAGGAACTTGAGTTGTGGATGTAAGGAAACCCAGTCCTTGTAGAATACTGTGAAGAGGGTCTGACATTAAGGCCTCACTTTCTCCGACTCTTCGGGAAGATGTAATGGCTACCAAGAAGGCTGTGTTCATAGACAAGTTCAGTAATGAGCATGTCGCCATTGGTTCAAAAGGAGGTTTCATGAGACATTTGAGAACTAAACTGAAATCTCAAACTGGAGTAGGGTCTTTATGTGGGAAAAGGTCCCCTTGACCTTTAATGAAACTTACAGTTGTAGGATGAGCAAACCCTCAATTGTGGAATGAAAGGCTCTTATAGCAACCAAATGAACCTCAAGGGAACTGTTTGACAATCCTGTTTTGTTTAATTGCAACAGGTAATCTAGAACACATGAAAGCAAGGAAGATTCAAGAACAATTTCCTGGAGTTCACACCAGTGACCAAATCTTCTCCACTTCTGAAGGTATTTCCAGTAGAATCTTTCAAGCTATTTAGTACTATCTGTTGTACTTCTGCAGAACAGGCTGACACTAACCCCATGAACCATCGAAGAGCCATGCCTCAAGACAGAGCATTCCTAGATTGTTATACATCAATCAACCACCATCCTGGGAGAGAAGTTGAGGAGTGATGGGAAGATATATTTCTCTGTCTAGCAAGACAAGTGAAACAGTTAAGGAAACCATGCTTGTCTCAACCACGTCGGGACTATTAGGATAATCTGGATCTTGTCCTGTGATTTTGTTCACCACCCTGAGTATGAGAGGTGTTGGGGGAAATGCGTAGAACAGCTTCTTCATCCAAGGTAGGAGGAAGGCATCCCCCAACTAATTGCAACCTAGATCCCCTCTTGAACATAACAGATTATACTTTTTGTTTGTGGCTGTGCTGAAGCAGTCCAGTTCTGGAAAGCCCCAAATCTGAACTATGCCATCGAGAATCTGGGAGTTCAACTCCCATTTGTAGCCTTGAGAAAAATATCTTTTGAGAGTATTAGCTGTGACATTTTGCATGCCAGGAAGAGAAATTGCTGAAATTCATATGTGATGTTTTATGCACCCGTTTCATAACTTTATTGCTTTGGCACACAAAGAGGGATCTCATGCCTCCCTGACGATTAATATAAAACATGCAAGTCACATTGTCTGTCATTACTCTGATAGACTTGTCCCTGACAAGAGGCAGAAAATGAATGTAGGCATTTCTGACTGCCCTCAGCTCCAATAGGTTCTTGCAGAGACTAGTTTCTTGAGGTGATCATTTGCCCCCTACTGTATGAGCACTGAGGTATGCCACTCACACCAACAGGGGTACATCTGTCATTATAGTTATCGACAGTATTGTCCAAGGATCTCAATATGGGCATTGAGAACCATATGGAGGAGGGTGTAGTATCCAAGGTTGTTTCTATCAAGCATAACGTGTTCCTCTGAAGTCCTCCCTGTCTCTTCAAGGAAAAGGGTTCTTGTATGGATAAGTCAGAGAACCCTGGACAGATATCGATCATTCTCTTCCTCCTCTGATGGAGGAACTCCAGCCAAAAGGGTGAATCAGGCGGTACCAGTGATGTGCGGGGATACGGAGACCAAGTGGTTCTTTCTTGGTGCCAAGAGGCATTCGGTACTTGCAAGCCATGGAGACTTTGGTTCAGCAGTCACAGATTAATCCTTTGGGTACCTAAAGCCTTGCGGCACTGAGTAAAGCTGTGGTACTGATGGGACAGTCTGCTTGTTCCTACTGGACAGTACTGAGGATTTTGAGCTTTCCAAAGTAGGTGCTGACATATTATTATATCTCATAGAGCTGGAAGGGACCCTGAAAGGTCATCGAGTCCAGCCCCCTGCCTTCACTAGCAGGACCAATTTTGCCCCAGATCCCTAAGTGGCCCCGTCCAGGATTGAACTCACAACCCTGGGTTTAGCGGGCCAATGCTCAAACCACTGAGCTATCACCCCCCTAAAATAGAAACATAGAAAGAGGCTTAGTCTTATGTGGTACTGAAGAGCTCATTAGGGGAGGTACCAGAAGAGGAGCTATGTCAAATGGTGCTGCTCTTTTGTGTTTGTTCTATTCATTTCTTCCAGAGGGTACTGAAGTCTTTGTGGAGCCATGCTTTTTCTTAGAGCCATGGGCTTTCCCATCCCCGCCAGTACCGGAGGAGCCCTTAGCCTCTACAGTAATGAGCCTTGAGGTTGAAGCTTCCAAGGCTATTGACCTACTTGGAGAGCGAGGTCTTTTCAAAGTGGATTTCAATGAGAGGAGTCAGAGCTGCACTTCTTGGGACTTTTAGAGTAGGTTTCTAGAGCCTTTCCCTTTCTAGGGGAGTGCTGAGCTGAAGTCAAAGGAGCGCTAGATACAGCCAGAGACCATTGTACATGGGGGTTTCTCCTGACTTGGCTCCTGAAGTGGGCCAAAGGGAGCCTCTCCATCATCACAGGTTTCAGAGTAGCAGCCGTGTTAGTCTGTATCTGCAAAAAGAACAGGAGTACTTGTGGCACCTTAGAGACTAAAAAATTTACTTGAGCATAAGCTTTCGTTGGCTAAAACCCATTTCATCAGATGCATGCAGTGGAAAATACAGTAAGAAGATATATATATATATACACACACAGAGAACATGAAACAATAGGAGATGGGCTACTGCACCCTTCATCACCTGATGGTACAACGGTCTTGTTGATGAATTTTTAACTTGTCCTGGGACAACACGTGAGTCATATTGAAACACCCATTTTCTGAGGTGGTTGATTTCCACTCTGAAACATGCTGGGGGTGGGGAGGATGGGGGTGGGGAAGGGGATCAGCCCAGACTTTCACAGATTCTAAGGTCAGGAGGGACCACTGTGATCATCTAGTTTGACCTGCTGCATAACATATGCCATAGAAAACTTGAGAAAGTCTAGTAAAAAGAAGCTTTTAGAGCTGGATTGTTTTCCAAAGAACTCTAGCCTTGATCTTCGAACTCTCAGGAAATGTAGCAATGGTCTCCTCTAAATGTGTAATCTCTACTCTGGAGCAGCAGTAGCTTAAAAGCGAACACCTGCTGAAAATTCTCTCACTGGAAGGAGGAAGGGACTTATTCCCTTGTCTAAAGCCTCAGTAACTGCTGTGTCTCTGTGCTCTCCTAAGAGATTACCAACAGTATTTGGAAGGATATTCGATGTTAGCTGGCAATTCATGTTTCTTCAAATGGAGCCATAATTGCTCCTGGTGCAAGGCTTTGGAATTTTTGAATGTACAGCAAATCAGAGTCAGGTGAAGCATCAGATCTGAAAACACTTCAGGTTTAAAGTAGATTTTATGTATGTTTTTGTTTGCTTGTTTTTCACGCTGATAAGGGCCTCCAAATTGAGCATAAATCTGCACAATGAGACTGCAGCCTCAGGGCTGAGGCTGCTGTATCCAAGTTTAGCCTGAAAGATCATATTATTCTCCTCCTCTGTGTGTGTTTGTGGGAATACTCTCTCAGCTGCCCTTTACTAAGGAGACTGCAACAAGCTTAACCTTAGCCACATTAATGAAGACTTAAGCCCTTAGGTATTAGTAGGTCTTCATATAGAATTCCCATTCCACCTTAATTACATCTTCAAACTAGGAATTACTTCAAACTAGGAATTATCTTAATTACACCTTCAAACTAAGAATTACTTTTCTTCAACCTTTCAGGGTGCAATTTTGTATGTGTGTTTCATTTTCTAAAAACATAAGCACCTGTGAAATTAGACCCCACATTTATTAATAATTCTGGAAAGCTTAGTTGAGAGTCTGAAGTATCTCGCTCAAAGCCCCAATTTTAGAAATTCCTCCTTTTCAATAAAAGATCTAGAGGGGAGATTCTCTCACAAGAGATTTTAAGTCTTTGTGCTGCCCCTTCAACAGCTAATTGTGAGCAATATCCTTCATTATACCCTGGGCCAAACCCTTGAAAGAAGAGGAGTGGGACCCTGTGAGAGAGAGAGCGTACATTACTAGGGAGACTGAAAGGAGTCTACTGTCTCCGTAAGGAAAACTGTAGCCACTTTATGACCTTCTGTGGGACCCCAGGAGGCTCAGAGGGGAAGAGAGAGAGGTCCATCTCCCAGGCAAGGTGATCTGAATCACTTTACCCCATGCTCCCTGATGCTGAGTCCAGGTTGAGGGGGCACTGACTGCACAGAATGAGGAATGAGCTGGAACCAGTGGAGACAAATGACTCATTGGTATCAGAAAGGTCACAAGAACTGGCACCTTTCATGGCAGCTGAAGTCCTGTAGGTAAACACCTTTGGGAAGGGAGTATGTTTTGCAGCATTCTCAACCATCTCGAAATCAACTTTGCCTATGTGCTGGCTGGGAGTAGAACATCTTCCTATGTTAGTCAGAAGGCTCCAGTGAAATTTTCTGCTTACTCTGTAAACTGTGGGAAGATGGGTCCCAGACCTTGGGGAGAGGAGAGGAGGATTTGAAAAACTTACTTCTGGCTCCATGCCACTGATTCTGGTTTGGTCTCAGTGAAGTGAAATATGCTTAGTACAGTAAAAGCTGTGTTATCCGGCACTTTACCAACCGGAAAGCTCTATAAACCAGCATTTTTGATCTTCATTGAAAGTCCGGTTTATAGTCTGGTTGGCGCAGGGCTGGTAGACTCCCTACCTGGCTCCGCATGGCTCCCTGGAAGCGGCGATATGTCCCTGCTGCTCCTAGGTGGGGAACGGCCACAAGGGGTTCAGATGTGGGAGAGGGTGCGGGAACGGGCTTGGGGCAGGGGGTTGGGGTGCGCCGGATCTGGGCGGCGCTCACCTTGGGCGGCTCCCCGCAAGTAGGGACATGTCCCTGCTGCTCCTAGGCGGTGGTGCGGTGGCCTCTGCCCACAGGCGCCGCCCCCACAGCTCCCATTGGCCACAGGTCTCGGCCAATGGGAGCTGTGGAGCCAGTACTCAGGGCGGGACAGGGCAGGAGCAGCGTGCAGAGCCACCTAGCTGCGCCTCCGCCTAGGAGCAGCAGGGACATGTTGCCGCTTGCGTAGAGCCACCCGAGTTGAGCGCCGCCCGAATCTGGCAGCCTGCACCCCCTCCTGTGCCCCAGCCCCCTACCCCGAGGCCCCTCCCGCACCGAAACGCCCTCCCAGAGCCCGTGCCCTGCACCCCAAACCCCAACTCTGAGCCCCCTCCCACACCCAAACTCACTCACTCCCTCTTAGTAAACAGGAATTTTTTTACTTACTGGCACTCCCCATTCCTTCAACATGCTGGATAACAAAGCTTTTACTGTATTTGAATGACATCTTTGTCCTGGAGAGGAAGGATGGGCACTATCGTGGGACCTGTGAGACCTGGGTTTAAGGCCTGTTCTGCCACCAAGTTTCTCTGTGCCTCAGTTCCCCATATGTAAAATGGAGGATAATAGTATGACTCTACTTCATAATATAAATACATTAAAAGAGTGCTGTGCTATGGTGATTGGTGCCTTATAAGCACATAAAATAGACAGTTTCCAGTTTTTTAAACATTTTTTTCATATTCTTTATAATAAAATTCAGTAATTATAGGAGATGAACTAAGCAAAGAGAAAATTCTCTCATTGTCAATGTTTTCAATTTGTCTTAAGTCAAAAACTAACCACATAATTAAAAAAATAATTAAAAACTCACCAAGCTGAGAAAGAAAATTAGGTAGGAAGTCGTCAAATGATTAGTCACCATAAATTAAAGATACCAAATATGTTTATATGTGATGAAATATGTTAAAAAACAAAAGGCTAAAATGAGTTTTCACTGGTGGTTAGAGTTTTAGTTGCATCCACTACAAATTTCATTAGGCTTTTTTCTTTAAAAAAAGGACAACTGACAACTTTAGTGCTTGTGATAATGTTCAAAAATGCTGACTTTTCAGAAACAAGCATTTTGTTTTGCTACATCTTGTCGTTCTTTTTTATTTTTATATATCTATATTACAGAAGTGATATATATGTGTATAAAATATTTTATACAAAAATCGTGCTTACATACATAGCAAAAAGGCTTATACTAATTAACTCATTAAAATTAACAAGATTTGACAACCAATGATGGATGTGATAACTGTAAAGAGCCTCTGGAGTTTCATGCATGATTTCCAGGGCCCTTTCTAAAGACAAAGGCACCCTGCTTATTGTACAATAAAAATTAAATATGTACTTACATCATGTGTCAACTGGAAATATTTCTGACAGGCCAGCTGATAATGCATACCTTTCACTAACTCCAAAATCTGTAGAAAAAGGGAGAGTAATTAGAAGTAGCATTCATTCAGAACTGCAGAATTCGACACTGATGTTTGATCATTGACCTTTATAAGATACCTCACAACAGACAGGCAAATAATGCAAGAAAGTACATTGCACATGCCACCTCTGTCAACCTGTGTACTGTAATAACTCTGGCTGTGTTCCATCAGACCCTGGTTGCTTAAATATACATTAGTAGCATTAAAAACAAAACAACCACAGATAGAAAGATGTTCTGGTGATTTCAATACATTTAAGAGCAGGAACAAGATGAAAATATATCCTCATATTATATTTATGACACTTATCATCAGAATGTTTTTGTCAGGGGGTGGGAAACCCAGGGTTGTGAGTTCAATCCTTGAGGGGGCCATTTAGGGATCTGGGGCAAAATCAGTACTTGGTCCTGCTAGTGAAGGCAGGGGACTGGACTTGATGACCTTTCAAGGACCCTTCCAGTTCTATGAGATAGGTATATCTCCATATATTATTATATTAATATCATATTGTAACATATCTGACATAATTGCAGATATAGATCTAGTAATTCAAGTGGTTGAAGCATGAAGCAATCAAGTACACTTTTTATATTTGTATTTTCCACATTATTACTTCATATAGATGCAACATAAAATACTACTGTGCTCCCATCAAGAAAATTTAATGTAAACCCTTTAGAAAAGTATTTATAAGAGGGGAATGCTTTTACCTTCAATCATATTTGTCCCTTTTTGAAATGAAGTTATTTCTAGTAAAGCTCAGCAGAATATGCAAGTGAAGAGTCTGTTTTGAACACCTATTAGGAGCATCATCCTATCTTTTGTAAATACGATTTGCTTCCCAGTTCTACCTCATGTAATCTCTTCTGTGCTGCATTCTTATCAGCAGAATGCAATATCAGTTGAAATTTTTAAAGCTGCATAACCATCTCCTTCCCTTAAATAATCAAAATGTGTATTCTCTCTGCTTATCAAACAGAGAAAGCTGCTGGAATTAAGAGATAACCTCAGTAGAGGGAAAAAGAATTCTTGAAAAAATGTTAATTTCTAGCCCTTTTTTCAATGGTTAACCTTTCTATGTCACTGCAGTAAATTCAGGCTTCAATCCCTGCTGCCCTCATTATTGGATGCTGCGTTATAGTTATTGACCAATATACAAATAAATTACATTTGCAGAATAGTTCAAATAACTACACACTGCCAAGAAAGTGCATAACTGCATTGTTTCTCTGTTACAGCCCAACTGATTAAATTTCTAAGCTTCCTGTCACTTTCTTTTAAATCCGGTGTAAAAAGACGAAGGCCCAAGTTAGCTAATCAATAGGGCCTGAAATCAGGGACTATCTATGTATCCGACCCTGTCCACTTTTTGAATTAGTCTTGTAGGAAATAGATTATAAATAAAATANGGTTACACTGCCTCTAAAGCCACGCTTGGGCTGAAATCTGCTCTGAGTTGTTATAACCTAAAAATTGGAAGTTAACAGCTCCAAGTGCTGATTATGATAGGATATAGATGGAGCAATCTTGAAAAGAGTATTTCCTAGCATTGAAATCTATGTAAAGAAATAAGTATTCATGTAATGACGGAAAGTTTAGTAGTTTTTACATTTAAAAACATTTAGCTATTGTTCAAGTGTTATTTCTGAAATATATTTTGGTAATTACTCTTGAAAACATGGGTTAGTACTTATTTTAACATTTTGTGCTGTATCTATTTAGCTCATAATTTTGTTAGACATGTAAATAAATGTATTTATCTGAATTTTTCCCTTATAGCCCATTATGCTTTTTAATCTCTAATGAAGTAATTAGTAAAGAAGAAATATCTAAGTCTAATCTGTTCATCTCAGAAAAAGACAGTTACCTTTTCGTAACTGGTGTTCTTCGAGATGTGTTGCTCATGTCCATTCCATTGTACTCACCACATGTACCGGTGCCGGAAGTTTTTCCCTCAGTGGTATCTGTAGGGGACCGGCTCTGGTGCCCTCTGGAGTGGCGCACGTATGCACTGATATAAGGCACGCCGCCAGCTCCCCCAACCCTCAATTTCTTCTTGCCAGAAACTCCGACAATGGGGAAGGAGGGTGGGTCATAAAATGGACACGAGCAACACAGCTCGAAGAACACCAGTTATGGAAAAGGTAACTGTCTTTTCTTCTTTGAGTGCTTGCTCACATCCATTCCATTGTAGGTGACTCCCAAGCAGTACCACAGGAGGCGGGTAGGAGTTCATGGATGTGTTTATTGCAAAGCAGCTCTGCCAAATCCAGCATCATCTCTGGCTTACTGGGTGATGGTGTAATGTGTCGTGAATGTGTGTACTGAAGACCACGTCGTGGCCCTGCAGGTGTCCTGGATAGGGACATGTGCCAGGAAGGCAGCAAAAGTCAAGTGAGTCTTCACTATCAGTGGAGGCACAGCCTGCACCAGCTCGTAACAAGTACCGATGCAGGGGTGATCCCATTCAAAATCTTTTGAGAGGACACCGGAAGACCTTTCATCCTGTCAACTGTCGCGCTAAAGAGCTGGGTCGACCCACGGAAGGGTTTGGTGTGCTCCAGGTAGAATGTCAGGGCGTGCCAGACATCCAGAGTGTGCAGCCACCTCTCCTAATTGGTCGAGTGAGACTTTGGACCAGTGGTGGGCAACCTGCGGCCCGTCAGGGTAATCCGCTGATGGGCTGCGAAACAGTTTGTTTACATCAACCATTCGCAGGCACGGCTGCCCCCAGCTCCCATTGGCTGGGAATGGTGAACCACGGCCACTGGGAGCTGCGAGCGGCCGTGCCTGCGGATGGTCGATGTAAACAAACTGTCTCGTAGCCTGCCAGCAGATTACCGTGATGGGCCGCAGGTTGCCCACCACTGCTTTGGACAGAACACCGGAAGATATCCTGGTTGACATGGAAATGTGATACCACCTTTGGCAGGAAAGCTGGATGGGGCCGCAGCTAGACCTTGTCCTTGTAGAATACTGTATACGGTGGCTCCGAAGTGAGGCTCCAATGTAATCACTACAAGAAAAGCAACCTTCCATGACAGATGGGGAAGGGAGCAAGAAGCCATGGGCTCAAAGGGGGGGCCCTGTGAGCCCGGAGAGGACTAGGTTGAGGTCCCATTGGGATACTGGGTCCCGGATCGGCGGTAAGAGACACTCAAGGTCCTTCAGGAACCTGATCAACATCTCATGCGAGAATACAGATTTACCCTGGACGCGAGGGTAGAAGGCCGATATGGCTCCCAGGTGCACCTTGATCGAAGAGAAGGTGCTTTAAGTGCTTTAAGGTGCTTTAAGTGAAGCAGGTAATCCAAGATGGACTGCAGAGATGACTGGGTCGGGGAGATGTTGCGTTCCAACGCCCAGCAGGAGAAGCACTTCCACTTTGCAAGGTAAGTCGCTCTGGTGGAGGGCTTTCAGCTTTCCAAGAGAACCTGCTGTGCCTGACTAGAGCAGGCCTGTTCCTCTGGGTTCTGCCATGCAGCATCCAAGCCATGAGGTGGAGAGAGGTAAGGTTCGGGTGCAGGAACTGACCGTGATTCTGCGAGAGGTTCGGGGGGGCTGGGCAGTGGCCATGGGGCTGCCATGGCCAGTTCCATGAGCATGCCGAACCAGTGCTGGCAAGGCCATGCCAGGGCGATCATAATGACTTGCACCTTGTCCCTCTTGATTTTTGAGAGGACTTTGCTGATAAGCGGAATCGTCAGGAAGGCATATATCAGGTCTCCCGACCATGACAGGAGAAAATAATTGGAAAGGGAACCTCTGCTGAGGCCTTGGAGAGAACAGAACTGATGACACTTTCTGTTCTGTCTGGTAGCGAATAGGTCCACTTGGGGAGACCCCCACTTGACCCCGTCAAGAGCGCCTTGATGACCACTGAATGGAGCGAAAGGACCTGCTGAGGAGATCCGCCAGCATGTTCCGGACGCCGAGGAGATGCGAGGCTTCCAGGTGGAATGCAAAAGTCCCACAGGCAGAGGGCCTCCTGGCAGAGAGCCGACGAGTGCGCGCGCCCTGCCTGTGGACATAGAAAGTCGAGGCCACTTAGACACATAGAAAGTCCATCAACACCTGCACTACCCGACNCCAGTTCCATGAGCATGCCGAACCAGTGCTGGCAAGGCCATGCCAGGGCGATCATAATGACTTGCACCTTGTCCCTCTTGATTTTTGAGAGGACTTTGCTGATAAGCGGAATCGTCAGGAAGGCATATATCAGGTCTCCCGACCATGACAGGAGAAAATAATTGGAAAGGGAACCTCTGCTGAGGCCTTGGAGAGAACAGAACTGATGACACTTTCTGTTCTGTCTGGTAGCGAATAGGTCCACTTGGGGAGACCCCCACTTGACCCCGTCAAGAGCGCCTTGATGACCACTGAATGGAGCGACCACTCATGGTCAGAGAAAAAGGACCTGCTGAGGAGATCCGCCAGCATGTTCCGGACGCCGAGGAGATGCGAGGCTTCCAGGTGGATTGCATGCTGAATGCAAAAGTCCCACAGGCAGAGGGCCTCCTGGCAGAGAGCCAACGAGTGTGCGCGCCCTGCCTGTGGACATAGAAAGTCGAGACCACTTAGACACATAGAAAGTCCATCAACACCTGCACTACCTGACGGACAGCTGGGGAAGGAAGACACTTCAGGCTAGACGGATGGTCCTGAGCTCCCTGACATTTATATGTAACGCGAGCTCCTCTCGAGACCATGTCCCTTGAGTCCGCAGCATACTGATATGGGCCCCCCAAACCGAGGTCAGATGCATCCGATGATAGGGAGTCCATGGGTCGTGGACTCTCGAACGGCACTACTTCCAGCACCAACCTCGGGTTGGTCCACCACTGCAGAGAGGTAAGTACCTTCGGAGGGACCGTGATGACCTTGTCCAGGTGATGTCTGGCCGGGGAGTAGACTGTCGCTAGCCACATTTGAGGTGGGTGCAGTCTGAGCCTTGCATGGCATGTGACCCAATAGTCTGAGACAGACCTGGGCCACGGTGAGCAGATGTGCAGTGACGCTGGCAATTAGATGTGACATTGCCCTGAACCTGGCCTGTGGCAGAAATGCTCTGGCTCGTGTAGAGTCGAGTACCACCCCAATAAACTCTATCCATTGGACTGGGACTAACGTTGACATTTGTTTGTTTATCTGCAGGCCCAGAGCCGACAAGTGGCGTGCGGCATTTTGACGCTGCGTTGGACTTGGGCCCTGGAGCGGCTCTGGATGAGACAGTTGTCGAGGTACGGGTAAATCTGGATACCCCAATGCCTGATGTAGGCCGCCACCATTGACATACAATTCGTAACTCTTGGTAGTGGGTGGTCCCAACTATGAAACGTAGGAACTCTCTCTGAGCATGGAATATCGATATGTGAAAGTAAACATCTTTCAAATCAAGGGCGGTGTACCAGTCTCCCGAGTCCAGGGAAGAAATGATGGAGGCCAGGAAGACTATGCGAAATTTCAACTTCTTGAGATACTTGTTGAGGTTCCGCAGGTCAAGGATGGGCCATAGACCCCGTTTGGCCTTTGGGATCAAAAAATAGCGGGAGTAAAACCCCTTTGCCCCTTAAATGTAGCGGGATTTCTTCCACGGCTCCCACCCGGAGAAAGACTTGCCCCTCTCAGATTCTCGTGAGAAGGGTCCCTGAAGAGGGACAGGGAGGAGGGATGGAAGGAGGGTAGAGAAATAAACTGGAGGGTATATCTCCCTGCTACTGTGCTGAGAACCCGCCAGTCCGATATTACAGAGGCCCAGGCAGGGAGGAAGAGGAACAGGTAGTTGGAAAGTAACAGGGGAGCAGGATCCAGGACACAGGCTGGAAGGTCGCCCTCGAGCACACCCTCAAAATGCCTGCTTACCACTGGTTGGTTACGGGTGGAGCTCCAGTGAGCAGACAATGCTGGCTGATGGCCTTGCCGGCATTTATAGCCCTTGCCCTTCTTATGGAAGGGCTCTGACCGAGGTTGGCTCCCGAACCTATAGGCCTGTTGTGGCTTAAACTGCTTCCTTGCCGGCCCCCGCATGTACAGGCCCAGGGTGCACAAGGTAGCCTCGAGTCTTTCAGGCTGTGCAATTTACTGTCTGTCTGTTCCGAAAAAAGTGCCAGACCATTGAATGGGAGGTCTTAGATGGTCTGTTGAACCTCTGTTGAAAGGCCCGACGACTGCAACCAGGACGCCCACCTCATTGAAATTGCCGAGGCCATGGTTCGGGCTGCAGAGTCTGCCGCATCTGAGGCTGCTTGGAGGGCTGCCCTGGCTACCACCCTGCTCTCATCTAGGATAACCAGGAATTCCTTCCTGGGTTCCTCTGGCAGTGCGTCTGAGAACTTGGCCATTGACTGCCAGATATTAAAATCATAATGGCCAAGCAAGGCCTTGTGGGTTGGCCACTCTCAGCTGGAGGCTGGATGTAGAATAAATCTTTCTACCAAAGAGATTGAGCCTCTTAGTCTTCCTTGTTCTTAGGCGTCGATCCCAGTTGGCCCTGCCTGTTGTGCTCATTGGCTGCCAACACAACCAGTGAGCTTGGGGCAGGGGTGGGTATAAAGATACTCATACCCCTTATCAGGGACATAGTATTTCCGCTCTGCCCACTTGGAGAGGGGGGCAGCGAGGAAGGTGTCTGCCACAAGACCTTAGTGATTCTCACCACTCCCTCGTGCATCAGCAGTGCTACCCTGGCTGGGGCTGCCGCACTAAGTACATCAAACAAGGAGTCTGAGGGCTCTACCAACTCCTTGGCTTCCAGCCCCTAGTTCAAGGTGACCCTCTTCAAGAGCTCCTAGTGACCTTTGGCATCATCCTGGGGAACCGGCTGAGAGGACCCCACTATCATCTCATCAGGTGAAGATGAGGAGGAGGCAGGTATGGGCGGGTCTGCCAGCTCCGCAGCTTCTGCCATGGGAGCCTCAGCCAAGGCTGCCTGAACCTGGGAAGCCTGCTCTGACTCCACATCCAAGTCCAGGAGTGGGCAGGAGACTGCTGCCGACCATTTGTTGGACGCCCCCGAGGCCAGCTTATGCTCCTGTGATGGTTGGGGAAATCCCCAATGGTTCCAGAGTTGCCAGGGGGAAGGCTACTGGTGGCCCAGTGGGGAACACAATGTCCCTGATGGGTGGCCCTATCTTGCGGGCAGGATCTCCTTCTCGCTGTCGGAGCCCGAGGAGGGGGATACATGTCTGGAGGACCAGGACGGTGCCAAGGCCACCTGTCTACCCTGATCCCATCGGCTCTGACCCTGAACCTATGCTGAGAATCTGTAGGAGGGCGATGGCTGTCGGTGTCACGATTCCAGTGACCGGTGGCAGTGTTCGGCAGATGGGCAATGGTACCCTGGTGATCGATGCCTGGGCTGTGCCATTCCGTCGCGTGGGAACATGAGCGGGTAGACCGGCGTGTCACAGACTGTCAACACACTCGCAGTGACCCGTACAGCAACAGAATGGCACATACCCCATATCAGTAAGTATGGGGCTCTGGGGACCGGCCTCTTGACCTTCTGGAGAGCTGCTATGTACTGGGAGAGCAGCTCAGGCGCTCTTGGCACAGGGGCTCTGGAGACTGGTGCTATGTCTCTGGGGTTCTGTGCCAGCCCACTGGCGATCGCTGCCTCAAGCCTAAGAAACACTGCCTGGAATCCGTGGACTGATGCCAAGAAATCCGGAGGCCAGCCGACCCGTGTCTGCGGGTTGGTGCCGCTGTTCAGGCAAGTGCTGACAGGCACATCTGTACCTGGCGTGGGTGGCACAGGCCTCCGGCATGGATGGCACTGCTATGGAGCTGAGTGCCCCTGCCAGTCCCCAGTGTGGCGGGCAGCTCTTGGAGCAGGCTCGACCGCTCAGCGGGAGTTGGGGCCTGACCTCCGACCGGAGGGGAAGAGCTGCCCCTCGTGGGTCTTTGCTCTCCTCCAGTCCTTTCCTTCCCTTTACGAGATGTAGGAGAACAGCCCCTCCCAGTCTTTTTTTTTTTGCTTTTTAGCCAGTACTGGGGATGGGGATTGGCGTCGGTCTGCAGTCGGTGCTGGCGGCACGCTCCGCACCGAGACCACAGTGCTAGGAACAGAGTCCGATTCAGGGGGTGCTGAGGCTGGAGTAAGGGCTGTCTCCATAAAGAGTGCTCGGAGACGAATGCCCCATTCCTTTTTGGTCCGCAGTCTGAAACTTGCAAATATAACACTTGTCGCTAACATGGGTTTCCCCTAAACACTTCAAACAGCTTATATGGGGATCACTGACTGGCAAGGGTTTCTTGCAACAGTCACATGGTCTGAAGCTCGGGGACGGGGCATGCCCCGTCCCTAGGCTAAGTCCCATTCGGGACTAACAAACTACACTAAATCTACACTAAGGGAACTATAAAACTAACGATTTTATAACAACTATATACAAAAAATTCACAACTAGGCACAGTTGTGAGGAGTAGGCTTGCAGAGGCAAGGAGACATTCCAGCACAATCTCTGATTGAGGTGCAGCTTCTGGAACATACTTGAACACATTATTGTTTTATTCAATTTCAAGTCAGTTTCTAAACACCTCAGCATAACTCAACCTGCTCTGTTAGGACTTTATTGTGACCTTTGGTTACTTACTGATATGGGGCATGTGCCATTCTGTTGCTGTTTGATATTTAATTTGTATTTTACAGTGAACACCATGAATTTCTGACAGCTCCGTTTCTATAGAACATATACATAAATATTATACTGACTTCTCTATCTGCTTTAAACCGTTTCCTCAAAATGCTCAGCTGTAGTCTATGAAATCATTCTTTCAGTTTTGCCACAGTTTATGTCCCATTAATACTCCTCAATTATTGCTTCTTGTAGGAAACAATATTTGGTCTCATGGTTTTCAGTATCACACATGTTGGCACTATTTTAGGTGATATTATTTTTTAATTGTGGTGATGCAATAGCTTCCGCAGAACTTGCCATCACCAGAACGGTTAAAATCCAACAAGCAAGGCTGCTTATATTCAAGGTAACATTTATATAAGTAAAAATAAGGCTTTAAAAAGGGCAATAATAATCCCCAAAGCACCTGCTCCATCAGAGTCTCTTCAAAAATATCTACACAGAGGTTCCACTACGAACAACCCTCCCTTAACTTTTCCCATTTCTTTTATAGGCCCCTGAGGCATAAACCTCAATTTTGAAGAGTGCTAGTGAAGAACACAACAAATATCTAACAGACGAGCAAGTACACATCTGAATGAAAAGAAGGTGTCAATATGTGAAGATATTTGTTGCAGTAACCCCTGGATAGATTGTTAAATGAAGGTAGGCATTTTCTAATTTTAAACTTTCAAATAAAATAATTTATATGCTAGTGGTTTTTTTCAGTTTCAGAAGTCCACTGCTGAAAGTCTACTGTGTGAGCAAACTTAGCTCTGCCATTTCTGTGTCTGAGTGCTTAACTTTGCAACCTTCCAGTTTTTTAACATACTATTTTTAATTTAATATGTTTTTATACTTGTAAATTAGAAGCATCTGAAATTAGATGTTTTGCAAACTCTATTTCAGCTATTTCTGGGAGACACATTTTGTATTAATTCACTGGCCCTTCCTGAGTTGACAGCTGTTCAGATTTAAATGACAGTACAGGTCTGTCTTATCTTACGCTGGGGTTCCGTTCCGCAGTTAGCGCGTAAAGCGAAAACCGCGTATAGTCAAAATCCCATTGACTTTAATGGCGGGCGGAATCGCCCGCACTACAGACACAGTACATATATTGCTTTTTTTCTTTGTGTGTGTGTGTGTGTGTGTGTGCATGTTAAATGCGCGTAAGAGATGAGACAGACCTGTAGTCAGATTCCACAGTTTGGGAGGGAATATAAGGAAATTTCTCAGGCACAATCTAGATTAATATCACAGGCACAAGGAAGTACTATATATATCTTCCTAGCTATTTTTAACATTTGGAATTTCTTCTGAATTTAATATGAATATAATTTATAGTTTGGAAGTGTTTTACTTTATAAATTGTCTAAATGTACAAAATGTATCAATTTATGATTAGATTGTGGAATATTCTATTTATATGTTTTATTTCAAGTGATTTCTTGATTCTCTTTTTCCTGAATTCTCCTTTTGTACTGTTCATTCATCTCCAATACTTTTTCCATACATGCTTCTTTCCCTTCTCTGTTCCTCTTTTAGGATTACAACTAATAAAATAAACAATATTCTCACTTGGGCATTTAACAAGACTTCCAAATCAAAGACGGCCCATTCCTGTACCAATGGCAAAAACCTATATTTTAATCCTGCCTTCAGTATTATGGTACTTTATTATAGCAGGCAGGTTCCTAAATCAACAGACTCTCTCAGCAGTACTTTATCTTTGTTATACAATATTTGTAAATTTAGAATACAGATTATATCTTATAAGAAAAAAGAATTAAAATTTTTATTTTCTTAGTATCCCTCATGCTGTTCAAGTAGATTAGATTTGTTCTACATTGTTTTCATATATTTTCTCAGAACTCTTTTTCTTTGTCATCTCTTTCCCCTTCTATGTTGTCCATCCCTATCCCTCCCCCCGAGTCCCGACACCCAATATGATTTTAGCCAACTTCACTTTAAATGCTGCTCTACTCTATCTCACCCACCGTGGTGCTAGTTATATTAATAGTGATTGCAAACAATATATGCTAGGAAAGGTCTGAAGATTGAGCAGGGGAAATTACATCACAGAGCTATGGCCAGGCCAGGGCCCCAGCTGTGGGCGGGGCTGGGGCCAGGAGCAGAGTCCTGGCCTGGAACCAGGGCTGCAGGGGGGTTGGGGCCAGAGCAGAGCTGGCAGCAGAGTGGAGCTGGGTGGCACTCCCTCCCCTCCCCCCTGTAGGGACTAGCCCGGGCCCCGTTGAGCCCCCCGAATGTTCCTCCGTGTACCCCTAGAGTAGCACGCCCCACGTTTTGGAGACCACTGTTTTATAAGAATACAGAAATATATTATTTTTAATATGTATTACAAATATAAAGTCTAATGCTACACAACCCTATGCCAGGTGTCCATTTAGCCACATGACTTTAGGGCCATATTCTGAACTTAAAAAACAAATATTAAAAAACTCCTCTAAAAGACGCAGCAATGGCCTGATCTATCCAAAGGTGAACTGAATGTAAGTCACATAACAAGTACTTGGTGTAAATGTCAGGGTTAATTCCTTATGCTTCAGGGTTGAGGGCTAAGGAATCATAGAATCATAGAATATCAGGGTTGGAAGGGACCTCAGGAGGTCATCTAGTCCAACCCCCTGCTCAAAGCACAACCAATCCCCAACTAAAGCATCTCAGCCAGGGCTTTGTCAAGCCTGACCTTAAAAACCTCTAAGGAAGGAGATTCCACCACCTCCCTAGGTAACCCATTCCAGTGCTTCACCACCCTCCTAGTGAAAAAGTGTTTCCTAATATACAACCTAAACCTCCCCCACTGCAACTTGAGACCATTAGTCCTTGTTCTGTCATCTGGTACCACTGAGAACAGTCTAGATCCATCCTCTTTGGAACCCCCTTTCAGGTAGTTGAAAGCAGCTATCAATTCCCCCCTCATTCTTCTCTTCTGCAGACTAAACAATCCCAGTTTCCTCAGCCTCTCCTCATAAGTCATGTGCTCCAGCCCCCTAATCATTTTCGTTGCCCTCTCCTGGACTCTTTCTAATTTTTCCACATCCTTCTTGTAGTGTGGGGCCCAAAACTGGACACAGTACTCCAGATGAGGCCTCACCAATGTCGAATAGAGGGGAATGATCACGTGCCTCAATCTGCTGGCAATGCCCCTACTTATACAGCCCAAAATGCCAGTAGCCTTCTTGGCAACAAGGGCACACTGTTGACTCATATCCAGCTTCTCGTCCACTGTAACCCCTAGGTTCTTTTCTGCAGATCTGCTACCTAGCCATTCGGTCCCTAGTCTGTAGCAGTGCAGGGAAGGGAATGTCCGCACAAACGTTCAGAGGATTCAACCACCAAATTCAGCAAAATTAGAACCTGAGAAGATACTGTGAGTACAGTGTCCAGATATGTCTGAAGGGGTCTGAGGTGCAGCCTGGTGGGTTGAACTACATATGTGCGCAAGGACTTGTGCCCTAGGAGCCACATCCAGTTTCGGGTTGCTGTGACTGGATGAATCTTAAGGTCTATCATGAGAGTTTGAATAGATTGGAATTTTGACTCTGGGAGGAATGCTCTGGCTTGGGTAGCGTTCAACAGAGCCCTGTAAACTCTAGCATCTGCACCGGGCAAAGGACAGACTTGTCTGCATTAATTAGTGGTCCTAAGTCCTTAAGAACAACGAGGAGTCTAGTGGCACATTAAAGACTAACAGATTTATTTGGGCATAAGCTTACGTGGGTAAAAAACGCACTTCTTCAGATGCATGGAGTGGGTTTTTTACTCACATAAGCTTATGCCCAAATAAATCTGTTAGTCTTTAAGGTGCCACCAGACTCCTCGTTGTTTTTGTGGATACAGACTAACATGGCTACCTCCTGATACGTAAGTCCTTAAGATTAACTGACTAAGATGAACATTAGCTATAACTTGAGCTTTGACTAGCCAGTCATCCAGGAAAGGGTAGACATGCACTCCTAATCTCCAGAGGAATATTGCTACCGTGGCCATACATTTTGTGAACACACGAGGAACTGCAGATAGGCCAAATGGAAGCACCATGAACCAGCAATGCGAGTGTTTCACTATCAATCTGAGGAACTTTCTGTGCCCCTGGTATATCAACACATGAAAGTAGGCATCTCTTAAATCGAGGGCAGCGTACCAGTCTCTGGGATACAGAGAGGGAATAATGGATGCCAGGGTGACCATGAGAAACCTTATCTTTTTGAGAAAGTTGTTGAGCTGACACAGGTCTAAAACAGGTCTGAGACCTTCCTTGGCCTTTGGGATTAGGAAAGAAACCCTTCCCTCTTAAATTCTGCAGAACCTCTGAAGGAGAGATTAAACATCCTGGACCAGAAGTTCTTCATGAGATGATTCCTTGAAGAGGGACAGAGAGGGAGGGTGGGAAGGAGGAGTAGAAATAAATTGGAGGATGCATCCCACTTCTACATTGCTCAACATCCAATGTGGTGATATGGGACCAAGCACTGAAGAAATGGGAAAGGTGGCTTGCAAACAATGAAAAAATGGGGTCTGGCATCCTGGGAACTGGTACAGCATTCTTGAGAATCCCATCAAAATGCCTGCTTAGAACCCCATGAATGTCAAGGTGGGGCAGGCATTGAAGCAGAGGTAGAAGGAGGAGGTGGTCTATCCATATAACCTCTACTCTTTTTTCATGTCAGGCTTAAAGTCCCTGCAAATTTGGCAATAATCTACAGTAAGAGCTTCCCCAAGGCTCTTCGAGCAATTTGAGTGCAGGTCAATCACGGGCATAACCTTATTGCAGGAAACACAAGGCTTGAAGCCCAGTTACTGAGGCATCCCAGAGCACTGGAAGTCAACCTAAACCCTGAGATGATTACAAAAAATCTAACTAACTAAATACTAATAACCTTAATAACACTATTTACAATACAATAGAACACAGTACACTGAGAGAACTTGCAAATGCAAGCAGAGCAGTTCCAGAGACCATCATGGTTTGATGCCAGTGTAGCATGGAAGCAGAGGGCGCTCAAGTGCCCCCATGGGCATGTGCACACCAAGAGGGGAATGCATATGTGCAATTACTCAAAGAAGAATGCTACATCTCATAGACACAATATAAGCTCAAAAGTCAGCATACACACTAATTTAAAAAAAAAATCTTATTTATACCCATTTATGGCATCCATTTATAGAGATATTTATGGATATATCTGTTGAAGAATAAATCCATATATATTTGGACTATATTTTATGAAACCAAACTAAAACAAGTCTTACATGTGTTTCCTGAGCATAGCTTGCATAGTACAGGTTCCCACCTGTGTTGTTTTTAACAGAAACGTCATTTATTTTCTCTCTCATTTTTTTGCCTTTCTGTTGGAAATCCTAAATTCATAGGACCCACCCGTATGGGAACAAATGGTATTTTCATAGAATCATAGAGGATTAGGATTGGAAGAGACCTCAAGGTCATCTAGTCCAACCCCCTCCTCAAAGCAGGACCAACACCAATTAAATCATCCCAGCCAGGGCTTTGTCAAGCTGGGCCTTAAAAACCTCTAATAATGGAGATTCCATCACCTCCCTAGGAAACCCATTCCAGTGCTTCACCACCCTCCTAGTGAAACAGTTTTTCCTAATCTCCAACCTAGACCTCCCCACTGCAACTTGAGACCATTCCTCCTTGTTCTGTCATCTGCCAGCACTGAGAACAGTCGAGCTCCATCATCTTTGGAAACCCCTTCAGGTAGTTGAAGGCTTCTGTCAAATCCCCCCTCACTCTTCTTTTCTGCAGACTAAATAAGCCCAGTTCCCTCAGCCTCTCCTCAGAAGTCATGTGCTCCAGCCCCCTAATCATTTTCGTTGCCCTCTGCTGGACTCTCTCCAATTGGCCACATCCTTTCTGTAGTGGGGGGCCAGAAACTGGATGCAATACTCCAGATGTGGCCTCACCAGTGCCGAATGGAGGGGAATAATCACTTCCCTCGATCTGCTGGCAATGCTCCTACTAATGCAGCCCAATATGCCATTAGCCTTCTTGGCAACAAGGGCACACTGCTGACTCATATCCAGCTCCTCATCCACTGTAATCCCCAGGTCCTTTTCTGCAGAACTGCTGCTTAGCCATTCAGTCCCCAGCCTGTAGCAATGAATGGGATTCTTCCATCTTAAGTTCAGGACTCTGCACTTGTTCTTGTTGAACCTCGTCAGATTTCTTTTGGCCCAATCCTCCAGTTTGTCTAGGTCACTCTGGACCATGTCCCTACCCACCAGCATATCTACCTCTCCCCCCAGTTTAGTATCATCCATGAACTTGCTGAGGTTGCAATCCATCCCATCACCCAGATCATTAATGAAGATGTTGAACAAAACTGGCCCCAGGACCGACTGCTGGGGAACTCCGCTTGATACCGGCTGCCAACTAGACATTGAGCCGTTGATCACGACTCGTTGAGCCTGACGATCTAGCCAGCTTTCTATCCAATTATAGTCCATTCATCCAATCCATACTTCTTTAACTTGCTGGCAAGAATACTGTGGGAGACCGTATCAAAAACTTTCCTAAAGTCAAGGTATATCATGTCCACCACTTTCCCCATATCCATAGAGCCAGTTATCTCATCATAAAAGGCAATCAGGTTGTTCAGGCATGACTTGCCCTTGGTAAATCAATGTTGACTGTTCCTGATCACCTTCCTCTCCTCCAAGTGCTTCAAAATGGATTCCTAGAGGACCTGCGCCATGATTTTTTTGGGGACTGAGATGACGTAGTTCCCCGGATTCTCCTTCTTCCCTTTTTTAAAGATGGGCACTACATAGACTCAGCATAGAACGTTCCTCAACTTTTTAGAACTTCACTGACAGCCAAAGTACTTTGCAAGTCACTAAATTATTATACAGAACCGTATCACCAAAAATAAAAATTAAGCATGTATCACACTAAAAGATTTTAATTCTACAGAATTTTACTGGATAACTATGCTTTTTTGTACTTACCCGTGGAGAGCAATTATTGCTTGTCGTCTATCAAACTGAGCGATGTGTGATTACATTCTAATCAAATCCTGGGAAGTACATCATGGGACAACTGTGCTATTTAAATGGCAGAAGATGCCAGTAGGCTGTTCATACTGTTAGTGTAAGAATTTAATTTTTTTGATTTCTTGTACAAATGCTTTTCTGGCAATTTCTGACAAAATCCAATATGGAAAAACAACAGCCTTTAAGTCCATTTAAAGATCTGCATGTTAGTTCAAATAACTGTGGCATAAAGGACAATCTAGGAATTATTAGCTGATCTACAGCTGTAGATGTAATTCCCTTACCTGTATCTGAGGTACCCATATGTAAAAGTATAGTACATTTGGAATCCAGCCTTCTGCTCTACATGATTAACTGATTTTAATTGGGGAAGAGAGAACAGTATATACCAGTGACCTGAAACATTCACATATTGCTCCATGACCTTTTATCTTTGTCCTACATATTTGAGGTTTGAGCCTATGGAAACATACTCCCATGCATATGCCTATTTCTGCACACAGCTTGGAAAGTGTACCTTACGGGTATATTTTCAAAGCTGTAGAGGGGGACTTACTTGAACAACTTTGATAAGTTTTGTGAATTGGGCAGCTAAATCCCTGGTCACAACTCTGAAAGTTTACCCCAAATGTTTTTAATTTCATTTTTACATTCACATCAATCATTTTACCTTCTCTGCTTTTGTCAGATATCAATGTTTCCTATTGCTATTGATATTCTTCCCAACTGAAAATATTTTTTTCTAGCTGAAATTTCATCAGACTAGTAAATAATATTGTTTCTTTGGACTGCAGCCTCCATTCCCACCCCTGAACTACAGAAATGGGTAGGAATTGCCTACCCACCTGGTTTACAGAGGTTGTTTAAAAAAAAAAAAAAATTTAACTAGTTCAATAAGGGTGGCGATTTTTTTTACGTAATTAGTTAAACCCTAGCGTGGATGCAGTTATATCAGTATAAATAGGTCTTATACCAGTATAGCCTATTCCTGGAAATTTACTTTTAAAATAAAAATATTACAAATATAATAAAAATATAATAAAAACAGTATAACTGCATCCACGCTAGGGGCTTGTAACACTTTAAATATACCAGTTTCAAACAAATATAGTTAAAGTGGTACAAAAACTGTGTAGACTCACCTTGAGAATAATACAACTAGATTGCATTAATGTAAAGAACTACAGTGATAAGAAAACATGGGCATTTTAGGCTCAAATTTATTTTAATAACTATTGTTGTGTGAGAATTGCTCCTGTAGAATGGGAGCAACCAGCCTTCTGATAAAACTTTTTTTTTTTAAATATAAGGCAGGTGGCATGACCCAATGAATAGGTCTCTGGACATAGATTAAGGAGAAATTATTTTTATTTTTGGGTCTGTCACTATTCTGCTATGTGAATATGAGGAAGTGACTTCACCTGTCTTCAATCTCAGTTTCCCTAATTATAAAATGGGAATAAGAATACTTACCTTTGCTCAGAAAGCACTTTGAGATCTACAGATGAAAAAGGCAAATTATCATTACTATTAATAATTAAGAAAATAGTACTTTCAAGAAGGTGGTGATAATGGCTTCAGAGATGCTACCTCAGTGAAGCCAATTCCTACTTTTGAGCTAAGTTACTATGATGAATATAAAGAAACTACTCCCTCATCCAAGTACATAGGATCATAATCTCAGATGAACCAGATGAATTGGTGTTGGCCCTGCTTTGAGCAAGGGATTGGACTAGATGACCTCCTGAGGTCTCTTCCAACCCTAATATTATATGATTCTATGATATCAACACATACTAAAGGTCCACTAAGTAGCTGTTTCCCACCAATGTCTCTAATGATCAATTGTGGGGAAAATCTCAACCGGCACCAAGGTTTGAAGCACATAAAAAGAGAAGAAACTCAATGAAGGTATCACTGATAGCTGACATTGCTTAAGACAAATAAATAATGTGTTATTTACTGGCCTGAGGCCAGAAAGACATCTGGCTATTGATTTGCAACTTGTAGAGCGGGGTCTTTCATTAGGGGACATTACTTTTATCTGGATTAATAAAAATAAAAACAAAACAAAATATAGTCCTGTGAGAGAGGATCACCAGTTTGGGGCCTTCCAGAACTGGCTAAGGATATGTATGCCTACACATAAATACTATAGACTATTGCTATTTAATCTGTACACTGACTGTTTCTGCAGCAGGCATCCAAGAAAGACATTTCAATGGGGCTTTCAAATTTTCCTCTAACTAGTTCAACTATCTGTGTATGCCAGACTCCTTATCTTTCACATTATGAGGGAAGAAAAAAATATTTTCTGTTGATTATAGCCTTAAAATAGGTTTTGGCCATCTAAAGTACATTTTTTTTAAACTTCTCTGCTGGACTCTCTCAGTTGAGCTCTGTGATCCATTTGGCTTCCTACAGCAAGGGACTTGGTTGTCCTTTTACACAACCAACTCCTCAGCCAGCCCAACAGTGCAAGAAACCACCACCCCAATGTCAAAACATTCTTATTCCTTCAACATCTCTTAGTTACATCAGGTTTTCAGCAACATTTTATTAATGCTCCCTTTTAAGAAGGTACTGAAATCTTTGTAAGATTTTGCAAAACAGTATAACGTACTTTTATTGATTAAGGTAGTTCAGTACAATGAATCAAATATTAAAACAAATATATGTGGAACTAATGGATTATTAGAATTTTATATTACATAGCACAGTGACTAATGCATATCACAATTTTCATTGACTACACAGCACTGTAACTTTCACACTTTCAGACAAGATTAAAAAACAATTCCCAAAAAAGAATAATGCTGCCATTAACTGCCAACTTCATTAAGAATCTTTAATAATAAATTGCAGTAAAATAAATTTAAAAGAGAACAGTGCTAAATCCCTTATTGTCCCCACTGCAATATAAAAAATAAGTAATGTTGTAAATTTATGAGCCAATAAGTTGAAAAAAAAGTATGACTCCATTTAGCTGCAGGGTGAAAACATTATCAGCAAAAGTAATAATGCAGAAAAGCCACAACTCTGACTTAATTCTTTTACAAGAAGAGAGATTTCACCTACACTCTGACAAGTTGTACATAGCATTGCTACATGGATATTAAATGAAACTGAAAGGCAGTGCCCGATTCCTCATTACTGAGGAGTCCAAACAGAATACACCCTACCTGAGTTATCCCAGTGGGAGGAATCTTGTATGACTGCAGCTTCTGCTTCAGTAGCTCAGGATCACTGTGGCGGAATGGGCACCCTGACGGGGAATAAAAAACAAGCACACAAACAAGGCTATTTACCCAAGAGTTAGCACAATAATACACTCGAGAGACTGACTAAGCTGTTCTTAATTGTGTAACAGCTTATTAATAAAGAAGTTAATTGCCCATGTGTGAAATTGTTTTACTCTTTTTAAAAAAAGATTACTTCACTGTATGGTTATCAGGGCATTACAGGCTCAAGAGTTACATAATGCACTACAACATAAGCAGGCCAAGATTCACATTCATTGAGTGGAAAACAGTTTTAATTAGATTCCTTATTAACAGACACAAACAGTCACAAAATAGCTATCACACTGTTACATTTAAAATAATCTCAAATACAAAAAGCAACATTAGGCTGTGATGAACACACACAACAGATAGGAAAACTAATGTAGAAGGGGACTTGATCCTTAAAAGGGATAATAGTATTTATTCCATAGTGAAAATATCTTCAAGAATCCCATCACTGAAAACAAACAAAATCAATTCTTGTTGCACACAAAGTCAAATGAGTGACTTATTACTAGTAAATACAGGTTGTGTGTGTAAAGCATCTAAGGGTGTGTCTACACTACAGCGGGGAACAAGCTTCACAGCCTGGGTAGACAGACTTTTGCTAGTGGGGATTGTGCTAGTGCACTAAAAATAGTTGTGTGGATATTGCAGCACTGGGAGAGACTCAGGCTAGCCACTCAAACTCAGACCCAGGGGATAGGGTAGGCTTGAGCTTGGGTGGCTAGCCCAAGCTCTGCCAGTGCAGGAACATATCCACAGTGCTATTTTAGCACGCTAGCATGAGCCCCACTAACTCAATCTGTCTAACCAGGTTGAGAGGCTCACTTCCATCTGCAGTATAGATATATCCTAAGAGACCAAAGAGCACAAGTCCTATTGAATTATTGCCTTTAATTCCTTAGGGACTTTTGAAAGTATCTCCCGTAATGCAGTGCACTGCACGCACATACACACACACTGGCTGTCAAACAGCAGCTCAGCTGGATGAATAGTCCAAGACACCACTTATCTACCATAGTCTTTTCAAAATAAGTTAGGATCAAGGAGTGGATAAAAGTCTACTCTAGGAACAGAAGGTCCTCCAGAAAATTTCATGCAGGGAGAAGTGTAACATTTATGAAACTTAATGAAAAGGAGAGTTTTATATATCATTCTATACCCAGGACTGGGTCAGATTTAGAGAAATATGTAAAGTCGAGATGTTAAATTTCTTAATTAATCTTAGTTTATTAAACAGACTGACCATGAGATTCAAAGATGAACACTATTGCTGAAGGATTAGCCTATTAAAAACTAAATGGATGCAATATTACTGGAGTATGTTAGCCAACTTGAAAGTAGAGCTGTAAGAAACTCCAGTGCCTGTCTTCTAAGAAACTTACAAAGCAAATTGGAAAGTGGGGAAAAGATTAGTGAAGAGCTTAGTAGAGAGCATATTGAAGTACAGCTGAATGAATTTCTCCTGCCTGACCTAATAAGTCAAATCACCAGAAGAGTAAGAGCACTAGCTTGTCAGCAATGATTGGCATAAACTACTAACTCCTGCCAGTAATACAACCATCCAATCAGTTCTCTTCCAGAGCTTCTGGGTTCCATGCACTGTGAACATGTCAGTTACAAATACTCACCATGATAATCCCCTTGACTTGGTGGATTGGACAGGATAATCTTCATGCAGCTGAATGGTGTATAATCAGTCCTCTTGCCTTCTTTTCCATAGCTATGGCGGATGCTGTAGGCATAGCCTTTGTCAAACTGAATGGTAAAAATATTTAAAAGCAGATTATTTGCATGTGAACTGCACATTGTGTCAGTGATTCCAGCTACTCTACAGGATGAAATATTGGACTATGAAAATATACCTGCCAAAACCATTCAAATGGAAAAAGCTGAAACCAAGTTATTGTTTTTGAAAAAAAAGAGAGAGAGAGAGAGAGAGAGAGAGAGAGAGAGAGAGAGAGGGAGAGAGAGAGATTAAACTGCATTATGATCTAAAAAGGTAAAGATTTTATTTAAATTGCAGTAATGGTATTTCACAAAGAAGAAGACTTCAAACTTTTGAACACTCTGACAGATGGCTGCGTAGCTGGTCCATGGGCCCCCGAGGCGACGTCTACATTGCAATTAAGTACCCACAGCTGGCCTATGTCAGCTGACTTGGGCTCGGGCTGTAAAATTGTGGTACAAATGTTCGGGTTTGGGCTGGAGCCCAGGTTCTGGGACCCTACCCACTCGGAGGGTTCCAGCCGAGCTCAAACATCTACACTGCAATTTTACAGCCCTGCAGCCTCAGCCCAAGTCAGCTGACCCAGGCCAGCCATGGGTGTTTAATTGCTGTGTAGACATACCCTGAGTAAGACCATGGAGCTTTAATCACTGCCTTGTTAAAGGCTGCGAGGCTATAGCCCTTGGAACTTTGATCAGTCCAGCTGTTTGAAGTCTCTGAGTGGTTAATCACTCAGTGGTAGTGAGCTGAGGTAAGCAGGGAAGACTTGGTATAAAGGTCATTTAGTGGGTGAACTCAAGATCTGCAAACAGAGGCAGCTAGGAGAGGAGTTTCGGAGAGAGTTAGAGGGAGAGTATGAAAGGGTTTCATTCCAGATTCAGCACTACATGTCATATCAAGATGTCCAGCAGATGTGCCATATTTTCTTTCCTGCCTGAAGACAGAAGAGATTTGCTATGCATGAAGTGCAAACTGGTGGCCGTGCTAGAAGAAAATATTCTTGAACTGAAGAGATAAAATGAGACATTACTCAGAATCAGAGAAGCTGAGGAGTTCCTAGACAACTAGATTCTGGAAACACCAGTACCCTGGTTCAAGGAAGAATGGAGCAGGCCACAAAGGAACTGGAGAGCAAGGAAGTCAGAAAGAAGGCCTGGAAGTTTGTAACTACTAGAGGCAAGATGTCATGCATTCTACATGGTTGGAGATAGAGGAGTATAAGCAGATTGTGGCCACCAGAAAGAAGCAGAAGGAATTCCACACAGCTGGAAATTTCAAATCGATACCAAATCCTCAACATGGAAGCTACGGAAGACATGTCTAAAGATCCAGCAGGCACATGTGGATGGCACCTTGGCCCAAACTGTAAACAAACAAACAAACAAAAACAGAAGAAAGATGATCCTTATGGGAGATTCAATACTCAGAACATCCAAAGAACATTTCTACAAGAAACAGACAGACAATAAGAGACCATGCTACCTTTCTGGAGCCAAGACACAAGATGTCACTCTAAAACAGGACAGGCTTCTGAAGTCTATGGGCAAGGATCATCCACTGATGATGGCTCATATCAGCATTGATGACACTTCATTGTGGGATATCTCACAGATAATAGATGACTTCAGGGAACTCAGAAGCGTGCTGAAGAAGAAGAATGTCCAAGCAATCCATTCTGAGATCCTTCCTGTCCCATGAGCAAAAGAAGGCAGAAGATTCTGGAAGAGAATCATTGGCTAGATAAGTTGTATAGGATGGAGGGTTTTGGTTTTGTGGAATATCAGTCCACCTTCCATGAGGAGAGGAGGCTATATTGTTTGGATGGCCTCCACCTCAGTAGAAGGACTAATCTCCTTAGGAAAAGGCTGCCTAGAGTAGTCAGGAGGGGGTTAAACTAATAACAAAAGGGAGGGTAAAAAGAGGGAAGATGTGAGCACTCAGCAAAAAAATCGAGATGTTGAGAACAAAATTAATCAAGAAACCAAAGGCTATCCTGGATTGCCTATACACTAATGCTAGTAACATGGGTAACGAACAAGATGGACTGGAATTGCTCATTTATGAGCATAAATTTGATCTAGCTGATATTACTGAAACCTGGTATGTTAAAATAAATGATTACAACCTATTTAGGAAGGATCAAGAGGACAAAAGGAGAGAGGAAGTGGCATTACCTGTTTCCTAGTCACTGATAATGCAGAAGTTAATCACCTTAATGCTTATGGATCAATGTCCTAACAGATAAAGCATAAGAATAGGGTATTCATTGGTGTCTGCTACAGCCCACCAAATCACACTAGAGAACAGGATGACTGGTTTCTTACACATCAATATATAACGTGTAGGGAAAAAACCCTGCATATCAATTTGAGTGACATATGCTGGAAGCCTCAGGCTTCCATTATTAAAACATCCTTGGAACTTCTAAACATTATAGATGAGAATTTCGTAACTCAAAAAGTCTTGCAGCCAACATGGGTGAATTCTATATTAGACTTTGTCCTAACAGTTAAAGAGGAAGTGATCACAGAAGTAAAAGTTAATGGTAGCGTAGGTACAAGTCTTCATGACATGATCACATTTACAATGTGCAAGTAGAATAAAGTCCAGACCAGTAATATATATGTTTGTGCTTTAATTGGGCCAATTTCACAAAGCTGAAAACAATTATGAGTCAAATCAATTGGGAGGAAGAATTTAATCAGAAAAATGTGAATGATAAGAATTCCTCACTAGATGTCCAAAAAAAGACAATCACACAATTGAGGAAGAATGCTGTGCTAGTTTAAAAGCCAATCTGGTTTAGAGGGGAAGTGAAGGCTTTTGTAAAAATAAAAATAGAAAAACTAATATATCGCTACCTCGATATAACGCCACTCGATATAACACGAATTTGGATATAACGCGGTAAAGCAGTGCTCCGGGGGGGAGGGCTGCGCACTCTGGTGGATCAAAGCAAGTTCAATATAATGCGGTTTCACCTATAATGCAGTAAGATTTTTTGGCTCCTGAGGACAGCGTTATATCGAGGTGAAGGTGTATATAGCAAATGGAAGGAAGGAGAGGCTGATGGTAATGAATACTAATCAGAAGTTAGGAATTGTAGAAAATTGATAAGAGAAACCAAGGGACACAAGGAAAAATCTATGGCCAGCAGAGTTAAGGACAATGAGAAGGAAGTTTTTAAATACGGTACATTAGGAACAAAAAGAATTCTGACATAGAATTGGTCCAATTGCTAGATAGATATGGTAGAATTATAACAACAAAGCAGAAAAGGCAGAAGTGTTCAATAAATATATCTGTTCTGTATTTGGGGAAAAGCAAACAATGCAATCTCATCAAATGGTGATGAGAACATTATTTCCATTCCACTATCATCTTTGGAATATGTTAAACAGAAGTTAGACATTTTTAAAATCAACAGGTCCAGATAATTTGCATCCAAGAGTTTTAAAAGAGCTGGATCATTAATTTGATTTTCAATAAATTGTGGAGCACTGGAGGAATTCCAGAAGACAGGGAAAAAGCTAATGTTGTGCTAATTTTTTTAAATGGTCAATGGAATGAGCTGGGTAATTATAGGCTTGTCAGCCTGACGTGAATCCCAGACATGATAATGGAGCGGCTGATAAGGGACTCGATTAATAAAGAACTAAAGGAGGGTAATGTAATTAATGCCAGTCAACATGGGGTTATGGAAAATAGATCTGGTCAAACTAACTTGAAATCTGTTTTTGATGAGATTGCAAGTTTGTTTGATAAACATAATAGTGTTGATACTTAGACTTCTGTAAGGCATTTGACTTGGTACCACATGACATTTTGATTAAAAACTAGAATGATATACAATTAATGTGGCACACATTAAATTGATTAAAAACTGGATAAATGAAAAATCTCAAAAGAGGAGTGTAAAGAGGGAATCATCACTGAATGGATGTTTCCAGTAGAGTCCCCCAAGGACTGGTTCTTAGTCTACACTATGTAACATCCTTATCTTGACCTGGAAGAAATCATAAAATCATCACCGATAAAGTTTGCAGATGACAGAAAATTGGAGGAGTGGTAAGGAAGGAAGACGACAGGTTATTGATTCAGAGCATTCACGATTGCTTGGCAAGCTGGATGCAAGCAAACAATATGCATTATAATATGGCTAAATGTAAATGTATACACCTGGAAACAAAGAATGTAGCCAGACTTACTGGATGTGGGACTCTATTCTGGGAAGCAATGACTCTGAAAAACAGTTTTGGAGGTTGTGGTGAATAATTAGCTGAACATGACCTCCCAGTGTAACATTCTGGCCAAAAGAGCTAATGCGAACCTGGGATGCATGAACAGGGGAATCTCAAATAGGAGAAGTTATTTTAACTCTGTATTTGGCACTGGTGAGACCACAGGTGGAATACTGTGTCCAGTTCTGGTGTCCACAATTCCAGAAGGATGTTGATAAATCAGAGAGGGTTCAGAGAAGAGCCATGAGAATGGTTAAAGGATTAGAAAAAATGCCTTATAGTGATAGACTCAAGAAACTCAATCAATGTAAGCTTAACAAAGAGAAGGTTAAGGGATAACTTGATTACAATCTACAGCTACCTAAATGGGGAATAAATATTTAATTATGGGCTCTTCAATATAGCAGAGAAAGGTATAATATGATCCAATGACTGGAAGTTGAAGTTACACAAATTCAGATCGGAAACAAGGCATAATTTTTTATTGGTGATAGTAATTTATCATTAGTAATTTTCTAAAAGATCTCTCTAGATATTATTTTGGGGAAGTTCTATGTGGTACAAAGGAGGTCAGACTTGATGGTCCCTTAGATCCTTGGAATCTATGGGAATGGAGCAGATAGGGTCATTTGAATCATTAGTTTTCATACATTCTACAACAGTGGCCTATAGTGAAATATTTAAAGAAAGATTATTCTCATCAGGATTATACAAAGTAGCTCACACACTCCTTAACAGTGCACAATTATTTCAGAGAATTTAAGGTAAAGAAGCTTGGACAAATATATTGAATGCCAACATATCAGAGTACCATTTTCCTGAGGTCTGCAGTTTTTGACATTTAACTGGTTAGTCAGAGTGAGCACTTTACTTTCAAGTTCACAATCTTGTGTTGCTCTCCCAAGGGATATAGCTTTTGCTCATGCTCCTATTTTTTTTTTCTTGTGGCTGACTCCTCTAAAGTTTATGTTGATGTTCTAAATTGAGGAGCTGAATTTTAGCAAATTCTGCTTGAGTATCAATACACAGAACATAATGTTTCAGTTCATTGGGAGAGTGACTAAAGAATAATAATGGAAGATGCATATATGAAAAGTAACTTAGAAAAAGTAACAGCAATATAGCCTTTTGTATATGCTGTAGATTACATAAATTTGCAAACTACTGCTATTGCTGTGCTGTAATATATACAGCAGTCCTTAAGAACAAGTTCAAATTTTAATTTGAGAGACAGCAGTACATTTCACATGGGAAATGAAAAACTTTTCAATTCTTCCCCTAGTGGAAACTAGCACCATGTAAAAGAACAGCTGTACTCTCGTTAAAGTTTAAATTCTTGTAATTAACTCTTTATGTAAAACTTTGTCTCTGGATTAGGTTTAATTAGCAATTGCATCGATTTCTGTCTGCTTGTCACAAACTACTGAAAAGGCTTTTGTGGCAGGTTTTTTTTTTCTGTTCCTTTCTACATAAGAACGGCCATACTGGGTCAGACCAATGGTCCATCTAGCTCAGTATCCTCTCTTCCTACAGTGGCCAATGCCAGGTGCCCCAGAGGAATGAACAGAACAGGTAATCATCAAGTGATTCATCCTGTGTCACCCATTCCCAGCTTCTGGCAAACAGAGGCTAGGGACACCATCCCTACCCATCCTGGCCAATAGCCCTTGATGGACCTATCCTCCATTAATTTATCTAGTTCTTTTTTGAACCCTGTTATAGTCTTGGCTTTCAAAACATCTTCTGGGAAGGAGTTCCAGAGGTTGACTGTGTGTTGTGTGAAAAAAATACTTCCTTTTGTTTGTTTTAAACCTGCTGCCTATTAATTTCATTTGGTGACCCCTAGTTCTTGTGTTATGAGGAGGAGTAAATAACACTTCCTTATTTACTTTCTCCACACCAGTCATGATACTTTTAAGATAATGGCATACAAGAATCTAGAAAAAAAAATCACAAATCTACAATTGGTAACTGTCACAGTTACAATTTTCATTCATTTCCTGAAAGTCAAAATTTATACTTGTTTGGACTATATATCTTATTGGCAATTCAGAATATTTTACTGGCAATTCATACTATTCATACTTGAACTGCTGCAAAATGTCCAGAACATCATGATGAAAAAACATCAAAAAACAGACTTAGAAAGAAGCAATCCATCTTCCATTTTCTGTATAACTGGTTAATCAAGGTCAACTTAATTACAGATAGACCATCAGAATCTACACAATAATATCAACTATTTATAGTTGGGGAATTATAGTTTACTAGGAGAAATGTTGGCTGAAACTTGACTTATGCTAGCTTCAGGGCATGAGGACCCTTTTATTTTTAGTTTGTTTATTATCCCACATGGAAAACAGGTCTAGGGCATGTTAATCTAGGGCCTTGGGTCAAAGATGTAGGACAGAGAGATTAACATTCTGGACTCAAGATCCACTATTGTGTTTAAGTCTCCTTAGTTTCAGGGTCAAGAGACAAAGCATTCTGAATGTTTGACCTTATACCACAAAATGGAGCACTTAACATTTGAACAGAGCAGCTGGCCAGGCCTGTGTGGTAGGTTTGTGCTGTCCTCTTGATGAAATATTATCAACGCCGAGTTGGAGGAGAGGCAAGAGATCAGGAAGACCCAGCCCCATGGGTGACTTTAAAAAATGACCAAAATACTTATAAACATATTGATTACATTGTAGTAGTCAATCTCTTTAGAGAGGCAATTTATCACATGCATAGTAAGAAAAAAGCTTCCAGGAAGTGTGTGTGTTGGGGGGGAAATTATTTCTAGAAGAAAGAGGTTACTTAATCTTACCGTAACTGGAGTTCTTCATTCCTTTAATTCCCTACCAAATACTATAAAAGGTCTGAGACTTTCTAAAAGACTTCATTCTAGATAGAGTGGGTGGGTGAAGTAATAGCTTTTATTGAACCAACTTCTGCTGGTGAGAGAGACATAAGAACAGATATACTGGGTCAGTCCAAAGGTCCATATAGCCCAGTATCCTGTCTTCCGACAGTGGCCAATGCCAGGTATCCCAGAGGGAATGAACAGAACAGGTAATCATCAAGTGATCCATCCCTGTCACCAATTCCCAGCTTCTGGCAAACAGAGGTTAGTGACACCATACCTGCCCATCTTTATCTAGTTCTTTTTTTTAACCCTGTTATAATCTTGGCCTTCACAGCATCCTCTGGCAAAGAGTTCCACAGGTTGACTGTGCATTGTGTGAAGAAATACTTCCGTTTGTTTGTTTTAAACCTGATGCCTGTTAATTTCATTTGGTGAACCCTAGTTCTTGTTTTTGAGAAGGAGTAAATAACACTTCTTTATTTACTTTCTCTACATATCCCCCCTTATTCATCTCTTTTTCCAAGCTGAAAATCGCAGGTTTATTAATCTCTCCTCATATGGAAGCTGTTCCATGCCTCTAATCATTTTTTTGCCCTTTTCTGAACCTTTTCTAATTCCAATATATCTTTTCTGAGATGGGGCGACCACATCTACACCCAGTATTCAAGATGTGGGAGTACCCTGGATTTATAGAGGGGCAATATATTGTCTATTTTATTATCTATCCCTTTCTTGATGATTCCCAATATTCTGTTAGCTTTTTTGACTGCTGCGGCACATGGAGTGGATGCTTTCAGAGAACTAGCCACAATGACTCCAAGATCTCTTTCTTGAGTGGTAACAGCTAATTTAGATCCCATCATTTTATATGTATAGTTGGGATTATGTTTCCCAAATGCATTACTTTGTATTTGTCAACACTGAATTTCATCTGCCATTCTGTTGCCCGGTCACCCAGTTTTCTGAGATCTCTTTGTAACTCTTTGCAGTCTGCTTTGGACTTAACTATCTTGAGTAGTTTCATATCACCTGCAAATTTTGCCACCTCACTGTTTACCCCTTTTTCCAGATCATTTATGAATATGTTCAATAGTACTGGTCCCAATACAGACCCTTGGGGGGACACCACTATTTACCTCTCTCCATTCTAAAAACTGACCATTTATTCCCTATCTTTTAAACAGTTACTGATCCATGAGAGAACCTTTCCTCTTATCCCATGACAGCTTACTTTACTTAAGAGCCTTTGGTGAGGGGAAAAAAATCCAAGTACACTATATCCACTGGATCACCCTTGTCCACATGCTTGTTGATCCCCTCAAAGAATTATAGTAGATTGGTGAGGCATGACTTCTCTTTACAAAAAACATGTTGACTCTTCCCCAAGAAATCATATTCTTCTATGTGTGTCTGACAATTCTGTTCTTTACTATAGTTTCAACCAATTTGGCTGCTACTGAAGTTTGGATTAGCGGCCTGTAATTGCCAGGATCACCTCTGGGGCCTTTTTTCAAAAATTGGCATCTCATGAGCTATCCTCAAGTCATCTGGTACATAAGCTGATTTAAATGATAAGTTACATACCACAGTTAGTAGTTCTGCAATTTCACATTTTATAGAATCACAGAAGATTAGGGTTGGAAGAAACCTCAGGAGGTCATCTAGTCCAAACCCCTGCTCAAAGCAGGACCAACACCAACTAAATCATCACAGATGGGGCTTTGTCAAGCCGGGCCTTAAAAGCCTCTAAGGATGGAGATTCCACCACTTCCCTCGGTAACCCATTCCAGTGCTTCACCACCCTCCTAGTGAAATAGTTTTTCCTAATATCCAGCCTAGGCCTACCCCACTGCAACTTGAGACCATTGCTCCTTGTTCTGTCATCTGCACCACTGAGTTCCTTTAGAACCCTTGGGTGAATACCATCTGGTCCTGGCAACATATTACTGTTTAGTTTATCAATTTTTTCCAAAACCTCCTCTAATGACACCTCAATCTGGGACAGTTCCTCAGATCTGTCACCTAAAAAGAATGGCTCAGGTTTGGGAATCTCCCTCACATCCACAGCCATGAAGACCGAAGCAAAGAACTCATTTAGTTTCTCTGAAATGGCCTTATCTTCCTTGAGTGCTCCTTTAGCATCTCGACCGTCCGGTGGCCCCACTGGTTGTTTAGCAAGTTTCCTGCTTCTGATATACTTTTTGAGTCTTTGGCTAGCTGTTGTTCAGAGTGACCTAGAAAAACTGGAGGATTGGGCCAAAAGAAATCTGATGAGGTTCAAATTCTTTAATTGGCCATCCTAATTATATTTTTACCCTTCATTTGCCAGAGTTTATGCTCCTTTCTATTTTCCTCAATAGGATTTAACTTCCACTTTTTAAAGGATACCTTTTTGCCTCTCACTGCTTCTTTTACTTTGTTGTTTAACCACAGTGACACTTTTTTGGTTCTCTTACTATGTTTTTTAATTTGGGGTAAATATTTAAGTTGAGCCTCTATTATGGTATCTTTAAAAGTTTTCCATGCAGCTTGCAGGGATTTCACTTTTGGCACTGTACCTTTTAATTTCTGTTTAACTAACTTCCTCATTTTTGTGTAGTTCCCCTTTCTGAAATTAAATGCTACCATGGTGGATTGCTGTGGTGTTTTCCCCACCACAGGGATGTTGAATTTAATTATATTATGGTCACTATTACCAAGCGGTTCATCTATATTCACCTCTTAGAACAGATCCTGTGCTCAACTTAGGACTAAATCAAGAATTGCCTCTTCTCTCGTGGTTCAGGACTAGCTGCTCTAAGAAGCAGTCATTTTAAGGTGTCAAGGAAGTTTATCTCTGCATCCCGTCCTGAGGTGACATGTACCTAGTCAATATGGGGATAGTTGAAATCCCCCATTATTATTGAGTTTTTTTATTTGTATAGCCTCTCTAATCTCCCTGAGCAGTTCACAGTCACTATCACCATCCTGGTCAAGTGGTCGGTAATATATCCCGACTGCTATATTCTTATTATTCAAACATGGAATTTCTATCCATAGAGGTTCTATGGTACAGTTTAGTTCATTTAAGATTTTTACAATATTTGACTCTACATTTTCTTTCACATATAGTGCCACTCCCCCACCAGCATGACCTGTCCTGTCTGTCCGATATATTTTGTACCCTGATATTATTGTGTCCCAATGATTACCCTCATTCCACCAAATTTCTGTGATGCCTATTATATCAATCTCCCCATTTAATACGGGGCACGCTAGTTCACCCATCTTATTATTTAGACTTCTAGCATTTGTATATAAACACTTTTAAAAATTGTCACTTTTTAGCTCTCTGCCATTACATGATGTAATTGAATGGGACTCTTTTTCATTTTAAAATTTCTCATTAGATCCTACCCGTATTTTATCTTCCCTCCTCTCCTCCTTACAAGGATATAGAGAATCTCCATTACCCTATGGGATATCTCTGTCTGAACCACGTGCTCCTCCGCACCTGCCAGCTTTCCCCCAGCCTTTAGTTAAAAAACTGCTCTACGACCTTTTTAATTTTAAGTGCCAGTGATCTGGTTCCATTTTGGTTTAAATGGAGCCCATCCTTCCTGTATAGGCTCCCCCTTTCCCAAAAGATTCCCCAGTTCCTAATAAAACTAAACCCCTCCTCCCTACACCATCATCTCATCCACACTTTGAGACCCTGAAGTTCTACCTGTCTAACTGGCCCTATGTGTGGAACTGGAAGCATTTCAGAGGATGCTATCATAGAGGTCCTGGACTTCAATCTCTTACCTAGCAGCCTAAATTTGGCTTCCAGGACCTCTCTCCTATCCTTCCCTATGTCACTGATACCTACATGTACCATGACCATCGGCTCCTCCCCCAGCACTGCACATAAGTCTATCTAGATGTCTCAAGAGATCCACTACCTTCGCACCCAGCAGGCAAGTCACTATGCTGTTCTCCCGGTCATCGCAAACTCAGCTATCTATGTTTCTAATGATCAAATCCCCCATTACTATTACCTGTCTCTTCCTAATAATTGGAGTTCCCTCCCGCAGAGAGGTATCCTCAGTGCAAGAAGATACCACATCATCATCTGGAAGGAGGGTTCCAACTATGGGATCATTTCCCTCTGCTCCAGTTTGATTTTCTCCTTCCCTGAGACTTTCATTCTCCTCAATAGCACAGAGGCTGTCAGACCGGGAGTGGGACCATTCTACTGTGTACTGGAAAGTCTCATCTCTGTACCTCTCTGTCTCCCTTAGCTCCTCCAGTTCAGCCACTCTGGTCTCCAAAGCCCATACATGGTCTCTGAGCGTATGAGGAGCCAGGAGCTCCTTGCACTGAATGCACACATACGCCACCTGCCCATAGGGCAGGTAATCATATATGCTGAATTGAGTGCAATAAACTGGATAGCCCCCACTCTGTTGCTGGACTTCCACTTGCATTCTCTTTTTACTCCTGCAGCTCTTTCCTTTGTTGCTCTGTTTTTTATCATGGGGTGTTTATTGCCTTAAGTTTAAAGAATATTAAGTGTATCTAGACCCCACACTGGCCCTCACAGAACTCCTCTGGTTGCTTAGGAGCAGACTTTTTAACCCCCGTTCTCCCTGAGTAGCCCCACCCCTTGGTGAAGGGTTCATGGGTGCTAAAGGGCTTAAAGATCAAAGCATCATTAAGAAGCTCTCAGCCTTGCCTAGCATGCCGCTAGGCTCAGCACACGGTCACCCAAACAAACAGACTACACTATATAGTTCAGTCAAGCAGCAAGCACACCACAAACACAAACACTAAAGACAACAAACTCACCTCAAGGGTCACGTAGTCACTCCTCCTTTATCTGGAGAACTCCCTCCCAAAACTCCCGTTAGCTAGCTCCTCTGGTTGCTTAGGAGTAGGCTTTTTAAACACCTGGTCACCCTGAACAGCCCCGCCCACTGGTTAAGACAACACTGCAACTACAACAACACTTAATTCTAAATAGGTAAAAGACATGGCTCCAAGAATATCTAGAGTGTGGAGCTTAGTTTCATCTGAGGAATCATGAGATATGAGTATAAATTGATTGATATGAGTACAAATTGCCAGGCTTACAACTGATAGGTTTTCCAAGAGGTCCTTGTCCCTTATGACTTAATGCTCCTTTTCAGTGTTCAAACAAGCAGATATATACTAATGGAAAGATCTATTAAACTGAAATAGTATCCCAAGACTGAAGATTCATCATTTGTGACATTTAAAACCAGAAAAACATACTGCAGGGAATAACTCTGTACTGGTACCTGGATGAACTAAGTAACCTAACTGACCTTTTCCATTTCCAGTGTCATTACTCTGAGATGTGGATATAGCTGTCAACAGAGAGATCCTGGGAAGCTGTTAGTCTGGGATGCAAAGCAGCCCCATAGGGGTGTACCCCACTGATTAAAGATGGTGGTCAGAACTGTGTTGTGTATTTCCAATTAATGGTCTGTATAGAGACTTCTGCTTAGTCTGTCTGCTAGGGAGTTCTGAGCGCCCAGGAGGTATGCTGCCTATATGGTAACCTGATTTTTAATGGAACAGTTCTACAGTCTGACTGCCTCCAAACACAGGGGATGAGATCTCATTCCTCCCTGTTTGTTTATCTATATCACCTTGGTGATATTGTCCGATAGGATTCGCATGTGGAGTGAGCGTATGAGGGGAAGGAAGGCCTTGCAGCCTAGGCGGACTGCTCTGAGTTCCAGTAAGTTTATATGCAGTCTGGCTTCCTGTGGTGTCCATGTACTTTGAGCTATGTGGCAATCCAAATGAGTGCCCCATTCTGTAAGGGAGGCGTCCGTCACAATGGTGGCCGTCGGTATGGGAGGGCTGAAGGGAGTCCCCACCATGACCATGTTTGGGTTGGACCACCAAGCAAAAGAACATTCCTGAGGAACAGTGACTGGAGTCAATGCTGTCCCTGGTCAGGTCGTAGGTCAAGTGGAGCCTACCTTGTAGGCACTGCAAGTGGAGCCTGGTGAAACGTGTCATGTAGGCACCAACACATCGTAGTTTGGGGCTTGTGGGTAATGCAAGCAATCAGGCTGCACATTGCGTAAAACCTTTCTGCTGGAAGGAAAGCTCAAAAATCAAGTCCAGCCTTGATCCTATGAAATTTATTGTCTGTGTGGGTGACAAAATGGACTTCTCAGTACCAACATAGAGCAGCCTGTCAATACAGTGCTCGGGGATATGTTTCCATAGTGTAGCAGTTGCCTGGTACAAACTGCCAACAGTCTGTCAGTACCAGGCAAGGAGACTTCCCTTCTTTCTCAAGGTCAATTTTTGTCGTGCACCAGGGATGAGGATCTAGACACCGAGAAATCCCCCACAGCAGGGGTCCCCAACGCGGTGCCTGCGGGCGCCATTGCGCCCGCCGGGGGGGGTCTAAGTGCGCCCGCGTAGCCCTCGGGGTTTTTTTTATTTTTTTGCTCCGCCGGCAGCGCTCGGGGCTTTTTTTTTTTGCTCCGCCGGCAGCGCTCGGGGTTGTTTGGCGCCCGCCAGACAAAAAAGGTTGGGGACCACTGCCCCATAGTATCTGTAGAGCCAATGATAGGGCTGGTACAATGATGTAGGCCAAGTGTTCTTAGACTAGGCACTCCATTCCTTTCATCTACTCTTGTCAGGGCAATGAAGTCCTATGAAAATGGAAACAATCCCTTAAGGATACCCTGTATTCCCTGAAGTGGGAGACACAGGAACCCACTTCAGCATCTCAGGAGTCTAAGTACTCTGAAGGCCAGGATGGCGTCATACCTGATGGCACTGACATGATTTATGATAGGCCTGCAGTACCAGTGGCAACATCGGGGTCTGTGCACTGAGGTGGAATAGTTATCATTGGTCTCAGAGCTGGAATTGGGATTGATGAAAGTGGTACTGGACTGCAAGTCACTAGCGCTATAACAGACTGCAATGCAGAAGCCCCAACGTGTGTACCATGTTCGACAGCCCTGGCAGAGCATTGTCAGTCTGCATGACTGGTGAGGCTGTGTAGGCCTCCAGCGTGGTTAGTACCAAAACAGGCTTTTGCCCCTCTGTGAACAGGAGCAATGGCTTCACTGCCTGTGCTGAGGAAGCAGCAGTTTTAATGGTTCTGGCACAGGAATCAGAGTCAAAGTGTGCTCAGAGAGCCACTAGAATCTGGTACTGGGGGATGGAGGGCCAAAGGGCACAATGACTTTCAGTAGCGGAATGGCTTGCTTCTGTGGCTGAGGAATCCCATACTGACAACATGGAAGCCATCCTCTTCTTAGGCTTCAAAAGATCAGGGTGCTTGGAGCATTTTTGCCTCTTTGAGGACTGTCTTCGTGAGGGGAAGCACCTCTGGATGGAGTGGTCAAGGAACTCCCTCTATCTGACAGAGGCAGTTCCGATGCTGGATGAATGGTGGCCTCCATGAGGATGTACCTAAGATGCTCTTCTCCTTCCTTCTTAGTTCTCATTTTGAAGCCCTGCAAATCGGATAGTTGTACCTGACATGACCCTTACCCAAGCACTTCAAGCAATAAGAGTACTTGTGACACCTGGAGCAGGGCTTGAAGCCAGGCGACATCGGCATAGGCTGCCCCAGTACCGGGCACAGCCCAGGGTCCACTGACTATCGACAGCTAGAACAACATAGGATAAAGAAAGAGAGAAAAAACAGAAAAGGGGATCCAAGGAAACAAAAAACAAGCACCACTAACTATTACAAACAACTAACTATAGTGGTACATTCACAGAAAGAATGAGTCGACAAGCATCCTCCAACCATGGACAGCAAGAAGGAACTGAAGTAAGGATGGGGCAGCTCTTCCCCTTTATACCGTCAGCTCAGAGCACAAGGTACACCAGGGCACAGGTGTGGCTGCACCTACGAGCACCGCTAGGAAAAGCTCTGTAGCACTGATGCATGAGACATACACACACACATAGTGTAATGGGCATATTCAACTGCTCAAAGAAGTATCTTATCAAATTTAAGTTTACTATTATTTTTGAAGCTCTGCGTAACTTTCTCTCTTCCTATTTATCTTTCCTTGTCAAGCTTCATGTTGCCCCTCCACTTCATCTGCTCTGCCAATGTTCCCAATCTCGTCCCCCCATTTATCAGATTTTCACATACTCTATTGGCAGGGAGACTGTATTTTCCATTTATAAAATCTATTATTCTAGCTCTTCCATCTGAAGAAACTAATTTCAAGGATGACTAGAGTACCTAGAAACAGAGAGGAAGGATTGTCCAGTGGTTAAGGCACTAGTCTAGGACTTGGGAGACTACTTCTGCCACAGACTTGTGTGTGTGACCTTCGGCTAAGTCACTTAGGCCCCGTCTACACTACCCGCCGAAATCGGCGGGTAGCCATCGAAGTATCGGGGATCGAATTATCGCGTCTTGTCTGGACGCGATAAATCGATCCCCGAACGCGCTACTTCGAACTCCGGTACTCCTGCAGGGCGAGCGGAGTTACCGGAGTCGACGTGGGAGCCGCGAACTTCGATCGCGGCGCCGCGCGGACGCGAGGTAAGCGCGCCAAATTCAAACTAAGATACTTCGACTTCAGCTACGCGAATAGCGTAGCTGAAGTCGAAGTACCTTAGTTCGATCCCGCCCCTAGTGTGGACCAGCCCTTAGCCTCTAGGTGCCTCAATTCCCCCTCCATAAAATGGAGATAACAGTACGACCTCATTGGGTGTTGTGAGGATAAATATATTAAAGATTATGTTGCACTCAGATACTGTGGTGATAGGGGCAGAGAGGCAAAAGACCAACATAGAAACATAAGGAAGTTCTTTAATGCACAGACTCTTGTGAACTGCTCTGGTGTGGGAAATGGAGGGGTGTGTGTGTGTGTGTTTGTGTTTGAGACCATCCACTCTCTCTTTGTCTGAAAGATAGGGTGCTAAAACTGAGAAAGATCAATTTTTTTTTCTGTTGTAACATTAGGTTCCCATATGGAAAATGTTGAGAACCACTGTTCTAAATTGATCTAGATATCACTGTCTCTCTATAAGAGGGTGGCACCCACCTCTCATGAGTGTCCCCCGGCCGATGGTTCTCTCATGGGTCCTCAGCAACTCAGCTGTCCGGCCGAGTCGCATACGCTGTCCCCATTTCTGGGGTATAGAGTCCCAAGTTCTTATCACAGCCCTGGTATGGGGCCATAGTTCTTAGGCTTCCTGCCTTCTTCAACCTCCCAGCCGGGGCCCATCTCGGTACCCTCAGCTGGTGTCCTTTTCAGCACCCTTCCCTGGGCTCAGTCTGCAACCAGACCAGCAGGGCCCATCTCAGTACCCTGGTCTGGTCTGGCCAGGTTCTGTGCTCAGTCCCCCTGGCTCAGCCTGTCTGCACTCACCTTTTCATGCTCCTGATGCTACTCTATCCAGTCAGCCAGGCACCTAGTCTTTGGCAGCCTTCCCTGGGCACAGTTCTGCCTGGTGAACTCTCTGCAGTGAGCTGTCTGTGGTCTTGCAGCTCGTCTAGCCAGCTAGGCACCTGGTCCTCCTTCCCCAAGAGCCACACAGCAACTGAAGGCTCTGCTCTGCTGCTTGCCTTTTATCTGGCCCTTCTGGCCCCTTATTGGTTGCTCCAGCAGCCCCTCTGATTGGCTGCTCCTCTGCGGCCACTCTAGGCTGCCTGGAGAACTTCTCGCTGTTCTATTCTGGAGCAGGGTGATGCAGGGCTGCGAGGCCTCCAGCAGGGGACCTCCAGACATACTCAACCCTGCCACACTCTTTTAAAACAAAAAATATTTTTCCATGGTTAAATGTATACGTTACCCAAATCTCCCAAGCCTGCCAATTCTATCTAGCAGAAAGAATAAGCACTACTCCTCAGCCTCTGACATCTGAAAAGGATCATGCTACTAATTTTTAAAATAGAAAGTTCAGAAAGCTTAACAAAGGAAAGTTAGTTTCCCATTGCTACTTCTGAACAGTTTTTAAGGAAATCCAAGGGATTCTCAGATCATCTCCAAGAAACTTTTTTTAACAACCACAGCAAATCACGCACTAGTGCAGGGGTGGCCAACCTGTGGCTCTGGAGCCACATGCGGCTCTTCAGAAGTTAATATGTGGCTCCTTGTATAGGCACCAACGCCGGGGCTGGAGCTACAGGCGCCAACTTTCCAATGTGCCAGCGGGTGCTCACTGCTCAACCCCTGGCTCTGCCACAGGCCCTGCCCCCACTCCACCCCTTCCCATCCCCTCCCCTGAGTTTACAGTCCCATCGCTCCTCCCCCTCCCCCTCCCCCCCCCCGAGCCTCCTGCACGTCACGAAACAGCTGATTGGGAGGTGGGAGAGGGAGGCGCTGATCGGCAGGGAGCGGGGGGGGGGGGGAACTGATGGGGGGCTGCTGACATATTACTGTGGCTCTTTGGCAATGTACATTGGTAAATTCTGGCTCCTTCTCCAGCTCAGGTTGGCCACCCCTGCCCTAGTGGGTTGGGGCATGCTGTTCAATAATCAGATTTGCTTGTGAGGCAACTATGTAATACATGCATCTCAACTACTTAATGATAGTGAAGCCAACTTGCAATCCCATCAATCCCTGTGGGAGGAAGCTATATAATGGAGTCTTTCTCCCATGCAGAGAGATGGCTAACCTGGGTTCCCTAGGTAGTGGGGGAAGGTGTGTTGGAGGGGAAGGAATGTCCTTTTCTCCCCTCACAAGTTTTAAAATATGAAATGTCACAAATGGTTTTTAAAATTTCACTGATATATTTACAGATAACATTTATTTTCTTAGTAAAATCATTCACTAAGCATTGTCAACATGAAATCAGCAGAGAATACACAACATTATTTAAAAAATAACTAACTATTCCTCTAATGCTGAAATACTGGATCACAATAATCTAGCTTTCCCGGATCAATCTATTCAATTCAATCTTCTGAAATATAAATTTTGCATAACACACAAATAATTATACAAAATAATTGTCTGTCTCTATTCATGAGATTAGATATGTTCCAGAGACATGGCAGAAAGTCTCATAAATTTTGATGGAAGAAACGTCTTCCTATTTTACATAACATTCTGCATAGTATGTCATCAGACTGCACATTCTGATACAAGAAGTTGTTCCTGTGAATTGTTGAGTATGAAATATAGCCTCCATTTCCTAGCTGGTATAGCTCTATTATGCAGGACAAGACAAACTGATATGTTTTTATGTCTATTAAACAGAAAAACAAAATGAAATAAAAACCCCCTGTGGACTCTACTATATTCTTTAAGATAATTTAGACTAAAGATATGCTAAATGATGCAATTCTAAACACACAGTTAATAAAATAATTTAAAGAGCAATTGCACATTTCACCATGTCTACTTTTTAATATTCTTGCAAATGATAGCAATGAGATTAGTGTAGTATTCTTGTGAAAGTACAATAAAGTATAAAAACAATTTTTTCTGTTTCAAAATTTTAGGCAATATAAAATAAGACATGTAGGTCAAATGGATTTGTATTTTTAAACTTATATTTATCTTTCTTTATCTGAAATTGGGGCCTGTCTCTAAAAGCATTAATACATACATTCAATAGGGAAAAAAGGGTAAACCAATTTTTATTTATTTATTTATTTTTGGCTAATGCTTGCACAATCATGGTTACTTTACTACAAAACTATTCAAAACAGTACTCTGAATACCATTAAGTATGGCTTGGTCTACACTAGCAACTTACATCGATCGGTATAATTATGTCACTCAGGGTGTGGAAAATCGAAACCCGAGTGACACAGTTATGCAGACCTACGTCCTGGTGTAGACTGCGCTATGTTGACAGGAGATCTTCTTTCACTGACATAGCTACCACCTCTTGGGGAAGTGGAGTACCTACGTCGACTGTCAGCATAGGTACCGTCTTCACTGAAGCACTACAGTGGTGCAGCTGCACTGCTGCAACATTTTAAGTGTAGACAAGCCCTAAGTGACATCCAGCAGATCGAGGGATGTGATCATTCCCCTCTACTCAGCACTGGTGAGGCCTCATTTGGAGTACTGTGTCCAGTTTTGGGCCCCACACTACAAGAAGGATGTGGATAAATTGGAGAGAGTCCAGCGGAGGGCAACAAAAATGATTAGGGGGCTGGAGCACATGACTTACGAGGAGAGGCTGAGGGAACTGGGATTGTTTAGTCTGCAGAAGAGAAGAATGAGGGGCGATTTGATAGCTGCTTTCAACTACCTGAAAGGGGGTTCCAAAGAGGATGGATCTAGACTGTTCTCAGTGATAGAAGATGACAGAACAAGGAGTAATGGTCTCAAGTTGCAGAGGGGGAGGTTTAGGTTGGACATTAGGAAAAACTTTTTCACTAGTAGGGTGGTGAAGAACTGGAATGGGTTACCTAGGGAGGTAGTGGAATCTCCTTCCTTAGAGGTTTTTAAGGTCAGGCTTGACAAAGCCCTGGCTGGGCTGATTTAGTTGGGTTTGGTCCTGCTTTGAGCAGGGGGTTGGACTAGATGACCTCCTGAGGTCCCTTCCAACCCTGAGATTCTATGATTCTATGATTCTATGATACTTCACATTCAGTTAACATGGAGACTTAGCATTCTTGCAGACAAGTCTTTCTATTACTTTTCTTAAAGATGTCATTGACTTAATAGCTCACTTCTGCTGTGATAGGCTAATAAACTAGCTAGCTCTTACATGCATGCAATCTTTCAACAATGAAAATAAAATGTAAGTCTGACTAATGGTGCAAGACTGAAATGGGAATTTGGGGAAATTAAGGCTCTGGTGTTAGTAGTCTATTTTATACAAGCAACAAAACAAAATAAAAAAGTACAATATGGACAGAGGAATATACGTTCACTGAAAATAAAATTGGATTAATTTTACATAGGGACAAATCTGAGTTAGCTTTACTGCTGTAAATCTGGAAGAACTCCATTGACTTTGATTTCCTTTAGTGGAGGACTTACATCAGAGTGACCAGAGATCAGAATCTGGCTCAAACAATATTCATGATTTTAGCCACTTAGGTTATTAAATATGGATTTTGGTGCCTAATTTTAGGCTCCCAACTATGAAAATTGTGATCTTTATATTTTATGGTATCCAGTATAATTAAAAACAAACATCAAAATGTTAGGGCTTATTCTTCAGATATGCCAGAACTGCACTCAATGCACCTTTGCAGGGGGGGATTAGGTGGCTTTACCCAAGTGCTCTGCCCCCCTGAACCTGAGAGCTGCCAAGTGCTGAAGTAGCCTACAATGTAAGTCAGAGCAACTTCCGTGATTCAACTTGCACCAACAGGTAACGGCTCCCTAGTGCCAAAACTGAAATCGGAACGTATATTTTTCACATTTAATAAAAAAAAGGCTGAGAATTTTGCTCTCTCTCTCTCACACACACACACACATACATACATACACACAAAATCTATAGAAAAAAAAATCTCCATACTTCTGCACTGAGACCAAGCACGAAAAATTTCAGTTCCAAAGAAATTTACGTGAGAAAGTTAAAAGCAACTGAAAAGGGAAAATATGTTTAGAATGAAAGTCTCATTTTTACCAGAATTACAGTCTGTTGCTATGATCCATTTAATATTAATTTGCCAATACTATAACATCTGAATCACGTGATGGTCTCAAAGGTCTTTTTGCAGGTTATTTTTTATTCAGAACAACTATACCAAAGGTAAAGTTGCATCCAAACCATAAACAAAAATAATGAAAATAGATATAATTTCATATTTTGGTATTTAATTTTAATCCGGGTTTAAGAAAGCAGATCAAGGATTACAACAGATTGCACAGAAGTTACCCTTGTTTCTAAATGAACTAGATTTTAACATTCTCTGTATAAATGTAATGAAAGAATAATACAGACTCTTAGGTCATTTTGTCAAAATATAAAATTGTAAGCGGTTAAAAATTAGTAGTTTAAGCACATTCGGTGGCAATATCGAGCTAGCTTACATAACCTTAGGGTGCACCAATGAGCTGATTAGTAATTTAAGGCCTGAGAAAAGAAAAGTTTCAGAGGGGAATACACAGAGGCATGATTGAGTTTAATATGCATCTACATTAGCTACAGGGCATAATTAAAACTACATCACTCCTTTAAATCTACATAATTATGTCCCAAAGACATTCTCATTAGTATCCTTTACTTTGCAGCTAAATCAGAAAAGGCCTCAGGGTCTACAAGGTCAGGAAGTATTTTTTTCTAAATTTAAAAAAATATATCCGTACAAGTAAAATGGTTCCAAAATTAAAGTGTGAGGTTTTCGTTTTTTTTTTAAAAAAACTCTGGAACTAAATATATCTTAATTCTTGTGACAAGAAGAAAAAAAGTAAAACATAAAATCCTAACGTATCAAGAAGAAACAATACTCATTAAAATTACAGATTACCCCCAAAGAGGTATAAAAAACCAGCAGCATTATTCACAGACCAAATGAACATAGCTAATTTTGGAGACACCAATTAACTAATAATCCATTAGTTTATATTAAAAAGACTCTGCTATCAATTCAACATGAAGATTTTTTTCCACCTGCCAAATATTGCATACGCAAATTTAATAGGATGGCTGAGTTACTAGTTCAGTTCAACAAGATTACATATCATACTAATAAATTAATGGCTTGCTCTAATTTAAAAATATATTTGAATACAGATAACCTACATTAAGTGTATAACTGAATGGAAACATTTCAGAAATAATTACATATATTCAAGGTGGGCAGAGATGTTGAAACAAGTTGACAGTGAAATGCAGGAATTGCCAGAGCAGACTAGAGCTCCATCTACTTTAGTTTCTGACAGAGGCCAGTTCCAGATGCTTCAGATGAAGATGCAAGAAACTCTGAAGTAGGAAATTATGAAATAACCTACCCATTGAGGAAGCTTATTTTCAGTCAGAGACTGGTTTAAGTTCTGAAGTATGAGGGTTTATATCCCTTTCACACTTTCTAAAAAATACTATTTATTATAACTGAAGATGTTGGCATTATATGCTCACCTGCTTTCCCATACAACTGATAAACATTATACAGTACAATCAAAGCAAGAGTTTAAAGTGTACATGCTGTATCAATACTGTGTAAAACCATTTGGTCAGTGGATGTAAAGTACAAAGGAACAAACTTATGAAATGACTTCAATCTCTCTTTCCTCACAAAATTAATTCAAAATTTTTCCAATGAAATTTTCCTATAAGAATCTCTTAACTAAAGACCTACTCAAATTCCTTGGTCTTTTTGCCTCCAGCAACAACAAAGGACAGGACACCCACCAAGCAGTATATAGAGCTCTTCAGTTACATTTGCTCCTTCTTACCTCCCAATAGCAACAAAAGCCAGGACACACACACACACACGACAACCAGAAACAGTATCAACTGTTCTGCAGCCTCATCATCATCATCATAATTAGGATTGCAACAATGCTCATACATACAATATAGAAGCAAAATAGTTTCAGTGATGGGAGGGAATATGTGGTGTTAATTCCATATTTATTGTTAAATAAAAGCTCCACTTAAACCACTGCTCAATGCAACTGACCTCTTGACCTATCCCACAGTATCTAATCTCGCATTCCTAAATAAGGTCACAAATGGTGGCCTCCAATTCCAACTACATACTGCTAATATCCTGGACCTCTTCCAGTGAGTTTCAGATCAGGACATGGAACATTCATGATGCTGGTGACACTGCCAGATCTCCTCCGAACCATGGACCAGGGACATACTTCCATATTCCATACTTCCATATTCATTGCTGGGCCTCTATGCATTCAGTCCTGGAATCCTGTCATCCTTCCTCTGTGACAAAGCAGCAGTTAGCAGGATTATGCATAGTTGTCTTCAATCATACCTCTCAGAACACACCCAGACGGTAGTGATGGGCACTATGAGTCTTCTCCTTCAGAGCTTTCACCCACAGTCCCACAAGGATCTAATTCTCCCCTAGCATGTTCAATACGTAAATGAAGTCACTAGGGGACATCAAGCAATGTGGACTTAAGTGCCAGCAACATGCAGATGGCACCTATGGCAAGCATCACCAACTCAGCTCTTCCGGGTTATGGCGGAGATCAGGAATTGGAAGAAGCCAAATTCTGGAAAATGTAACTAGAGCCTGCTGGGCCAGCGCGTAGTGCAACACGAACATATGGACGGACGACCAGATCGCAGCCCGACATCTTTTGGATTGGCACCTGAGCTAGGAAGACTGCTGATGACGCCTGCGCCCTAGTCGAATGAGCCATCACGATGGCCAGCAGGGGCACCTTTGCCAGCTCATAGCAGTAGCGTATGCAGGCCGTGATCCAGGACGAGATGCTCTGGGCTGACACTGGGCAACTTTTCATCCTGTCAGCGACAGCAACGAACAACTGCGTTGACTTACGGAACAGCTTTGTTCTATCAACATAGAAGGGGAGCGCCCATCTGATGTCATGGGTATGCAGCCTGCACTCCTCATCCGTCACATGAGACTTTGGACAAAGGACTGGTAAGTAAATGTCTTGTCCAGTGTGGAACTGGGAGATGACCTTGGGCAGAAAGTCCAGGTGCGACCAGGTCCCAACAGAAGACCGTACAGGGTGGCTCCGACGTGAGCGCCCTGATCTCGGACACCCTATGGGCCAAAGTTATAGTGACCAAGAAGGCAACCTTCCAGGAGAGAAGCAGAAGGGAACAGGAAGCCAAGGGTTCGAAGTGGGGACCTAGGTGTCTGGACAGCACAAGATGCAGGTCCCAAGGGGGGACTGGGTCTTGGACATGTGAGTAAAGGTGCTCCAAACCCTTCAGGAAATGTCCCGTTATGGGATGGGCGAAGACCGACCGGCCTAGCAGTGGAGGGTGGAACGCCAAAATGGCCACCTGGTGTACCTTGATCCAAGATAGTGACAGCCCTTGGTGCTTAAGGTGCAGCAAATAGTCCAGTATGTCCTGCAGTGGGGCCTCATTCACACAAACATGTTGGACCATGGCCCAGCACGTGAACTGCTTCCACTTTAAAAATAACAATATATATATGTGGAGATATACCTATCTTATAGAACTGGAAGGGCCCCTGAAAGGTCATCGAGTCCAGCCCCCTGCCTTCGCTAGCAGGACCAAGTACTGATTTTGCCTCAGATCCCTAGGTGGCCCCCTCAAGGACTGAACTCACAACGCTGGGTTTAGCAGGCCAATACTCAAACCACTGAGCTATCCCTCCCCATTTGCCACATATATAGCCCTAGGGGACAGTTTTCTGTTGCCCAGCAGGACTTGCTGGACACCAGCGGAAAACCCCCGTTTGTCTGCACTCAGCCACGCAGCAGCGACTCCAGGTTCGGGTGCAGCAGGTTGCCGTGGTTCTGTGACAGCAGATCCGGCTGAAGAGGCAGCTGCAGCAGGGTGGCTGTCGAGTGACTCAGCAGCATGCCAAACCAATGTTGACGAAGCCACGGCGGAGCTATGAGGATGATCATTGCTTTGTCTTGCTTTACCTTGAGCAGAACTCTGTGGATTGGCAGCACCGGCGGGAAGGCGTACATCAGCGTGCCCAACCATGGAATTAGGAAGGAGTCCAACAGGGAGCCCTGGTCCCTGCCCTGCAGAGAACAGAACAAATGGCACTTCCTGTTCTGTCTGGACATGAACAGGTCCACCTGGGGAGTGCCCCACCTGTGAAAGATCAGGCTTACCACATCCAGATGGAGCGACCATTCATGGCGAGACGAGAAGGTCCTGCTGAGGGGATCTGCCAGGATGTTCTGGGCTCCGGGAAGATGGGCGGCTACCACACAAATGGCATGTTGCACACAAAAGTCCCAGAGGCTGAGCACTTCCTGACAAAGGGCCGAGGACCTGTCTCCACCCTACCTGTTGATGTAGTACATTGCAGCTGTATTGTCCGTCAGGACCTGCACCACCCTGCCCTTCAGGTGGGGCAAGAATGCCTGGCAGGCCAGGCGAACCGCTTTGATCTCCCTGACGTTGATATGAAGGGCTAGATCGCTGTTAAGCCAATGGCCCTGGGTGTTGAGCTCGCCCAGATGGGCTCCCCAGTCCAGGTCCAACGCATCCGAAACCAGGGTAAGCGATGGAGACAGGGTCACGAAGGGAACCTCCTGCAGCACTGACTCTGGATCCAGCTACCAGTCCAAGGACAAGAGGACGCAGCTTGGCACCATGACCACTCAGTCCAGTGCATGCCTGCTAGGGATATAGACTGAGGCCGGTCATGCCTGCAGAGGTCGTAGATGAACACGGGCATGGTTGACCACGTGCGAGCACGTGTCCATGTGTCCCATCAGTCGCAGGCACACGTGGACTGAGGTAAGCCGATGGCTCTTCACATGAGCAATCAAGTCTGACATGGCCTGGAAGCATGCTTCCGGAAGGAAGGCCCTGGCTCGCATGGAGTCGAGAACTGCTCCGATAAACTCTATGTGTTGGACCGGCATTAACGTGGACTTTTCTGTGTTTATTAACAGGCCCAGATCGTTGCAGATGGATCGCACCAGGTCGAGACTCCATAGGACCTGCCCCAGAGACCTGCCCTTGATGAACTTGTCGCCGAGATATGGGAAGATCTGGACCCCACAACATTTGAGCAACATCTGAGGTAAGCCGCTACCAGCGCCACGCATTTTGTGAAAACCCTGGGGGCTGAGGACAGGCCAAAGGGTAACATCGTGAACTGGAAGTGACACCCGGCCACTATGAAATGCAGGAAGCGCCTGTGGCCTGGGAATATGGAGATATGAAAGTAAGCGTCCTTTAAGTCAAGAGTGATGTACCAATCCCCCGTATCCAGGGAAGGGATGATGGAGGCCAGGGAGACCATGTGGAACTTCAACTTCTTGAGAGACTTGTTGAGGCCCCACAGGTCCAGGATGGGCCTGAGGCCCCCTTTGTCCTTCAGGATTAAGAAGCAGCGAGAGTAGAATCCTCTTCCTTCCATGTACTGAGGAAACTCATCCACAGCCCCCAAGCCCAGGAGTTTCTCTACCTCCTGAACGAGGAGTTACTCATGAGAAGGGTCCCTGAAGAGGGACGGGAAAATGGGGGGATGGGAAGGAGGGGCAGCCATGAACTGCAGGGTATAGCCCCAAGCCACTATGTCCAGGACCCAACGGTCCGACGTAACCTGCGACCAGGCCAATCAGTAGGGGAAAAGGCGGTCAGAAGAAAGGGCATGTAGGATCTGGTCAACTGACTGGGGTGTTGCTTTCGGGCACAACCTCAAAATGATCGCTTCTGGCCCCCTGTTTGGCTGCCCCAGGCTGGGCTGGCGAGTGGGAAGAAGAAGGGCGGCGATGACTAAAACTAGTGTCCCTTCTCCTTGTAGGTCCTGGACGAGACTGCCAGGGTCTTGGCAGAGGTGGTAGTCTGAAGGGCTTCCTGGCTGACTGTGGCATGTGCATGCCCAATGAGCAAAGGGTAGTCCTGCTGACCTTCAACCTGTGCAGCCTGGCATCTGTTTGATCCAAGAACAGACCAATTCCATCAAAGGGGAGGTCCTGGATCGAGGCCTGCATCTCCTGGGAGAGACCTGCAGTCTGGATCCAGGAATTATGTCACAAGACCACCACCGATGAGACCACCCTTGCCGCCAAATCCGCAGTGTCCAATGCCATTTGCAGGGATCATCTGGCAGCCGCCGTGCCCTCCTCCACCAGAGTGCCAAACTCTTGGGCCAAACCCTGAGGGAGGGATTCCTGGAACGTTTTGAGAGTGTCCAAGAGATTAAAATTGTACTGGCCCAGCAGGCCTGATGATTCGCCACCCAAAATTGCAGGCTGGCAGTAGAATAAATCTTTCTCCCAAATAAATCCAGTTTCTTAGCATCCTTGTTTTTGGGAGTCAAGGAGGTGGGCTTGATGCTCCCTAAAGTCATCTGGCGGACTAGCTCTGGAAGGTCCTGCCATCGCCTCGTCTGGGGACGACGAGGAAGACTGGACTGCCAGTGGGGATGCTGGGGTCTCAACCACCATCAGAGAAAGAGACTTCCTCTACTCGGACCTCAGAACGGGCTTCCAGAACCGGGTCCGGTGCCAGTGGTCCGCCACCACTGCACAGGCCATGCTGCCATTGCGGTGCCGCAGACAAGGGAGTGGGCTCTGGTGCTCAGTCACGCCAGTGAGACTGTGGCAACGGGCTGAACTGGCCTTCTATACCGGAGGAACCCCCTTCCGGTGACCAGGGAGGAGCCATCAATGCCTGAGTTTATTTGCTGGTTGTGGCTACCAGTGACGATTGCCAGGGTGCAACTGAACAGTAACTGTAAAGGTGAAGAGCAGTACTGGTACGTTCCCATCGTGCCAGTGATCAGCACCGACGCCTAGAGGACGACCGTCGAGAAAGCGAGTGGTGCAAGCTGCGGAGGCATGATCGCATGGCTCTGGAGCAATCTGGTGGGCTGACCCAGGTCCCTTCATAGATGACCCTTGGGCCTTCTTGCTCGGTGCCGGGGAGCGCTTCCTGGCCTTCTTCTTCAGCACCGGCAATGATGAACGGTGCCAGGAGGAGTCGGATGCCAGCGGTGCGGTGCGCTGCGCACGGAGGCCGAGGCAATTGGCGCGATCTGCCCAGACAGCTTGGGAGCCAGGCAGAGGGCAGACTCCATCAGGAGAGCCCTGAGGCGGATGTTCCGTTCCTTCTTGGTGTGGGGCCGAAAGTTTTTTCAGATCCAGCATCGCTACTTAATGTGTGACTCCCCCAGGCACTTAAGGCAGCTGCTGTGGGGGTCACTCACAGGCATAGGCCTGCTACAGTCCAAGCAAGACTTGAACCCGGGAGACCGGGGTATGCCCCGCCTGGGGCAAAGTCCTGCTGGGACCCTAACTACTAACTAATTCACACTTAAGACTAGCAAAGTGAACTATATACAACGGCCTTAAGGAACGACGCTCAAAATGGTAGACAACCGCTAGCTCTTGCTAAGCAAGAGAGGCTCTCCGACTGACCATCACTGGTGGTAAAAAGGAACTGAGAAGGCAACTGATATACCGTGGCATAGGCGCAGCACTCCAGAGGGCGCCACAGCCGGCCCTACAAGTACAGCGAAGGCAAAAATCTCCGATGGCCGCGCACGTGGGCATGCGCACACCTAGAATGGAATCGACATGAGCAAGCACTCAAAGAATAACAACAAATGTTGATGGTAAAAGGTCCCAAAAGGAGACAAATACTGAATTAGTCTAAACAAAAAGGCCTATTGATATAACTCAAGAACTATGTTAAGGTCATGAAACAAGAAAAGTGTGGAACCGGAAGTTCATGAAAATTGGTGTGTCAGAAGTTAAACTTAATTCATAGATAAAATGAGGGGATGGGCTAGTCCACCCACCACTTCCCCTTTTTTGGTCATTAAAACGACATTTTTGGGGAAAAGGTTGGCTGACTGAAAAACAAAAGGAAGGGAATGAGCGAGCTTCACCATCATATGGCCGCCCCCACCATCTTCTGGGACCCTGGACTGCCTTCGTCCTAATCCCAAGAAATGCCCTAACCAGACCATGCCAGGGATAAGGATCCAGACAACACAGCAACCTCCACTGGCTCCAGCTGCATCCCAACCACCACTTGGGATGTGAGACTATCACACACGCACACACGCACACACACACACACACACACACACACACACACACCAGTGTATTCTTTTCCTTTGCTATCCAATTTCTTGTCTTTTCTATTCCTCTCCATTTTCATTCTGTGTAATAAGAGTATGGCTTAGGTGGTCAAGACTGCATTGTTTTGACACACTTATTTAAGACTATGACCAGAAAGAGGGAGCTAAACGCAATGCCCTAAACAGTCAGACACTGATATAAGGCACGTCTCGCAGCAGCTGATAAAACCATAGGCTGTGCCTGTGTTTTTCCACAAGTGATGTTGCAAGTGAAAGTCAACACTAGAAACAGAAGCTTCATTTTCTATCTCTGCTATTCTTTTCAGTCCCCTATTGTGTGTGCTCGCCTTGTTTTGTCTTCAAGGAAACGGGCTTAGACTTCAACAGCAGCAACAATAACAGACCCAGCCCATCTCAACTTCTTTTTCCCCACAAAAGACAGTTATTACCATCTTTAATACCATCTAAAAGACTGTCAAACAGGAGGTTTTCCTTCTAAAAACGCTTTACAGCTAAAGGGAAAGGGAAAATGTTGTTAAAGTGAAAGCCTCATTCAATACTTTACCTTTCAAATCCTTAACTATTTTCCTTTTGTTTTGTATCTTTAATAAAAGATATTTTAAGGTGCTTTTGCCATGGCTCTAAGCAGGCTGAGGTCTCTATATACCAAATCCCAAATTCTGTTTAACTGTTTAATGTTGGACAGTTTCAGGGTCACACCTCTTACTCTTTGAGCCCATTTATTCCAANTGCTGCAAAACCTCTGTTAGTCTATAAGGTGCCACAGGATTCTTTGCTGCTTTTACAACTAAATTAAAGGTGCACTGGTGTTACTGCTCCATTAAAAAATTATTTACAATAGTATTCAACAAAAGTAGGGTTCAATCTAGGTTCAATGGTAGTTCTGTGAATAGAGGACTTGAGGGGGATCAGGCTCTTAAGCAACAGTACTTTCTCACAAATAAACCATTTTTATTATTAAGAAATGGCATCTTGTTACCGAAGTGTCTTCAAATGCTATTTTCCTTTGTGGGGTATGGAAGTAACATTTCAAAATAATTTTTCAGTTTTCTTGTGCTCAGATAGTTAAGCGTAGCCATACAACACATGGTATTGTTTGTGATCAGCATGTCAATTTTTTCAATACAAAATGGAAATGATTCACATAAAAAGCCTTAAAATTCACATACTGTGCCTTACTGCAACTATGTTTGAACTGATAATTTCAAAGAATGAGAATGGAATTCAGATAGTAATTAGTTCTACAGAAGCTAATTTTTATAGTCAGTGATGGAAGAAAAATATAATAGCACTCATTTCATTCTAATGATGGGTTTAACCCAAAATATAATTTAATCAAAAACTTGACTAGCTAGTTCCCTTGATAATTTATGCAAGTAAGGACAATCTGCTCAAGTCTAATGTTTATATATTAATTTTCATAATGTGCTATCATGAATAATTATTCTCATTTACACACATTTCATGGGGATGAGACTAACCACTGAATATATGCAGCATTTTAATTATACATTTAAAAATTCAGAAGGAAGACTGAATAAACATTTTCTTTAAGTCCTATCATAGCCTTCACAGAAATGTCTGACAGGCCTTCTAATTTAGTAATTTACTTCCAGAAGAACAATAGAAACATACAATTCAAAGCCAAAGATCAGAGTTGAATTTCCAGACAAGCATTTTAAGTTACATTCATAACCATCTTTCTAAGCTTACAAATAAATTGACATCTTTTGGCAAGGAAACACAATAGGCTTTTGACAGATTTGTATGTTATAATTAAAAAAAATAGGTGACCAACTAATGGTTCATTTAGATATATCAACTACAAACAGTTCCACAAATTAATGGACACCATTAGTCATTTTAGCTTTCTACTGCTTAAAATGTACAAGGTTAAATAAAAACAGAGAATCTTGCAGAAAAATCAAAAGTCAAATTTCAAAACAATGCACAGGAAAACAAAAGACCAAAAAAAAATTCAACCAAGTAACAAGGTAGAATAGTTTTCAATGGTTGTTTTTGAAACTCTCATTCCAACTATGTACATTAAATCATCCATGGGATAGTTTGAGTACGCATCAGAACAACAATCACAAGCCAGTAATTACTAAGAGTCTATTATGATTTTCATTCCATAAAAGTTTCTTTTTATTGTATAATATAAGGTCTGCCCAAAAAACCCTTAGTTTGTGAGTAATTCTAATCCATATGAATATAATATACTCCTTTATTGCACATAATCCTGTTTCTCTCTAGTGACTGAACCTGGCAAATATACAGCCTTCACTTTTGAAAGTTCTTCTTTAGCTTAAACTATAGAAGGCTGTGGTTTTGGTTCTGAATTTTCAGCATTCAATCTTCATTGGCAACTATGTTGTCTCCATGTATATGCAACCAGTTCATTACAAAATGGCACGCCAGATGGGACTTGAACATCTGTGGACCTCAGATGCTTGGAACAAGATCGTCTAATGGAGGAGTATGTAATACACTGGCTTAGTAGGTGATTGTGTTGCCTTCTAATAGCTGGTCCCAAGTGACTAAATACCTAACCAACACACCTACACCAGATTAGCAACATCACTACCATTGCAGTTGTAGGACTCTTGACCAGTCATTGTCAATTGAGCCATATTATATGATAGTTTTCTGATGTGAATTCAAAAGTACTTTTTATTTGTATCCTTACTAAATACTTCTGTCATTTTCACTTAAAAGGAAGAATATAAACTAGAAATAAGGGAAGGAAAAGAGTAACAAACCTTGTATTTACATCACACAGATGTAAGCAGTAACAAATTAGGTTACCAACTTTCATCACCAAAAATCAAGGGGAATTTTCATCTGTCCTCAGTGAGATTATAACAACATTTCCAATTTATCTTTGATGGTTATATTTTATAGCCAAAATTTGCAATGATTTAAGAGAAAGATACAGATACACACAAGCCTTTTTTAATGTCCTGGGTACCGGGTGTTTTAAAAAAAAATGTCCCTCCTTCTCTCAACTGCAACTGAAGCTCCTGCATGGTCTACAGGTAATATTATTGTGTTGTTATATTACACAAGATTGAAGATTACTTAGTGAGTAGAATCAGTTGTGCTAAGTGGACTATTCTAGCTGCCAATGTACAGAAATATTCTCCTGTACATTCACTTTCTTCCCATCTGTATTTCTGTAGCCAAATTTAATTTTCTGGGAAATATCTTAAAGTACAGTGAGGAATAACCAATCCTTAGTTTATGGATTTATCAAACTAGAATGGGTTTGCCAAATCAAGGGCTTGTCTACATGGAGGGAGGGGAGGGGGGGAGGGAATTAGTCAATAGTAATGCATTAGTGAGGATTGAAAATGCCTCCGCACATATGATGGAAACCCTTAAAGCATATTTGGTGTGAATTCTGAAGACCTCTTTCAAAGTCTACTAAGTTTGATGCAAATTGAATTAGGGCAGACTAATTTTGTGTGTATGCAATGCTGCCACACAGTACTCTGGCAGTCCTCCAACTGCTATCCCACACAGCTTTGCAGGCATCCATGACCCACCTGTCTGTTTACCTGTGTACCCTCCCCCAGATGTCCCCTCCCCCATTTGCTCCTAAATTCGAATATATCAGCATTAGAGTGCTATTACTCCAGAAACCATACATCATGTCTCAAGCAGCCACTTGGAGTCATGGCCAGATCTTTTATCTCCTCACCATCTAGGGAGAAGCAATGGTGCATGTAGCTCCTGTGACCAACCACTGCAATAAGAAACTGTTCATGGAAATCTCAAAGCAGATGGGTGAAAAGGGTCACAACTGGGATGGGTGAAAAGGGTCACAACTGGGATTCTTAATGGTGCTGTATAGAGAGCAAACAGCTAAGGAAATGTGCAGCAACCTAAAGAGCAGTTCTGAAATCCAGGTATGTCCGCAATGCATCTGCGAGTCACAGATTAGATGGATTCAGTGGGAAGTGGGATGATGCCAGCAGAGTAGAATGTAAGGTCATACAATTACAATACGAAACTCCTTGTTTTGGATTTTTCTAAAAAAAACTGTAGCTGAAGTCATATGTGTGGATTTTGAATCTGAAATGTGCTGTGAGAGATGACTGTTCTGGCCAACATTCCTTCTGTTAATAAAACAAAGATTGTATCTTATTTATTGTAGATCATATAATGGCTGCCTCATCTGTTTAATGCTATGCTATCACTGCACTTTCAGGAGGACATCTGATGATAAAATTGCACCTGAATTTTGCATTTTCTGAAGGATCTAGTGTGAAATTAAAACAGAGACTAGATTGCTGCGAATGTAATGAGATTGCCTTACATTGTTTCTCAAAGCTCTTGTATTACCTGAATATGAGTTTTTCTACAATATGTTTCAATATTTTTTTGTAATGGCATAGGTCCCCTTATGATACAGAAAAAGGTAACCCAGTAGGACTAATCCAGAAGTGATCTCCCATCCTGTACAATAATGTTCAGTTGCCTTTTCCTATTTACAAATGTGATTAATTATGCAAAATTACTAAGGAAAATGAAGAGAAGGGAGAAAATGAAGAAGATGAGGAGTAGCTAATTTAAATACACCCACAGGGAGGGAAGACTTAAAAATTCCCTCACCCAAAAGAAGACTCTTCAAAGGGCAGGGTGAGGGATAATGGAGAGAAGGCAGGGCAATACCAATACCCCTAAGTTTGAGACAGGCTAACAGCTAATACCTACTTCTGAATACCCAGAGTGACAAATTCTCTGAAGACCATGAGTTCCAAATAAAACAATATCTTAAACACTTCTGGACAAACATCACCATAGCAAAATTTACTTTTCTTTGGAATTACTCTGGCAAGTAACTTTTACCATCACAAGACTAATATCAACCACAGCACAAGGCGGTTAAATAAAAGCATTCAAAAAGCCCTAATTCCAAAAGTACAAGAGTTTCTTCATCAAAATCTGGCCATGATAAACCAGATGAGCCTGAGACAGAATACAATGTATCCGTGTATTGCACTACACTCCACTTTATGTATTTTGTGTTTAAATTCAGCCCAAGTTAGCCCAACACAATTCAGAACAATAAAACCGTAAGTGACGTAAATGAAAGACACTATGCTCTGACTTTGCTAGAAATACCAATTCCAGATTTATATTTATTTTAAGAAAATAATTTAACAAATACATTCTAAGCTAAATAATATTTTGAAAGGATATTTTTAAAGGTTTAAAACAAGAGTACACAGGGTTGAGGGTTTTCCACTTAGGCAGACATGTAAATTCCAGTTACAATGAAACAAAACTGCATAAAACAAAACAGCTACCATGATTAATTTAAAAATTCACTTTCATAAGGCATCATTTAGTTTGTAAATTAGATATATTCACAGGAATTTGAGACACTTTAGTAGAGTGCAGAAACTCAAGAGGTGGACAAAGAAAAATGCTAGATAGGCTTCACTCAGACATACACTATCCTCAAGCCTAGCAGAGCTAAAGTTAATTAGACACTAACAAGCACAAATGGTCTACACACATTCACAGTGCCAGCTATGTGTTATTACTGAAAAGGGAAACAATTAAAAGATCCATATGAATATTTTTTCAATTCTGTTCTAGTTCTTATAAATTGCCCATCAATGTAGTGTATCTGAATGTTTTTTGAGGAATATATAGACGTATGGTCATTCTGAAGAGATCTCCTCCTCCAATGCTGGTATCAATGTCTCATTCTTTTCATCCTCCTACTCTTTTCTTAGCACCTTTTTCCACACACAGAAATTCTGCATCTCTGTCCTGGTTCACCAACCCACCCCAAATCCATGTTCAAGTTCCCCCTTCATTATCTCCCCTTCCTTGAAGTCAACAAAAAGTGAACCAAAACATACACACAAAAGTTTATCAAGTTACTCCTTCCTTTGGATTTCCAGTGTATTTCACCTTCTCCAGATAACTGCTTACAACCCTTTAAACATCTGATCACTACTAACTTTTTAGTGAAACAAACAAAAGAGGCAGTTACCACTTCTGCCATTTCCACATTTTCTGTTATTGTCTCCTCCACCCCACCCCACTCCCGTCATTGACTAATGGGCCGACCCTGCCCTTACTCTACTTCTTGCTTCTAATGTACTTTTTCTTTGTAGTCAACTTCAGCTATTACTAGGGGGTGGTTTTCTTTTTGTTATGATCTCATGGGAGATGAGACAGGTGCATTAATTCTTATCACAATAGATATTGGGGAGATCTCAGGACGTGGAGGGGGGAATTTGTATTGTCTCCCTAGCATTTTTAATCAGACTCTCTTTGGAATTATAGTCATTTTTTAAATTAACAAAACAAATGTAAATAACCCTTGAGGTAAAAAGGTGGCGCTAAATTCCCATTTTGCAGTCTTTGACTTAATGAAAAGGAAGGGGGGGGGGAAATGGGTCATCTATTGACAAATGTGACAGCTGAGTCTACTGTGATTTCTTACAGACCTTTGGAAATAGTAAGAAAACTCTCTTTCTTCAAAGTCACCTACACAGTTTCCCTTGGCAACCATGGCACATAGCGCAATATGACTGGGTAAGGAGGCAGTTACTACTCCTAATTCAGTTGCTGCATCTTTGCTATCTCTGAGAAATTAGCTCCCTTGCTACATAGGCAATGGAATTTTGTTTTGAGCCTTTTGACAGAAAACCAAGGTGTACTGTTATACATTTGAAAGTAGAAATAGAGTGGAATTAATGGAAATATGTAGATGAAGTGGGGAAAAAGCTGAATTAGGCCTCAATCCTGGAAAAGCCTCTATGTAGGTGGACCTCTGCACCCAAATAGATCTCTATTAATTTCAGCAGGACTCCAGGCAGGTGGTGCTGGAATCTGACTGAATACAGGTTGCAGGTTCTGGACTTTAGAGTACAAGCAATTCAGTAGTAGTGAAAACTCTATGTCAAAAAACAAAGTTCTGCTATGGCCAGGGAAATAGCTTCATTTTGGTATTACTTTGCAAGCTTTGTGTTTGAAAAATAAGTGGTGCCCTGAAGAAAGGGCCTGAACAGATTCTGGGCCTAGTGTTTAATCATTCCTGGATTGGGGAAACAAGCAACAGACCTATGGATCTCATAAAAGATTATTCCTTTCACCCCCTATTCCCACAAAAATAATCATAGATTGGTAGATCAGATTACAGAAAGAAGACTGGTAGATCATACTGTAGAAGAAAGATCTGCTGAAGTTAATTTCTCAGGAAATGTATTGGGTAATCCAAATATTTTAGATAACCAGAAGGGAGGATCAAAATTATATAAAAAAATAATTAAAATGAACACAAAAGTGTGTTTCTCTCATCTGGATTTCCCAGGAAATCCCCAATTCCTGATATTGACTGTGAAGGAGTGAGTTTTCAGCCTTTGAGCTCACAATGTAACACCAAAATGAAGCTACTCCCCTGACCAAAGCAAGCTGCAAGGACCCAAAGTTCCTTTGCTTTTCTCCCCTCTGCTCCAGGGAATGCCACAGAAGCCAACCTCTTTCCTGCAGCTCTTCTAGCCTTATAGAGGAATCAGCTGAGCCCTTCCCAGCTGGGTCTAATAATACCCTCTACCAGGGCCAAATACCTGCTTCTAAAAAGGGTCTTTGCCTACAAGCAAAGCTAGCTGGTCCTAGGCCCCCTAGCTCTTAAAGGGGCAGACACTGTTACACACATCCGCCCCCTAAAACCTTGCCCGGCCCCAAAGCAGGTTCTACTGTCTATACCCTTCACTGTGGCACAGTCTTTTCCTTTTTAAGGCAGTCACCTCCACTTCCAGGGTCCCCTACTTCTCATCCTTTTCTGCCATGCACTTGCTCTGTAGGATTTCAGTATGAAACTTCATCGCTTCCTCCTCGGGTATCAACTGCTTCTGCTCAAAAATTGCCTTCCCACAGACCAGCTCTTGTTTCCTCTGTATAACCTGAGCCAAAACCACCTTGTTACAAGAAGTATAGATTGCACACTTACTAGATCTATCAAAGGTTCAAAGTAGAAAACTACTAAAGTTCATAATAGGAAAGTTCTGATGCTTAAATCTGAATTAATCACTAAAGATTGCATCACTTTGTACACTTGCAAAGCTTTGCTTTGTTAATCGTATTTATTTTATGATTATGTTGATTCAGAAGAATTATTATTTTCTTATAAAACTACTAAGGAATGTCTGTCTGCAAGTTCTGAAGGTGAATCATCTGCAAAATTTACTGACTCCACATTTCCTACATTCTTATTTTCTAGATTGGTTGAATTTTTTATATTTATTCATAACAGAGTCCCAAATAAATAGGTTTCTTATAAAAAATGACACGATATAATAGATTGTTTTATGTTCCTTAAATGCCAAATTTCTCTTGGGCACTTGAATACTTATGGCAGATTTTTTTTAAATAAACTTTGGAATTTTCTATTTATACTATCATATTTATTTCTTAGAACCCACTTCTTTCAGTTATAATTAAGTTAATAATAAAAAAAAAATTCAATTAGACTCAAGTGAATGAAAGAAAGTAAAAGCAGATGCACATATTTCAAAATAATCAACTGTAAATATATGCATAAGAATACCCAAAAACCTACTTGGAGAACCTTATTCTTTAAGGATTCTTTGGACAACGTTGAACTGTAGATTAAATATACTTTGCTTTTAACACAATGCTAAAAAAAATGCCATGGTTTTCTACAATATAAAAGGATTTGGTCTTCCTCAATCATGTGCACAGCTGGAGACATCATAAAACCTCTTCTGTACAATTTACTTGGTAAATGTTCCATGTACTAGAAATGATCTTTCCTTAATAAAAAAAAAAGAGCTTGAGCTTTTTTCATACTATAGTACAGTGAACAGCATGAGCAGAAAGAATATATTTTCTAATTAGAACTTATGTGGCAAAGGGAAAGAGGAATCTTGGACAACAGAGTTAAAGCCACTGTGATGGGTTGTATATTAAAAATTATCTATCTGTATCAAAATCTTGATTCCAGACTATTTGCTAAAGGAGTAAATATTGTATAATGCCCCAAAGAAATGGATTTAATTTTCAGTGGTTTCTTTGTTCTTTGATATCTCATCTTCCTTCAAGTCTCTGCTGCTGTCATTCAGAGAGTGATCATATAGCTACATCTGAAAACAATGAAAGCATAGTAATAACTATTTCCACTATAAAGTATGTTGTCTAACTGAAAACAAAAATCCTCATTTTAAAATTGTTCTATATATTTTGCTCTTATTTCATTACATGGTCAGCATCCATACTTCCCTTTGATTTCTTTCTTCCTGAACTATTTTATAAACAGAGCAGATATTTAATTCTCACTTTTCTTTTAAAAACAAGGACCTGAAAAATGTTATTCATCAAGACTCAAACATCAAATAAGAACAAAATGTGCAAGGATCTATTTGAGTGATCATTTTTATTCAGAATAAGGTTTATATATAAACACTATGTTAAAAGAACATTAGATTGCAAAATCAACCACTCAAAAGGTAGGAAATGCCATAATTAAAGTTATCTGTGCAACCTTAATTTGGCTTCCTGGTGAATATGCATTATGCTAAAGTCTTTAATAACATGATCACATACTATTTTTTTCCACAAGACCCTTGCCTCATTCAGTGCACAGGGCAGACAGTGCTCACTGAATGTGTAGCTATTCAATATTTCTTTTTATCTCCATCATTCAAAGTATAGCCCCATGCATTATTTACCACACACCATCCAAACTCTGCTCTGAATACAGAATTATTAATTTCCTCAGGGACTTCGCTATGGTGCTGTCATCATAGAATCTTTAAGACATGAATGAATTTATTTTTCACAACCCTATGAGAAGAGATACTATTATTATCCCCATTTTACACATGGAGAACTGAGACATAGAGATTAAGGCCAAACATGTTAAAAGTGGGTGCCCAATTAGAGATGCCTAGGGCCTGATTTTTCAGGTATTTAGCATTATATAGAACTTTATAGGTGAAGAGCAAAACTCCCAGTGATTTCAGTTGCAGCTGTGAACGCTCAGCACCTCTACAAATCAGATCCCTTGTGTCTCATGTTTTGTATCTGGAAAATGAGGACACCAGTGAAAACAGTGGCCCCACCTGTGAAAATTTTGTTTTACCTGACTTGCCCAGCATCATACAGGAACTGTGCGGCACAGGCAGAGATAAAATCAATTTTGACAGGGCTGCATTCAACATTATCCACAAAACCATCCTTCTTGCAGTTCCCTGCCTCTTTTACCACATGCCTTCCAACTTCTGCAACAAATGAGGCGGGGGTCTTCTAGACAACCTCATTAAACCCAAATTTAGTCCCTAGGCCCTGACCATCCTGTGCACTAAATATGGCAGGGATACTGTGGGGAAAAACTAGCATGTGATCAGTTAATTAAATGCATGCATCACAATACATGTCCACTAAGGGACCAAATTAAGTTTGCACAGGCAATCTCAATTCTGGCATTTCCTAACTTTTGAGTGGTTGACTTTGCAACCTTAGTGTTCTTTTAACTTAGGTGTTTTAGGATGTAATTTCCTAAGTTTTTTAAAAATTGACATTGAAAAATCAAAAATTTCATACTGTTATTATTTCCCACATGGGTCATCAGCAGAATTGCGATCTTTAGATCCACAGCACAGTCCTCTATTACTTGAGCTAACAGAATAACTGTAGCACTACAGGGGGATAGACGAAAGACACTTTACCAGTGAGTATCTCAGTTATTTGCTAGACAGAAAAGAAATGCTGAGACTGAGGAATTTTGGGTTTTATTCCAGTTTCCAAGGGGAGTGTGTTCTTGTGGTTACACACCTTTCTGCCTCTGCTTCCCCCAGCTTCTCACTTTCCCGTTCTGCCCAACTTCTCTCGGCCCCCTCCCCAGCCTGGCTCCTGCTCCTAACCTCCTTTTCTCCAAGCTCCTACCCTTGTGTATCTGAGTAAGGCAGCTTCTTTTTTCTTTTCCACAATGCCTGGGCATCTGTAGTCAGGGTATTTAGAATGCAGGAAAGATAGAAGTAGTCTCCCTGCTCTTGTGTCCAATACACATTGGCCCCCTGTAGCTGGCAGGAGCAATCAGAGAGAAAGTCATGCTCAGCCCCTGTAGCCTTGGGTTGGAGCATGCTCAGTGCAAATGGAATCTTTGGAAAATTTTGCAACCAAATGCTAACAAGTCTCTTCTTGAGCATGGGCAAACAGCTCTGAGCATGGGCAAACAGATTTTTCAGAGGCTTAAACTTGCTCACATTTGGGAGAATTTTCATAGGGATCGCAAAACACATATCCCTGACACCAGGGTATCCCCTCAGCAAAGCATGGGATTCTGCAGCTTCTCAACAAAATGGTTGTAAGATTTTTATTTCATTTTTTCTTAAACATGGACAATTTTTTTCTGTCATGTATTTTTGGAAATGGCTTGAACATTTAAGATGTAACTTCCCAGAAAAAATTCAGCCGGAGACAAACACCTGAAATAAGAAATTTCAACCGGAATGGTTTAAGTTTTGCAAAATTATAAGTACCGGTAACTGAAAACAGGGTCTTATAAGGTAAAGTGTCCAATAACCTTAACTATAGACATCACTATCTGCACCACCTATAATAAAACAGTAAATCAATACTCCATCATATAAAATAATTACATGAGGTAGACTAAGTAAATCTTTAGTAAGAATATTGTTTACCTATATTTTCATATTAAATGTATAAGGATTCTTCTGGCTTTCTGAAATCATCAATATAATTTCAGGACTGGAAACAGTGTGGAGACAACATTCCTTATTTGACCCCTTCCTTGGTGAAAGGAAAGTTCATAAGTCCATACTAACACCTCTAACAACTGACTCAAATGGGTCCCAGAGGGTTCCACTTTTCTGTCACCACTCCTGTATGATATCTATATGAGGCCGCTGGAGATTATCACTAAGAATTGTGGGACACCATGATAACAATAGGCATATAAAACTTAGCTCTGTTTCCCTTTCATCATGTCTGGACAGTGAAAATTCCTTCTCTTCGCAGTTCTTGGCTAAGATATAGTAAAAATGGAGAATGACCTAGCTAAGACTCAGTCCAGAAAAGACATATGATGCTGGCAAGGGGGAAGTGACAAGAACTGGCAATGGTAGTGACTGCTTGCTTTATTTGTTTCATGATTTTGAGTATTTGGAGCCCCAATAGTTTTTGGATTCAGAGACTGCATTAATGATACAGACTATATTTTCATTTGCAGCTAGCTAACATGTTGTGGAATTTCCTTGAGATGATACTGGACTTGCTACAATCATCCAAGCCATTGCCATTTCCAGGTGGTCTATTAACAATGCGTTCTATCAAGGATCACTCTTAGAGCTTTACTATGCTTGAAATTTACCAATATAACTATTCCAAAATAGTTATTTTAGTATAAGCCACTGGGTGGGTGCTTTTATTCTAGAATAATAGTGCCTTTTTTCAGTATAACTTAATCCACTTCCAAAGGGAATTAGCTAAATCAGAAAAAGAAAAACTTATTCCAGAATAAGAGTGTCCACACAGGCTAATACTAAATTAATTATTCAGGGATAGTTATTTGGTAAGTTTTCAAGAGTAGATAAGCCCTTAAAAAAGATCACAGAGGACACCATCACCATCCTGCTTGTCACTCAGGCACCATCTTGGGCACCATCTTCAATTCGTACTTCACCCTCAATCCTCACATCCAGGCTATATCTAAATTTTTCAAATTCTTTCTGCATAACATCTCTAAGATATGGCCTTGCTTATTCATCCACACAGCTGAACTCTTTACCAGACTTTCATCATCTCACATCTCAATTACTGCAATATCCTTTTCTCCAGCCTGGACAAATGCAATCTTGCCCCACTCATATCCTTATAGACTCCCAGACTTTCAGAATGCTGATGAAAAGATCATTTTCCTAGCCCATCGCTTTGACAGGTGTCACCCGTCTTTTTGTATCTCTCCAGATAGAGGTGTCAATAGAGGTGGTTTTGGAACAAATTAATAAATTAAACAGTAATAAGTCACCATGACCAGATGATATTCATCCAAGTGTTCAGAAGGAACTCAAATATAAAATTGCAAAATTACTAACTGGGGTACATAGTTTATCATTTAAATCAGCTTCTGTACCAGATGACTGGAGAATATCTAATGTCACACCAATTTTTTAAAAAGGCTCTAGAGGCAATCCTGGCAATTACAGACCAGTAGGCCTAACTTCAGTAGCAGGCAAATTGGTTGAAACTATAGCAAAGAAGAGAATTATCAGACATATAGATGAACATAATTTCTGGGTAAGACAATACGGCTTTTGTAAAGGGAAATCATGCCTCACCAATCTATTAGAATTCTTTGAATGGGTCAACAAACATGTGGACAAGGGTGATCCAATGGATATAGTGTACTTGGACTTTCAGAAATCCTTTAACAAGGTCCCACACCAAAGGTTCTTAAGCAAAGTAGGCAGTCATAGGATAGGATGGAAGGTCCTCCATGGATCAGTAACTGGTTAAAAGTTAGGAAACAAAGGGTAGGAATAAAAGGTCAGTTTTTACAGTGGAGAGAGATAAATAGCAGGATCCCACAACTATCTGTACAGGGAACAGTGCTGTTCAAAATATTCATAAATGATCTGGAAAAAGGGGTAAACAGTGAGGTGACTAAATTTACAGATGAAACAAAACTACTCAAGATAGTGAAGTCCAAAGCAGACTACGAAGAGTTACAAGGGATCTCACAAAACCGGGTGAGTGGGCAACAAAATGGCAGATGAAATTCAATGTTGATAAATGCAAAGCAATGCACATTGGAAAACATAATCCCAACTATACATATAAAATTATGGGATCTAAATTAGCTGTTAACACTCAAGAAAGAGATCTTGGAGTCATTGTGGATAGTTCTCTGAAAACATCCACTCAATGTGCAGCAGCAGTTAAAAAAAGCTAACAGAATGTTGGGAATCATTAGGAAAAAGATAGATAATAAGACAGATAATATCATATTGCCTCTATATAAATCCATGGTATGCCCACATCTTGAATACTGCGTGCAGATGTGGTCGCCCCATCTCAAAAAAGATATATTGGAATTGGGAGATTTGAAAAGGGCAACAAAAATGATTAGGGGTATGGAACGGCTGCCGTATGAGGAGAGATTAATAAGATTGGGACTTTTCAGCGTGGAAAAGAGACGACTGGGGAGAATATGATAGAGGTCTATAAAATCATGACGGGTGTGGAGAAAGTAAATAAGGAAGTGACATTTACTCCTCATAATACAAGAACTAGGGGTCACCAAATGAAATTAATAAGCAGCAGTTTTAAAACAAACAAAAGGAAGTATTTCCTCACACAATGCGCAGTCAACCTGTGGAACTCTTTGCCAGAGGATGTTGTGAAGGGCAAGACTATAACAGGGTTCAAAAAAGAATTAGCTACGTTAATGGAGGATAGGTCCATCAATGGCTATTAGGCAGGATGGGCAGGGATGGTGTCCCTAGTCTCTTGTTTGCCAGAAGCTGGGAATGGGAGACAGGGGATGGATCACTAGATGATTACCTGTTCTGTTCATTCCCTCTGAAGCACCTGGCATTGGCCACTATCAAAAGACAGGATACTGAGCTAGACAGACCTTTGGTCTGACCCAGGATGGCCGTTCTTATGTTCTTATGCAGTGCTGTAGCTAAGAGGGCAAATGTAATTCTTGGAAGTGTAAGCAGGGGAATATTAAGTAGGAATAGGGAGATGGTATTCCATATATGGCATTAGTAAGACCATTACTGAATACAATCTCCAGTTCTGGTGCCCACAATTCAAACAGGATGTAGAAAAATTGGAGAGGCTTCAGAAAAGAGCTACAAGAATGATTAAAGGTCTGGAAAACATGCATTATAGTGAGAGACTAAGCTAAGTCTATTTAGTTTATCCAAGAGAAAGCTGAGAGCTTGATCACATTCTGGAAGTACCTACATGTGGAAAAGATTTGTGATAGTAGACAGTTCTGTAATCCAACAGAAAAGGGCATAATGAGAACCAATGGTTAGAAGCTGAAACTAGACAAATTCAGACTAGAAATAAGACACCAGAAGTGCTACTAACCATTAACAATTCAAACTCTCCATCACTTGCAGGCTGTAAGTCAAGATTTCTAAAAGATATGCTATAGCTCAAATACAAGTTATGGGCTTGATGCAGAAATTATCAAGAAGTCCTTTAGTTTATGTTATGCAGGAGGTCAGACTGATGATAATTAATGGTCACTTCTGGTCTTAAAAATCTATGAATCTAAGGATTTGTCTACACTTAGGCCCCGTCTACACTACCCGCCGAAATCGGCGGGTAGCCATCGAACTATCGGGGATCGAATTATCGCGTCTTGTCTGGACGCGATAAATCGATCCCCGAACGCGCTACTTCGAACTCCGGTACTCCTGCAGGGCGAGCGGAGTTACCGGAGCCGACGTGGGAGCCGCGAACTTCGATCGCGGCGCCGCGCGGACGCGAGGTAAGCGCGCCAAATTCGAACTAAGGTACATCGAATTCAGCTACGCGAATAGCGTAGCTGAAGTCGAAGTACCTTAGTTCGATCCCGCCCCTAGTGTGGACCAGCCCTTAAAATGCGACAGCAGCTCAGCATGTAGATACTACCTACACGGATTGGAGGGATTCTACAATCAGCATAAGTAATCTATCTCCCTGAGAGGCAGTAGCTAGGTCAACAGAAGAATTCTTCTGTTGAAACTAGCACTGTCTACCTGGGGACTTATTTTGGCTTGACACTGCCACTCAGGTGTGGATTTTTCACACCCCTGATTGATGTAGTTAAACAGACCTAATTTTCTAGTGTAGACCAGCCTAAGAATCTATGAAGTTTTCTAAGGCTGGTATAATCTGACCCTCAGTCATATACACTATAACTTTTATTTAAATATCTATTTTTGGGATTGTGATACAATGCTTTAATTCCTCCTATTCTAAAATATTTCTAAAGACACTGGAAATATGTAGCCTTTCAGATTGCAGTAGCTACACCTTCAGGCATATACAAAATCTGAAGATATACAGATTACAGTCTCTGAATTGTCATGATGATGAGTTAAATATGTACCACTTCAGCATTCTTGTTAGGCTCTGATGCAATGATGATGAAATATCAAAAATATTAATATATGCTATGTTCTTTGAACTACACAAGTGCGTTGTACTACTTTGATCTTCCTCAGTATTCTGTATCTTAACTGCCTCTCATTCCATTCTCTTTCCACGGTTAATAAGACTGTAACGTTGGAAGAAACATACTGACAAGCAAATCAAAACACAGCATTCTGAAAGGTCAAAATGGGACATTACATTCCTATTATCTCAAGAATACATGAGTGTAATACCATGGCACTATTTTTCACTGAAAAAGATTTTAATCAAGAGCTGAAAATGGCACAACTTTATTTCTTTCTTCTGACAAAGATTATAACAAGGCTGTGAAATTGTACCAAATAAATCTCCTCCTGTTGTAATCTTCCAAGTGTGGATCCTACTTGTATGTCAAAGACCTAAACTATACCAAAGAGTCCATACTCATATTATGCATTTCATCAGTATCTATAGCTATGTACCGTAGATATCTTTTACAATTCAACATTTGCCTTCTGAAATCACACATGCCCATTTTAGCTGACGCATTGCATCTCTGTTTTACATTGGCTCCTTCCTTAAGGTATGGGGACATTTTAAGGCAAAGGAATTTACAATGCATCCAGTAGCTTAGTAACAAACTGATAAACATACGACACTGACATGATCTGATGTATCAAGTTTAGTCATTACACACATGAAGACTCTTCCTCTAGGACTACAGGTCTGAGGAAACAAAAGCTAAGCTATTAACAATTTAAAATGTTAAATTTTTCAACACCTAAACACACCTTTAAGGTTCCTGTGGCCGAGACTATTTCTAATTATTGAGCAAATGATGCAATTAAAATTAAAGGTGGACATGTGAAAAGCAGAGCTCTTGTTGACTAGCTAAAAAACCCTCTGCTTATCCAGCTTGATATTTGAGGAGTTTGATACAATGTGTAAAATTACAGTTTAGGTGTTAGCAAAGTTAAAAGCTGTTATGCAAAAACATTAAATTCTTTTGAACCATAACCAGCTTTTAAATATTGTTAGTGCTATTAGTATGGGTGGATCCTGCTCAAGATCTGCCAGGTAGAAATTAAGAGAAGACAAAGTGATGTTCTTATATGTATTTTCCAGGGGAAAAGTTGAGCATCTTGCTGAGGAAAGCCATTTAGCTTTCGTGGCTTGGACACGACAGCACCAGAAGATTTTTGATTTCCCATGTTTTGGTTTAAACCCCTCTCTGGTACTTGAGCTTCACCCTTATCATGCAAGTTACTTTGTCCTCTCTGATTGCCCTGCCATAGTTCAGTGATAAGGAAGGGGGGAGATCAGGTGACTTGATCCAAAAAAAATTTCCGGGCCTTGAGTAGAAAAAGTGATTTTTATTTCTTTTCCTTCGGTGATTTCCTTTTCCACTAGAGACTACAAATGCATTTGTCATCCTTGAAATTCCCTCTCTTTTCCCATGCCTCATTGCAACGGTTGAGACAAACAAAGATGATAACATTCTGTTAAAAAGCAAAATTGTACCCAAAAAGAGAAAAGTACTTAGAAAGGTGCATTATCCTAGATTTTACACTAATGTTTAGTAAAATAGTTTCCAGTTAATAATGAAGTGTGGTATGAAGCACAGAGTATATTATTAAGAAATCCTTGCATTTTGATATTTAGCCTTATTTTTAAAACTTACCTTGTCTGCATCCACTTTTCCTTTAATAAATTCAGACTTCCAGAATTGCAAAGCTTGTTCCAGTGTTAAGCCAATGCCCTTTAAGAACAGTCCATATTGCATACGGCCTCCATGACGGAGATGGTGGTTATCACGCAGGGCTTTGTGCAACTGTCTCATGCAAAGAGGAAATGATTTAACAGAAAGCTGCAAGAATAAGAAAATATGTATGTAAGACAGACTGGCCATTTAACTGGTAGGATATATGTTTATTGGGATTACTAATTAACTCCACTTGTAAAGGCCGATGGCTGTGGGAAATAAAATGCACTGGATTGCAGATCATTCAAATATGTCCTTGACCCTTTAAATCTAATAAGTCTTCCAAGGACAAAAACAAAAATAGAGTAACACAAGTGGAAAGTTACTAAGTAACAAAAGTATATTTGATAATTTTCTTTCTTACAGCAAAAAACCCCCTGCAGAACCATTACAATGGGTCTTACGCCTGCTTGTAGCTCCTTGGAGGATTGTACCCCAAAGAAAATGAAGGAGTGTATGACAGTTTAAGCATCAAAGAATCACAGAATCTAAGGCCAGAAGAGAGCACCAAGTCATCTAATCTGACCTCCTGTTAACACAAGCTACCATCACTCAGCACCAGCACACTAAACCCAATAACTGAAATTAGACCAAAGTATTACAAGCCCACAGGAAACTAAACTACTATGTGCCACAGACAGATAAAGGTGCACCACTACACGAGGGCCCTGCAATGGTAGAGAATTGATTACATGCAATATACCCACGTATTTCCAGCAAGCGACATGCATCCCATGGTACACAGGAAGACAAAAAAAAAACCATGAGCACTGCCAATCTGACCTGGGGTAAAATTCCTTCCCGACACCACACATAGGAATCAGTTAGACCCTGAGCATGTAAGCAACAATAAGCCAGCAAAGCACCTGAGCAAGAGAGAGAGAATGCTCAGTACCACCTAAAGCACTGGCCCTCCCCGCCCACTATCCCATCTCCCAATGTGGCCATCTCTGATTCTTCAAAGGAAGATGACAAAAACTACACACAGAATCCCTCCATGATCATTGCAGGTGGCCAGCTGAAGCCCTGAAGCATGAGATTACAAGAACATCAGACATAAACCAGAAGGCACCCTTCTGCCTCCCACCATCAAAAACCCACCATACAATCCCACTCATAAATTTGTCCAGCTTTCTCTTAAAACTAATTAAATTTGCCCCCATAACTTCTATAGGGAGGCTCTTTTAGAACCTCAATCCTCTGATGGTTAGAACCCTTCTAATTTCCAGATTGAATTTATTCATGGGTAGTTTACACCCATTTATTCTTGTGCCAACATTGTCCAGCATTCCCCAGAACTATAACCTTGTGACAGGTTGGTTGGATCTAGGGACTTTCCTGCTAGAAGAAAGGAAATTTTCAGGTAAAATAAAAAATGTTCTTATTCTTCTTTGCAGGGAAAAAATAATAATATGGAGATATACCTATCTCATAGAACTGGAAGGGACCTTGAAAGGTCATTGAGTCCACTCCCCTGCCTTCATTAGCAGGACCAAGTACTGTCCCTGACAGTTTTTTTGTTTGTTTGTTTGTTTTTGTCCCCGATTCCTAAATGGCCCCCTCAAAGATTGAACTCACAACCCTGGGTTTAGCAGGCCAATTCTCAAACCACTGAGCTATCCCCCCGTCCACAGATCCATTACAATGGGATGTTCAATAGCAGTGTGTCACCAGGAAGAGGGGTCAGAGAGACCGAGGGAGAAGAAAGATCTTTTTAAATAAATATATCAGTTACTGGGTGAGCATAGAATTAAATCCTTTCCTCCCCTGACAAAGACTGAGATGATCTGCACATTTAACTTGTAAAACATAGTAAAGGTGTGCAAAAACATGACCAGGTGGCTACCCTACATCTCTCTTTGTATGTTGGTATAATCCTTCAGGTCATGAAACTTTCATGGCTCTGAATGAAAGAGCACAACAGTTCAAGGGGGAAAAAACTGTTTGTCTCTCTGAAAGCTTCTGAAAGTACTTTAGTAACTGAAGCCTTAGCAGTAGATGTAGCGTGGTTTTTTATTTTTAATTTATGATAGGGGTTTTAGACCAACAGGGCTAGAGCTTTCCTGAACTGGATACTGGATTCAGTGTTGATTTGTATAGTACTTCTTATATCAAGAGTATCTCAGAGTTGGAGGTTTTTGCAGGTGGGCAAAAAAGGTGGAAACAAAATAATTTATTCTAGCAAGGTTTATCTTGGGAATAAAGGTTGTGTTAACGCTTAGCATAATTTTCCCTTCATGAGGGGTGCAGTACTGCTGCAAGACAGAAAATCTATGGGCACTTGTGACAAGGGATCAAAGAAACACTTAGGGAAGGAATTTAATAAAAGATGTATTTCCCAGGAGGGAGTTTTCCTCATTGACGTGGATTTGAGAAGTACAGCAGCTGTAAGAAATCTTCTTGCATCAAGATAAGAGGACAATCCTGCATCAGCTTGCTGTCTCTAGTGAGAAAAGACTACCACTTGAATTTTACAGTGGTAAGTTTTAGGCCCATTTTAAAACTTTTCGGTAGGAACTCTGGGAAAAAATTGTTTTGCCTTTGCATTGACTGGATCCATCCCTACTACTTACACTATGTCCTACAAACATAAATTAGCCCCTTGAAGATGCCCCATTTCTAGAATACTTTCTCAAAGCTAAAAGAAAGTGTATTATAAACAAATCTGATTATCTTATTTCAATTGATACCTCTCAGATATCATGTAATTTGTTTAACTTTTTCGGCGGTTGGGTGCAGTTTTGTCCTCAGGAGCAGATCCTTGTGTAGAGAATGCATAACTGAGCAGTTGCTGCCTGAATTAGGCCATGTCTATACTTACGGCTAAATCAGCTCTGCTGTGATCGATGCAGAGGTGTAGATTTAGTGGGCCTGGTGAAGAACTGCTAAGTCGATGGCAGAGCACTCTTCCGTCGACTTCTGTACTTCAGCTCACCGAGAAGAGTAAGGTAAGTTGGTGGGAGAGCGTTTCCCATTGACACAGCATGGTGTAGACCCCGCTGTAAGCCGATCTAAGTTACATCGACTGAAGTAGTGTAACTTAGGTCGACTTCCAGCTGTAGTGTGGACCAACCCTTAGATACGAGAACCAGGACCTCCTTAGGCAATGTGGGAATACTTGTCTCTCTTGTGTGTGCGCATCGGTCTGTCCATTCAGGAACTAATCGTGAACAGTAAAAAACAACGACAATCATATTTTTGGCCAGGGGAATTATTGCTCTGGAATAAGACTTTGGTTTCTCTGCAGGGTTCTGGATGCAAAAAGGTCCATTGACAGGTGTGCAACTCAGGACCCAACTCTCCATTCAAAGACCTTGGGCTGTAGACTCCATTCTCCTGGATTATCCTTTGTTCTCTTCACCAGCTGCTATGATGTTTATTTCCTCTCTGCATGCAGTGCTTGAGAAAACAAATTTGTTTTTCTTCCTTTTCACTGAGGAATAAAGAAAATTAGATGCGCATAGCCAGAATGAAAATCTAGTGCAGGGATTGGCAACCTTTGGCACACGGCCCATCAGGAAAATCCGCTGGCGGGCCGAGACGGTTTGTTTACCTGCAGCCTCCGCAGGTTCGGCCGATCGCAGCTCCCACTGGCCGTGGTTCGCCATTCCAGGCCAATGGGGACTGCAGGAAGCAGCGCGGGCCGAAGGATGTGCTGGCTCTTTAAGCTGGCATAGATTTTCTCCACAAACCCTCCTTGATTCTAACTTGGCCTTTTGAGTACCTCTTGGCAATGGGACAAAGTAGAACAGGAATAATAAGAAACTTCTGGAGAAGACATGTGGAATCTCACTGACAACAGTATGTTGGTGAAGAGACCTTCATTCTGCTTCAAGACATCAAAGCCAAGATAGATTCACTGAAGAATGGATGACAATGTGCCCTTTGGCCACCAGCTTCTGAATCCTGCCCTCTGATAGGAACAAAATTTCTGTGAAGACTGATATCTATAACTCCCAGAAGTAATATCAGCTGCATAACATCACTTAGGTCTTAGTGGAGTTGTCCAATCCATGTTATTCCAGAACGGAATCTGGGCTAAGTGATGGCTGTTTTATGGGCCATTTCCAGGAGCAGTGCTCCGATAAGCAGGTTGTTTTGGAATGGGTATGCGTGAACCCTTTTCTACCAGAGGAAAATACAATGTTTACTATCACTTTAGTTAACATCCTTAGTGAGGCAGGTAGTCCAAAAAGTAAAAGCAGCATATCGGTAACATCATATTTTGTATGTGAATCTGGTATCTTCTCCAGGAGGTTCATAGAACAATGTGTAGATATGTGTTCTACAGATAAATTAATGACAGAAAAAGTTTCCTTTGGAATTGCTGCTATGGTGGAATTTAGGGTTTCCATCCTGAACCGTGGCTTCTAGAGGAATCTGTTCAAGGACCTCTGATAGAGCTTTCCTTTGTCTTTGAAATCCTAGGGCACTGAGAAGAGAATGGAGTAGAAGCCTAAGCCTTCTTGTTCTGTGGGAGATCAATTACCCAATTTGAAACAGGTGATATATTGCAGTCTTCATACTCAGGTGTTTCAAACCGGTTGGATGAAAAGGGGGGGATGTCAATAATCTTGGTTTTGGAGATGCATTTAATTCTAATGCTGAAACTTTCTACCTAAGATTCATTCTTCTGATGTAGCGTTTAGGCAAAATTCCAAATTTCCTGCCACTTGCCCCCACTTGTTCCTGATACCCTGTGCCAATTATTGAGGTTTTACAATAAACTTTCATAGATCCATATTTTTAAAAATATTTTGTTATTTGAAAAAAAAACCCCAAAACAGGAAAACTGACCAATTATGCAGACAAAAGAGACTATAAAATGAATAAGAAAAACAACGGGAGGTAAAATTAAAAAATTAACACCAACTCACAAATAGTCCCACGCTAATTTCTCACAGGTTGCACTTCAGGTTAACTTTGCTGCATTTTAGCTTTTATGTGACACAATTTTGTTGAACTGGTCCTCAAAATACAGTTTGAGAACTACTACTGAAGAGACAAAGCAGACAGTTTAGTCACAGCTTTTATGGATAGGGAGAATAAAGAATTTTTTAAGAAAAGCCAGTCATACCCTACGAGGTGGTGGGATGAACTGTTAATTGTTTTTAAAAATACATGTGAAAGTCAACAATGAGCTTATAGCAACCAAATGATGAGCACAAAGTACTTACAGCATCAATGTGTTCTAATGAAATTTTCCCAATATTTTTTTGTATGCTGTAATCTGGGCCAACATAGGAATGGCTGAAAGAAAAAAGGAAATAAGCTGTTTAGTCTAGTTAGTTAAAAAAATAAATGTTCATAAATGCAGGAATAGATGACCTTGCTACTTTTGTAGCAAATTAAATTTAGGAACTGAGAACTTTACATGCAAATCACAGACAAGAAAAAAATCATTCTGATATTTATCTACATGTTGTTTTGTAAACCAAATTAAAAATAACACTAAAATCAAGACTATACAGAATTATGTTTTTTGTTCCTTTATTTTTTGGGGGGAAAGTCTTCAATCTTTAGATATTGGTGCTGAGTTTGAAAGTGTTGAGACACCCTGGTGAACACATCCTAAAAAAAGGGGGAACAGTCACTAAAAATTAATTTAAAGTATTTATAATAATACCAAGAGTACCAAAGTTGTGGTAAACTAAATGTAAGCATCTGGAGCAGTATTCTCAAATACTTGAGTAATTTGAGTAATCTCAAATGCATGCTCCTTTGGGGAGGGCGTGTGGGGTTATCAGCCTAGTCTGATTGCAGGGCAGAAGAGAAGAGCAATGATGATGAAATTCAACTTTTTTCTCTATTTATGTGGTAGGGTCCCCAACACAGTTGGCAACAGGGATAGCTCACACATACGGAGCGACAGGCTCAGCAAGTAGCTCACTGTCCCAACTGCATTTCTGTGGATGCTGTCAAATTCTAAAAGCCCCCAAACAATTAAAAACACTGAGTTACATGACAGAACTAGAAAAATATTTTTAAAAATCCAGGCTTCACTAGGAATGTAAGGATTTTTGGCACCCCATTGGACACTGAAAGAAAAGAATCTTTTGGGGGCTATTGAGACAATGATTGTATGCAGTTTTGAATTTAACAGAGAAAGATGAGAACATTTGTACTGAGAGATGTTACAGAATACCCACTAGAAACCAATCTATTAAAACCGTGATTGTGTATTTAGACGAACTGAGAGTTAAGGTGTGGATTCTACATGCATTCAGTAATCAAGCATTTTTCTTTTTTGATCTTTGAAAACAAGATTTTTTCAGCTGTGAGACAGGATATAAAAAGTAAGAAAAGAAGTAGAATTTGTGTAAAGTTTTGTTGAACTTAATTTGCAAGCATCAGATTTAAACTCAATGAAGCTACAAATATTGCATAAGAATAAAACATTTTGTGGAATGCTGATTCAGGGAGACAACTTCTGACAAAAATTAGTGCTGTAAATATCATCAGGCACTCAGTGATTAACTCCAAAAAGAATGGATATGGCTAAGAGAGAAAGTTGGATGTTAGTGTTTATTCTCTGGTACTTGCAACATTTTATTTTGTATAAAACATGCAATTGAGAGATGACTTTACTGTAGTACAATGTACTCTTTCTGTTTAAATCACAGTTAAAACAAATCCTTGTTTACTTCTTTAGTCTTGTTTTTGGCAGACAATAGAGAATTGGTCAAACTTCTTGGGGTTACTGTCATTTTTGGAAAACCTACTCTCTATTCCCAGACAACAGATAGACAATGAAAACTGGTTGAGTAGTATTTTACTATTATCATCAATTATTTGTATTACTGTAGTGTTTAGCAGCTCTAGTCATAGACCAGAACTCTACTGTCCTAGGTGCTGTACAATCACAAAACAAAAAAACAGTCCCTGCCCCAAAGATCTTACAATCTAAGTATAAGACAAGAGACAACAGATGGATACAAACAGACTGATGGAGGAGTACAAGGAAACAATGAGACAATATTGGTCAGTACAGTAGCCAGTAATCTCAGCACACCAGCAGTGTCATCATTTTTTTTGTAGGCATGACAAAAAATGATATGGAGGCATTTGAAGGATGTAGCTAATCACCTTATATAATCATTTTATTGTGTTATCTATTGTGGTTAATTCATATGTAATCAATGTGTGATAAACAGATTTAAGTTGTAGGTATAGGTATAGGAATAAGTAGGATAGTATTACAGGGGTATAAAGTTGACAAATATTTATGAATGAAGAGTGTGTATTTGGCATATAAACAAAGTAAGGCTATAAAGCAAGGCCTACGGGCTGAGGCCTGTAAGATGTTACCTTAGCCACATTAGGCTTTAAGCCCAAAGAAGGGTTGACATGAGTAGGTGACCCAGGAATAACCTGTACCAGTAAAGTTACAAGAAAACTACTGGTGAGACTGCTTTTGGGGCCTAAGGCAGCTGGGCCATATGGTCCCACTTTTGACACTGTAAACAAGAAGCGGGCAGCATTATCTTCTTCAAATGTAAACAAACTTGTTTGTCTGAGCGATTGCCTGAACACGGACTTGTAGGTTCCAAAGTTTTACATTGTTTTATTTTTGAATGCAGGTTTTTATTGTACATAATTCTACATTTGTAAGTTCAACGTTCATGATAATGAGATTACACCAGAGTACTTGTAGTAGGTGAATTGAAAAATACTATTTCTTTTGTTTTTTACAGTGCAAATATTTGTAATAAAAAATAAATATAAAGTGAATACAGTACACTTTGTAGTCTGTGTTGTAATTGAAATCAATATATTTGAAAATGTAGAAAACATCCAAAAATATTTAAATAAATGGTATTCTATTATTGTTTAATCGTGTGATTAATCACAATTAACTTTTTTAATCATGTGATTAATCGTGATTAATTTTTTTTAATCGCTTGACAGCCCTAGTTTGAACGCATCTGCCTTGAGGTTTACATTTCTTTATTTCCATTGGGTGTTTGCTGTGTAAATTGGGACTAGTCTGTTAGGCAGTGTTATGGGAAAACTTTAGCCCAGCAAGGAAGCAATTAATTATGCACTCCTCTCAGCTTGTTTTGCTCAAATACTGAGTTGATTTAATTTAATTGGATTTATAGCAGGACCACCTTACTTTTTTGCTAATACGTTTTTAATCTTTTTATACACTGTATTAAATATACAGATATTAGGTTTGATCTGCATGTTGCACTCAAAATCTTTGATTGCAACTCAATCAGTTGGTTTTTTTTCCTAATTTTTTGAAAGTACTGGCTGACTGCAGCAATAATCCAAGTCACACAATTGTGTTCCAATTTCTGCAGGTTATTTAAAAACAAAAATGAATCATATAATGTTTGTTTTTCTGTATTTTCCTGATATGTTGCTTTGCAACTCTTAAAGTAATATAAGTAGGAGTAACTATTGTTGCATAGTGTAGCTTAAATCACTTTTAAGTGGTAGTTGGCCCAAACAGTGTCATTGCTATTATAATGGCTACAGTGAATGTGATCCAGCACTCAGTTAAATTAATTTTTTTAATGTTTTGTTGTATACATCCATTAGTGAGACAGACCACCCCACAAGCAGAAGAGGATACATTTCTCGTTTAACTCTGTGGCAAACAAGTCTATCTGAGCTGTCCTGCTTTGACTGAATACGTAGTGTAATATGCTGGGGTCTATTTCCCACTCATGTTCTTGGAAGAAGTTCCAAAGCTTGACAGCCTCACTGCAGAGAGAGGAGGATCTGGCTCCTCCCTGACAATTGACGTATGCATGCACAATATATTGTCCACCATGACCTCTGCCATATGGGGACCTTTGGGCGGCCTATCTCCAACAATTTTCCATAGCGTCGAGCACCACAGAGAAGGGCAACCTGAATCACCTGCTCCACCCAGGAGACCTGACCCTCAAGAGGAATCCTTTGAGGAGCAGGAAGCTAGAGACGATGAAGAAGTCTCACTCACGGCCAACATCTTGTCTTTGTCTCCGGATGAAGCTGTCCTGCCTCCACCTCCATTTTTGGCAGATGAAGTTAAGAACTTCCAGGATCTAGTCAAGAGAACTGCAGTCTCCTTGTGGATCCCTCACAAGGAGCCTAAAGAGCCTCATCATATGCTTGATATCCTCCATTCACCCTCATCTGCCTGCATAGCTTTGCCTGTCAACAAAGCCCTTCTGAACCCAGCAAAGATCATCTGGCACACTCCAGCTACCCATGCGGAACCCCACTGAAGTTAAAGAGACTCCATGCAAATCCACCTATAGGATTTGTTATTAGTCGTAGTAGTATACCTTAGTGCTTACAAATCCAGATATGGATCAGGACCCCATTGTGCTAGGTGCTGTACAACAGATGGATACTGACAGAACAATAGAAAAGTACAAGCAATCAGTGAGACTGCACTCATCAGCATGATAGGCTGTGGCCTTAGCACATTAGTAGCCTAACTATTGTAGGCATCATGGAAAACAAGAGTTTTTAGGAGGAATTTGAAGGAGGGTAATGAGTTCATTTTGCAGATGCTTACAGGCAACTCCTCCCACTTGTGAGGGGCTACATGGGAGAAAGCAAGAAGGTGCTTGTTTGAAAATTTAACAAGTGGGTGATGGAGGCTGGCTCATTGGCTGATCAGCAGTGAGAGTTGACATTTCAAAAGTGAATGAGAAATGTTAGGTAGGATGGAGACAGGCCATGAAAGGCCATCAAACATAAGCTACTTGTCTTCACTTTTAAGCAGCAGAAAAAGGGGAGCCAGTGGAGAAATGTAAAGAGAAGGGTGGTCAAAGAAGCTGGCTAGGAAAACCATCTTTGCAGTAGCATACTGAATGGATATGAGCAAGACAAGTTTGCATTTGTCAAGGCCAGAGAAAAGGATGATGCAGTGATTGAGATGTGTGATGATCGGGGTCTGGATGAGAGTTTTAGCTGTGCATATAGATACCAAAGGCCATATCTTTTAGATATTATGCAGAAAGAATCTGCACAGTTTAGACGGAGCCTGGATATGAGGACCTAGAGAGAGGTCCTGAGTGGACTATGATGCCATGGTTACAGGCCTGAATGACAGGCAGAATGGTGATGTTGTCCAGTGAATGAGAAAGGATGTGGCAGGGAGAATTGGAAGGGTTTAAGAGCACAGTTTTACCTATGTGAACATATGAAGAGATCCTGATTGGATGGAGTAGAGGGAAAGGAATTCATGAGGAAAGATGTAAGGAAGTATTTTTTTTCCCCCCCAGAGGAAAGATGTGCTGTTACAAACTTTTGAAAAAAAGGGTTCTTTATCCATGTCTGCACACGTTCAGATTAAGTGTACAGTCACATATTGTTTTTTTGGGACTGCCCAACACAATTCAATACCGACTTTGTTTTTGTTTGTTTTGCTTTTATTAGCCCCATTGCACAAAGTATTTACAATAGAAGAACTTCAAGAAACCATGTGTTCAGACTGAACACAGAAAGCTAAATGTAAAGTTAAGTTAATTTGAGAGTCAAAAATTTGACTTCTATTTAACATGTACATGTTTAGTCACATGCAAAGCTTCAGGTTCTGTAAGGTCACATTAGAATGATAGCATAGTATGTAAAGATGACTTCCTCTTCAATCCTGTTGGCTCAGCAATTTTTCTCATTGAAACTGTATCTTAGAACGTTAGCCATTTAAAGATTTATTGTAGCCGATTGTGAGTGTTGCAAATGTTTAGTGCATAAACCTCTTAAAGACAGTCCTACATCATACAAAATAAAATACATTTTAGCTAAAATGATTTCTTATTTCACTACTGTACAATCAGCATTAAAAAGCACCAGTAAAGTAGAATAGGGAAGAAACAGCATCTCAGCTGTAGATAAAGTAAGTATTTAGTACACAATGGTCTCATTACAAAATGAATTCCATGCACATTAAAAAACAGGGCCATGCATTAAAATAAGGAATTATTTAAAAAAATAATTCTATAGATGTAAACTTCAGCAAAAATAATTTGTGCTGAAAGTGAAGGCTGGCTAATTTAAAATTCACAAGCAGATATGAACAGTTGCCATCGAACACACAATGCATTAGCAACCAATCAATGCTGTGTAACCTTCAATTGTATACTCTTTTCAGATAATTTCTAAGCTTATGCTCCCCTGATAAAGCTCTATTTGTCTGACAAATGCCAAAAATAAAATATTGCTGTAAGTAACTTCATACGATAAAGGAAGAGGGAAGCCTACAACTAAAATACCTTTCATTTTTGTGAGCAAGATGAAATAAAAATGAATCACGATTCATAGAAATAAATGATGGAAAAGACCTATTAGACCCATCTGTCTATTCCCTGCCAAAGCCTGATTCTCAAATTCTAAAATCCAGTTTTATACTATAACTTGTTTTGCCTTTTTAGGGACTAGAAAATGTGTGATATTTTGTGGTTTCACTGGCTGTGACAATGTTTTACAGTTTTACTTATACACTTCTATATCATTTTGGGAATGTTCTTAGCTCTGGCATGGTCCCTCATTCATTGGGATAAGTTTATTTTTAAACTGCATATGCAAAGCCAACAATTTAATGTGCAAATATATAGAGAAAACCAAAAATTTGCTGGTTTGCCCATTTGCATAACAAATGAAGGATCTCTAAGTGTTCAGTAGCTAGTTTTGGCAACTAATTTTAAAAAGCTGACCCTTTGGTTTTTGAAGTCTTTCCCTTTTACACATTACCAAAAGAAAACCTGGAGGCTGACAACGGCTTTGAATATTATGGCACAAAACACTTACTTTTATAAGGACATAAGAATGGCCATACTGAATCAGACCAAAGGTCCATATAGCCCAGTATCCTGTCTTCCGACAGTGGCCAATGCCAGGTGTTTTAGAGGCAATGAACAGAACAGGTAATCAATCATCAAGTGATCCATCCCCTGTCACCTATTCCCAGCTTCTGGCAAACAGAGGCTAGAGACACCATTCCTGCCCATAAAAATTGTGGAAAAAATTGTCAGCAATGAAAACAGAGAAATTTTCCAATAATTCCTCACACAGAGGATGGAATTTTCAAAAGCACTAAGTGCGTAATTAATGTTGTTCCCACTAAAGTCAATGGTAGTTTTACCATTGAGTTCAGTGGGAATAAAGTTATACTAATGATGAGCATTTTTGATGATCCTACAAAGATGTTTTAATGAAAAAAAGAGAAAAAATAACACCACACCAGAACAATTGCTCACTTGTATCTGTAACAGTTGTTCATCAAAATATGAACCACGTGCATACTTCATTCAGGCGTATGTGCACGCAGCATGCCAAAGCCAGAGTGCTTTCTGTAGCAGTACCCATAGGGGCAGCGCTCATACCCTCTGCTTTCTCATGGCTCCTTCCATGGCTATGAGGGCAGTGGCTCCCAACCCCCCTCAGTTCTTTCGCACCAGAATTTGTGGCTCAAGATTCCAGTGCAGAGAGTACAAAGGATGGATTGTGGAATACTCATGTGAGCCACATCTCAAAGAACAACAGTTTTTCTTCTTTGTGTGGTTGCACATCTGTATACCACTCAGGTGACTCACAAGCAGTTAGGCTCAGAGTCCACCTAATGAGAGACTGAAGAATCATTTTTTCAAAATCTGCATCAGATCTTGAAACAGATGTGATGGCTTAATATTGAGTTAAATGACAGAGGACAAAGTAGCAGCCCTACAAATGTCAATATGGGAATGTCCCTCAAAAATGCCACTGAGGTAGTTTGAGCCCTTGTTGAATGGGCTGAAAGTCTCTGTGGAGGAGAGGTGTTTGCTACCTTGTTCACCGTTGTGATGCTGGAAGTAATCCACCTGGAAACTGTTTGCACAGAAATTGTCAGCATTCTTTCTGTCAGCATAAAAGACAGAGAGCTGAGAAGATAACCTGAAGGGCCCAGTCCTAGCCAGTCCTAGCCAGCCAAAAGGTCACCTTACATCCAAAGTACGAAGCCAATTGTCGTTTCTATTTGAGTGTGACTTCAGAGAATAAAAGTCAGGCCCGAAGAGCAGGCCGTCGATCTTGTCTCCTTCAACTTTTCCAGCAACTCATCCATCTTTTTCTTGCTTTAAGGGAACTGTGTTTTGGCTTATGGGTAACAAGTAAGGTATTGCAGAAACAGTTTTGAGGCTAGCTTGGTGGATCTAAGTACTGGAATGACCACAAGATTTGGGGATTGTCTGCCCCATTTTTTGCAGTTTGCCCTAATTAAGTAACCTCAGTGTGGCTCCCTGGGACCCTGATCACACGTCTCCTCAGCTGAACGGAAGAGCTAGTGGTCTGGCAGAAGAGTCCGAGGCGTCAAACAAAGCCCTGGGAGCGTGCTTTGCCACATTTTGACCCTCCAATAGAATCACATTTTCCTTTTGTCATCTGCCAGATTCTGCACAAACATTCTCATCTTTTCCATAAGTGGAATTGATGGCGGGCCATAACAGCTTGATAATTTGTCACTGTGATGGGGTTCACTCACCACTGGAGTCCCTCCACATCTCGAGGTGCATTTGCAGTACCAGCTACTATATTGGCATCAGCACCAATATTGACCTCTTCTCAATGGGCCACAGATAAATCAGAATGCCAAGTGGCCACTTCAGGGCTAGCATCCCTATTCCCTACTGACCATTCGGATGCCGCCTGGCAATTGAGTTCAGAGTCTCCCTCCTCTTGACCAGGTTGGTGGCCATTGGAACGCCTTCTACCACCTCGTCCACGCCTTCTGTATGCATCTTGTCTTGGACGAGGGGGAGGGAAGAACCTTTGAGGCTGTGGTCTAAAGGGTCTACGCTGAGGCCCTGGGACATGCATCCCCAGGGAGCGTATCATAGTCCTGGAGTCTTTCAGGGTCTGCAACCTAGAGTCCGTTTTGTCCGAAAACAAGCCCTGCCCATCAAATGGGAGATCTTGCAGTGTGTGCTGCAACTCTGGTGGTAGGCCAGATACCTGAAGCCGGGAGATGCGTCGCATCGCTATGCCCGACGCTAGCGTCCTAGCCGCAGAGCCCGCAACATCGAGAGAGGCCTGTAAGGAGGTCCTAGCCACCTTCTTCCCCTCTTCGACCAAAGCCCCAAACTCATCCCTGGATGTACTAGGGATCAGTTCCTTAAATTTACTCATGGTGTTCCAGGAGTTATAGTCATATCTGCTCAGGAGCGCCTGTCGATTTGCGGCTCTGAGCTGTAGACCCCCCGCTGAATATATTTTGCATCCGAACAAATCGAAGCGTTTGGCGTCCTTGGATTTGAGCGCTGCCGCCTGTTGCCCATGTCGTTCCCGTGCATTCACTGAGGAAACCACCAGGGAACACGGCTCAGGGTGAGTATACAGATACTCGTGGTCTTTAGAGGGAACAAAGTACTTCCTCTCCACTCCTCTGGCCGTGGGTGGGATAGAGGCTGGGGTCTGCCAGATGGTCTTGGCATTAGCCTGAATCGTGCGTATGATCGGCAACGCCACCCTGGAAGGTGCATCTGCTGAGAGGATGCTCATCACTGGATCCTCCAACTCTACTATCTCCTCCGCTTGGAGGTCCATGCTACATGCCACCCTACGTAGAAGGTCCTGGTGAGCACGGAGGTCCATCGGGGGGGGACCCGAGGTAGATGTCCCTGCCACTGCCTCATCTGGAGAACATGAGGAAGCAGGTACGGGGGCTAATGGGTCCTGCGGTGGGTCCAACTGCTCCAGGTCCGGCTGGTCAGAGTCAACAGGAGCAGGGTCTGGGGCCAGTATAGGCGTAGGAGCAGAAGCCTCCATGCCACTCGGGGGGGGCCGGCTGATGGTGGCCTCCAGTACTTGGGGCTCCGAGTGTGCTGAGCGGAGGCTGCCGGCGGAACCCCTTGGGCTTGGTGGTACGCCCACGGGGTCCAAAAAGACCACTGTGCAGGGTCCTGGTTAGGGTCCTCGGCCCCCTCCTGCCAGTGGCCGAAGTTGTCCGCTGCTTGCCCCGGTGCGGGATAGGCTGACCGGGAGGCGCCATCTGAGTGGGAGGAGCGCGAGGCCGATCGGGGGGGCCAGGGTGGTGCGGAACGTGCCTGCCCTGATGGCGCCGGGAACGGTGCTGGGCAGTGCCTGCCGACCGGGGTACCGCCTCTGTGCGGTGCCGGGGATCGGTGCCGATAATCATGCCGGTGCCGAGAGCCAGACCGGGATCTTGAAGAAGACCGCCTTCTGGAGTCGTGCCGGGAGCGGCTTCTCAAGCGCGATCAGCGATCTGATCGGTGCTGAGAGCGGCGCCGGGAGCCGGAACAGTACCGACAACCTGGGCGGTGCCGCGATGTGGAGCGGTATCGGGAGGAAGATCAGCGCCGCGAGTACGACCGGTGCCGTGATGGAGAACGGTGCCAGGACTGCGAGCGGTGCCGGGATCTGCTCCTAGAAAGGGAGCGGTGTCGAAAGTCCACGCTCGGAGACGGTGGACGGACTAGGGTTGGCTTGCCCCTAGATTGCACCGCGCGGGTGAGATGTGGCACCGCGGTCCGAGTCGGTGCCGGCTCTGTGAGGGCAATGAGGCCCCTCGCCGTCGCAAAGGTCTCCGGCATTGACGGGAGGCAAGGGTCGACCACCGTGCGGGTCGGGGAGGCCGTCCGCACCGGACTCAACGGCCTTTCTGTCGGTGCCGGAGTCAACGGTGCCGATATCGGTGCCTGTGTACTTGGTCTGTGTACAACGGTACCGGACGCAACTCCAAGGTTAAGGTGGGTGCCGATGCCAGCTGTTTGGAGGCAGTCCCGTCTGGTTTCCGGGGTCTCTTCTTTTGACCCGGGGACAGTGACCGGTGCCGAGGTGCTTGGGGGCACGGTGCCGGGGGAGGTTGGTGCCATGGACCCTTCTGCGCGACCGCAGCCGGAGCACTGCGCACCGAGGCATTCGGTGCCGGAAGTTGGCGTGCCGGAGGCGTGTCCGGGCTGAGGGCCGCCTCCATAAGGATCTGCTTCAAATGAAAGTCCCGCTCCTTTTTGGTTTGGGGCCGAAAAGCCTTGCAGATCTTGCACTTTTCGGTCTGGTGAGACTCCCCGAGGCACTTTAAACAAGCGTCGTGGGGGTCCCCCGTTGGCATAGGCTTAGAACAAGCCGAGCACGGTTTGAAGCCCGGAGCCTTGGGCATGAGCCCCGGTAGCACACCGGGAGGAAGGGGGGAGAGGGACCCCTTCCAGCCCGCTAATACCTATAGTACTCTACAACTAAATCTATTACTATGAACTACTACTATAACACTATAAACAGTAATTTATAACTATACAACTAACTAACTAACTAAATGGAAAGAGCTAGGGAGAGTGGAGAACAGCTATGCTGCGCTCCACAGTTCCAACGACCGTCACGGGCGGTAAGAAGGAACTGAGGGGGCGCTGGGTCGGCTGGGGTATATATCCAGCGCCATGAAGGCGCCACTCCAGGGGGCTCCATAGCCGACCCACCGGGGGTTGCTAGGGTAAAAATTCTCCGACGATCGTGCACACGGCGCGCGCACACCTAATTGGAATCGATATGAGCAAGCACTCGAAGAAGAACTATAAATATTACACATATCAATGGTGTGAATTTACAGCATACCACCAATGTCCTACTCACGCAACAGACACATTTTTAACACGTGTTTTCTAATTCTCTTCTCCTAAATATGATTTAACCCTTATATTCATACATATGCACAATTATTAATAACTTCTTTTTCAAATACAATTTGCATTGAAACCCAACAAGATATGAAATTGCTTCTGATTGTCCTGATGTTAATAAAAGCCAAAAGTTCATTTTACAGATATCCACACAAATAAAAGGTACATGGCAGTAATATATTCATTTTTAAAGTCATCATAAAATGTCACACTTCTGTCTGTGAAGTGTCATGCTTTCCTATGGCACTATATATTAATGGGGGGGGAAAAGAAGCTGCATTACACACACATCTATGTGAAACTGAACACATCACCGACTATGTGAATCCCCTTCTTCTGGCTATTCCCTCCAAGAGCCAAATTACCCCTTCCAAACAAGGCAGAAAAGTAGCTGAGTCACCTAAAAAAGGCAAGGACTGATTCTGTGGCTAAAATGAAAAACATAAGAAGAAAAGCTGGGAGTGAAAATTAAGAAAAGGTAGGAGCTCAGTTAGGAACACTATCTCCTGTTCTCCTTATACAGGAAGCAGGATGATTTGACTACTTGTTACTGGGTGAGTCCAAAGAGCCATACTACTGGTTCACAGTTTAGAGCTGCCTCCATAATCCATTCACCAGTGGACTCATTCACCAGTGATGGATTACAAGATATGTTCTTCCTGGATAATACAAATCATAAAATAAGTTAATGCTCTGGGTGCCTTAATTTTGAATTTGCTGACTTTTGTACATGAAGAGTCTGAATAATAATTTAACATTTAATCATATAAAATAACCTACAAGAGAAAAAGTGTTTTCAGTAACAGCTATGGAACTTTTTTCTTTAGCTGTTCTTGTAAAGGCAACGTCACGTACTCAAAATAAATGTTTACATTTCCTTTATTAAATTGTACATTTTCCTATCAATATGGTATTGAAATGAAAAGAAAATATTTTATTTCCATTTTTCCACTTTCACCCATCAATACAGATCTGAAGAAGTTTGAATATTACAAATATAATTCTCTTAACTTTATGGATGAATAAATTTATGTTTCTTATTCATGTTACCTGAGGTGATTAAGCAAAGGCTGCAGTCTCTCATCAGATTGTACAGCAGGCAGTGATCGTGCTGTCAGCTAGAAGAAAACAAGATTTCAGTTAACAAAATCTCATAATTAGAGAATGTGATAATGTAGCAGCAATAATATAAGAAATTGTTTCAATTATATATTTTTTCCTTAGGGTAGCATGGGACAAGATACACTTTCTCCATATATCTGATAACATATGACAAAATACAGTATTTCTAAAACTGTAGTAAACTGAAATATTTATCCATAAACTAATGGAGTTACATATTTAAAAATGCATTTGATTTTAATTTTATTTAAATTAAATAGCAAGCCTAGTGTCTGAGAGTTTTATGTTTACTTTTAACAAAGCATATTTAAATTAGAGGGCAGTAATGTTCAACATAGATGCCCCGTGGAATATAAATAACAACAAAACAAAATATAAATAAAAATAGACTTGTAGCCAATCTCAGGTTTATATAAATATTGTGTGGTTCTTCACAAAGGTATATGAAGATTGATACTAGCATGCCTCTGTTTAAATCATGGCATGTTACTTTGTCCTGTAAACTTTCCATCTTATCTGTTTAGCATAACTATTTAAGGATGCATAATTATTTAAGGATCTAACTCCTTTTAGGAGGATTATCAGTTGACCTCTGCAAATTCTACAAGTACCTGTCTCATTGGAAGACTGGAAAAATGTGCATTAGTAAACGAATATGATGTGGTTTGAGCATTGGCCTGCTAAACCCAGGGTTGTGAGTTCAATTCTTGAGAGGGCCATTTAGGGATCTGAGGCAAAAATCTGTCTGGGGATTGGTCCTGCTTTGAGCAGGGGGTTGGACTAGATGACCTCCTGAGGCTACTTCCAATCCTGATATTCTATGAGTCTATTTCCATTTTAATATATACAGTGCGAATTGGAAGCATTCTAGCAGTTTTCATAGACTTACAGAGTCCACCCAGGATATCTACTATAACCCAAAGACTCACATCCGAGGAGTCTAACTGCTTCTAAATACAGTCTGCATTTGGATGGCGCAGTGGAAGAGTGTATGTAGTAGAGTCCTGGAGCTAGCACACAAAAAGGATGCTCTCTAACTTTGTATCTGCTGAAACAGGAAAGCAGGGAGGGAAGAAGTCTAATATGATTGCCCTTGAAACATGCTGTTTATAACACCTGACAGACAAGGCAGAAAAACTTTAAATGCGAGAATTGATACAAAGAAAATAGGGGTTATCTGGTGGCAGAATAATTTATTATGTTTTTCCATTAAATGTAAATCAAATTCTATTCTTATAGTCAAACTTTATGGGCTGTGGTTGTTATCTGTGACACAGAATCCAAACAAATTAAAGATTTCTACATACAGGTCTGTCACATCTTAGGCGCATTTAACATGTGCGATTTCAGCTTTACGCGGTCGGCAAAAACAAAAAAAAAGAAGAGAAAAATAACAATTTAAATACTGTTTCTGTAGTGCAGGCGATTCTGCCCGCCATTCCACTCAATGTAATTTTGACTATACGCGGTTTTCGCTTTAGGCGCTGACCATGGAACGTAACCCCACCGTAAGATGAGACAGACCTGTATTTCACTTTATGAAATGTATAATACCTCTACCCTGATATAATGCGACCCGATATAACACGGGTTCGCATATAGCGCAGTAACCCCGGGGCTCCGGCAGCGGGGCTCGGGTGGCACGTTAAAGGGCCCGGGGCTCCGGCTGCTGCGGGGAGCCCCAGGCCCTATAAATCACTGCTGGAGCCCTGCCCCAGAGTTGTGGCAGCGGGGATCGGCCGGCGATTTAAAGGGCCCGGGCTCCCCGCAGTGGCCAGAGCCTGGGGCTCTTTAAATCACCGCTGGAGCCCTGCCGCTGCTACTCCGGGGCTGCGGCAGCGGGGCTCGGATGGCGATTTAAAGGGCCCGGGGCTCCGGCTGCTGCGGGGAGCCCCGGGCCCTTTAAATCACCGCTGGAGCCCTGCCGCCGCTACCCCGATATAACGGGGTTTCACCTATAACGCGGTAAGGATTTTTGGCTCCCGAGGACTGCGTTATATCGGGGTAGAGGTGTATTAAGTTAATTATAAAAAATGTTTAAAATCTGTACACACACAACAATTCTACAACTCACAAAAACAAAAACAAAGAGGATTTTTTTTTTTACAATAAAGAAAACTTAGAACTAAGATCATGAAGTCTTAGCAATTTGGCATGACTTTCAATAATGCTGGCAACAGAGGTCAATAACGTTTGACCCATTTTAGCAATAGCAGCACGATGAACAATACAACATCATCATCATCACTGAAATATTTAGGAAGGATATTTTATCACTGTTTATCACTGAAAATGCAACTCTAAATCTAAACAGACTGATTATAACTTTAATAGTATAAACTTTCACCTTCATTAGTGACTGAGAGAAAACCTAATAATTTCTTGTTGACAATATTCCATAAAACTGGTAAAAATTTATTTGCAAACTGTATTCTTACTTTATGTACAGAAAAATAAATCACCATGCCCTATTAATCTTAAATAACCCTACATACACATTTAAAGCGCTGTATTTATTTGCCACTATTTCAGAAAAATCCTGTGGATCTTGTATTTTACTAGGCTAAATTCAGATTTAAACGGTGGTTTATTATACTATGCATTAATTTACAAATTTCTTCAGGCAGAAAACCCAAACATTTTGTCTTCATAGCATCAAACAGTAAAATGTTTTACAAAGCAGTCATTATATACTAGTGCCATCCCTTTAATTTACATAAACTAATACTTCTGATAATTATAATATTTTTATTTTAGAAAGCAGAAATTATATTCATGAAGAGAACTGAACCTTTTAGAAGGTTAATAAAATGAATTATTAAATAAAATAACTGATTTTGATTTTGGAACACCTACTTCTCTTTTTATTTAATATTTAAAAGATACAAAAATAAAATTATAATCAAAAACAATTTTATAGAAAATGCTAGAGAAGTTTGGTACTGTTTATTTTAAATGACTAATACATCTTCATATGAAAGCAACTTCCAGTAAATCTACATAATATGTTTGCTCATATCCTCAAAAATTGTGTTCCATTTGTTCAGAAATACTTCAGTAACAGGTATAGTGGTTTAGTGAAGCCAAATTACATAATGCAAAGCAGCAAAATTAGAAAGATGCACCAATGTGTTTGATATAACGCAAAATTTTAGTAAATAGTATGTATTCATACAAACATGTATGAACACAAATACACTTGAGCTCCTAACATGAACAAATTAGTTGAACTTGCCCTTCTGATTTTATGAAATTCCTTAAGGAGAGTGCCCTCTTCTCCAGCTTTGTACTCCAACATCATCTTGGTTAACATATGACATACAACAGACATGCTAAACATTTGTATGACATTTTTCAGGTAAGAAATTTCTTTCTGTTGCACAGCTTCACTCCTCATTTATCACTAATGGGAAGTAGCAAGCAAGCAATCACAGACAGAGGGGAAAGGTTTCGCAGAGTGTTGATTTTTATTGTAGTAAAATAGGCAGGAAAGGAAGTTCCTTCAATATAAAGCAAGGATTTATGGGGGAACCAACCCATTATACTTTCCTAACAATGGCAGTGTAGAGGAATGAAAACTTACTTTTTCATCAATTATCCAGAGGGACTTCTGGGAACAGTTTCCCAGATGTCTAGCACGCCATCTGGTGCAGTATTTTAACACCTTCCCTGCAGCAACATTGACACTCTAAGACCTTGGCATTTTGGATAGGAAGAGATGAACGGGGTACAATTGGCATGGTAGTCCATCTGCTTTAAATATATCTTTAGAGCACTAGGAATGTCCATTTATATTAAAACCTTCCATAGGAATGCTAAGGGATAAAACAAAATTATGGGAGAAATATTTCCCAGGAATTATGGAAAGAGGAACTTTCTGGAGCTATAAGAGTAGCTTTTTCCTCACAAAAGCAGCAGTGTCATTCTTGTATAGATTGGGAACTGCTTCCAAAACCTGCCTTTCAGAGATAATGGAGACTAGAAATACCTGCCAAAGCCTTGTCCTCTCTGTCATCCTGATTAAACTTGCATCTGATGATATGCAAATAGAGAGTTCTATGTACCCACCTACGGAATGCTCATAAGGCTGATACCCTTTGCAAATCTTTACCATCATAGTAAAATTATGGCCAGAGCCATGCCAATTTTGATCCATGGGTGAGCAATTCTCTGCATTAGGTTCAAACACTCTTCATGGTTTTGAACAAGTGATGGGTATGAATCCTTTCCAGCAGTTGTCCAGTATTAATGGGTACATTTCTCTAGACAGGGCAATGACTGGCATGTTGTCTAGATGTGTAAATTGTGGAGCCCTGTATTGCTGTTACTACCAGGGCCGGCTCCAGGCACCAGACGACAAAGCACGTGCCTGGGGCGGCACGTTGTAAGAGGCGGCATTCTGGCCAATTCCTGCCCTGTTTTTTTGTGTTTGTTTTTTTTGTTTCGGCAGCCCGGCCGCCCTGTTTTTTTGTGGGTTGTTTTTTTGTTTCGGCAGCCCGGCCGCCCTGTTTTTTTGTGGTGGTTTTTTTTTGTTTTGGCAGCCCGGCCGCCTTGGTTTTTTGTGGGTTTTTTTTTTGTTTCAGCAGCCCGGCCGCCCTGTTTTTTTGTGGTGNTTTTTTTGCTTGGGGCAGCAAAAAAGCTAGAGCCGGCCCTGGTTACTACCTGCCATTTCTTAAGACTCTCGGTATGGAGGGTGGATCTTTTTGTCTTTATCATGCTGAGGATTTTGTTGCTTTGGGGGAAATTTTACCTAGGTTTCTTTGGAAGCTTCTGCTTCTGATTCTTCCCTCTGTTAAGATTATAGTTCCTTTGAAATAACCTGGGTTGGCATGGTGGCTTTAACAGTAAGGACTAAGGCCTCTCAGCAATCCCAGCTACTAACTTCTCTAATATTTCCCCAAATAGCTCTAATATTTCACTAAACATTTTGTCAATCTGGACGCACAAGATATCTCTTTCAGATGAATAATTGCTATTCATAGGTGTTACATGGACTCCCTGTAGGTACAAAGTTAAAAGCTGCTGCTCTTGTTAAAGATCACATCAAGGGTTTGATCAGGACAGAAATATCTCACTTTAAACAAGGATCTTACCTCCAAGACAAGCCACTTGGTAGCTACTAAGTAGGCTTTCCTTACATAAAACCTTTGTTCTGAATGGCTATAGCAAAGGCTTTAAAATTGTTGTGCAGTATCAACCCTGCGTGACTGTATTTCACTATGAAGGTGGAGCTACTGCTTCAGCAACCTTAAGCTCCCAAAACGTATGAAAACTCTTTGTTTTGATAGACAATTTTAATTTAATATTTGGTTTTAATAAAAAATCCTCATTTGGATCTTCTGATCTTCTCACAGGAGGTGTCCATAGGAAACTGTCTATCCAGCAGTGTCTGAAGGAAAGCTATTTTATTAATACACCGCTACCTCAATATAACACTACCCGATATAACACGAATTTGGATATAACGCGGTAAAGCAGTGCTCCAGGGGGGCAGGGCTGCGCACTCCGGTTGATCAAAGCAAGTTCAATATAACACGGTTTCACCTATAACGCGGTAAGATTTTTTGGCTCCCGAGGACAGCGTTATATCGAGGTAGAGGTGTATTAATCAATTCCTTGTGAACTACTGACATCCTCTCTTGGAAAAGTCCTCCAGCTTTTAAAGGGTTTTTTTGGGGGGGAGGTTTATGTGTGGCACTTTCCAAGGCAGTTTGAAGGGGAGAGGTAACATGCTGGCCTGGGGACCACTCAACCCAGGAGTACTGAGACAAATACTTCAATTGTGGAAACAGCTTGCTAAGTGACCCTGAGAGCCTAATAGATGACTGTCTGCTCCCCCAGGCTGGCTAGCGCGCAAGTACTGCAGGAATAACCTAGTACCACTCAAGGCTTTTCTACAGTAAATCTAGAGTCATTTTGAACAGTGAAGTGATTTTTCCACTTACTCCTTTATAATCCCTTGATGGTGCAGTTTCATGGGGAGTGGACACCTCATGTGACTCTGCTCTCATCACAGACTGCTTGAAGTGCTCACCCCATTTTAATGTGGAGCCAGATGGGGAGCTTGGGAGGAGTGGAGAGAGACACCCTTTCCTGTCTTTTGGCATCTGAGCCCCTTTCCCTGGCAGAACAAGGTTCCTTAGGCTGAAAGCCAGACTGGCATAATTCCAATTCCTCTGCTATCTGAGGTAGGGCTTCCCAGGAGTGACAGGCTTCTCTGCATGCCCAGAAATGATGCAGTGCTGGGAAAGGAGCAGTGAACTCAATACAGAGCGCTGTCAGAGCCTCTGAACAGGAGAAAACCTCCAGCAAACATTCCTGTGGCTGGAGTGGGGAGGAAAGTAGGGACCGGGGGCAAAGGAGAAGGGGCTTAAACCAAACTTGTTCATTAACATTAATTGCTGTGTTGCGAAGAGGATGTCTTTTTAGGACCTGAAAATCTCAGGGGTTTGCAAGAGTTACCCTTAAGTATCAGAATGGAATGCTAAAATGTATTTACTCTTCAGCCACTAGGTGGCACTATGTGTAAAATACCTTATTTAAGCTAACCTCAGCCATTCCTAACAGTACATTAAAGGATCTTCTGGTGAACACATCTGGTGTATATCTTGCTCAGAAGAAAGCTCTGTAGTCAGTCTATGTTTGATACAGGAGCATGGCATGGTGTCAGAAGTAAACTAGTGTAAGAACAGAAACAGAAGGAACAAAGCAACAAAGTTTGCAGGATCTCATCAACAAGGCACTCTTCCATCCCCCATAGAACATCAGCTTTGACAAACCTTCACAATGGACAGACTGAAAGCAGTATTTTGCAAGACTTTGAATTGCAAACAAGCTCCACAAAGAAACTTGAGTTGTACAGGTACCATCTTTTTTATGCTATGAGGAAGCAAGTGGAACATATCTTTAAATCCTTTGACTTTACTGAAGAAAGTCACAAAGATGATTATGAAAAGATTCCGGCTATGTTTGATGCATACTTTATAGCTCAGAGAAATGTGTTTAATGAAAGAGCATGTTTCCACCACAGAATTTATAAGAGCTCTTCATTAAATGGCTGCAAACGGTGATTTTGGGATTGTAAAACATAAAAAAAAAAAAACGGACAGAATTTGGTTGTTGGGTTAACAGATAAAAATCTTTCCCAGCAGCTACAATTGATACTCCTGGTGGAATTCTGTGCCAAAATATTAAAAATTCTGCAACAAAAAAATTAAAAATTCTGCAAACAATATTTTCAAAATCTGCAAAATTCTGCATATTTTATTTGTCAAAATAACACAATATAATCACACCAGTTTCAATTATTTTTGGTCATTTATTTCAAAATACCTGTCAGCAAGTATGTCTGTAACAATACAGACAACAAAAAAGATTCAGGAAATGTTTTTTGACAAATAGATTCCTTACTAGGCATATTAATACAGAATTCTAAGTAATAATTAATTTAAACTACAATGCAGAACCGTATTTCCCAGACCCATCAGAAGCAGTGAAAAAGAGTGGGGGAGTCAGGAGTAACGGAGGAGAGGGAGAGGGAAGTAAATTGCTGGGAAGGCGCCTGCGTGTGAACTTGGAGCGTTGTTGGGTATGGGTGGGAAAAGTATGGAACAGGGTTTTTTTTGGGGGGGGGGAGGGGGATTGTTAGGGAGCTTCTCCCATGCAGACCCTGGCTGACCTCTAGCCTCTCCCATTCAGTCAGGCAAATCTGTCCCTGTCCCCATGAGTCTCTGTGCCCTCACCCAGCCACTCCCTTGTCCCTACGTCCCTGTACCCACTCCCCCCTGTGTGTCTGTGCTCAGGGGTGCTAGAACAATTTTTATAGTGGGGGTGCTGAGAGCCATAGAATCAAACTTTAAAGCCTATAAATAATGGAAACCACTTCAAGCCAGGGGGTGCAGCAGCACCCTCAGCACGCCTAGTTCCAAGCACCTATGTCTGTGGCCTCACCCAGCCACTCCCCTGTCCCTATGTCTCTGCACCTCCTCCCCCTGTCCTCATGTGTCTCTGCACCTCCCTCCCCCTGAGGCCCTGTGCCTCCACTCCCATTCAGCCCCTGCCCCAATCTGCTCTTCCCCACTAGCCCTTATGATCCCTTGTCTGACCTCAACCCCCCCCCCCAGCACCCCATGCTGTCTGTCTCCCCATAACCCCAGTGTCCTGCCCTGGCCACAGGCACTGTGAAGAAAGCTCTGCAGGCTCTCTCTTCCTTAGCTGGCTGTGAGCTGTAGCTTTGTTCTATCAGCATAGTGCCCTCTGGTGGGCATAAGGTGGAACTGCAGAAGTTATTTTCTGCTGGGAGCTGCTGCTGTTCTTGTGCCACAGTGTCCTCTGGCGGGAAAAAGGCAGAACCGCAGCAACATTTTGACAGAAGGTTTTTTCTGTGCAACAATTTAGTAATCTGCAGGGCTCATTAATTATGCACACAAGTAGTAGCGCAGAATTCCCCCAGGAGTAAACTGAAGACAGACTTAACCCTAGACACAGATATTCAAGTAGGAAAGCAGTCTGAGCGGGCAAAACCAAGAAAAACTTGCTAAACTTGAGAAACAAGAAGCTAGCTTAGAAGCAGTAAAGAGATTCAGCATGACTATTAAAAGTCATCATCATCATAAGATCCCTGAAGCTAACAGAGAAAAATTCCAGGCTACATGCACAAGATATGGAAAAAGACGTATCTCAAAGGATGATTCATATTCACCCAGAAGTGCACAGTATTATAAATGCACAAAATATGGACATTTTGCAGCTGTTTGCCACAGTCAGTGAGCTGACATATTACAGACTATCAAGAACCACTGTTTCTGGGATTTATCACTTGTGATGGCTCAGAACCTGCCTAGAGTGTGAAAATGAATGTTCATGGCAAGATTATTGACTTTAAAATTGACTCAGGAGCTAATGTTACGGTCATCTCAGAAGGAATTCACTCCCGCTGAAGTCACCTGACACAGCTCTGACTAGCCCCGGAAGTTACACATTCAGAGTGTATGCAATCAAAGGACCACAGACTAACATCCTTCTCAGCTGCAGCATGACAGCCATGATGGACACAGCGAAAAATGTGGAAGATCTCAATGGACTATTTGGTGATATTGTACTTTTGAAAGGAGACCCAGTACAAATAATGTTATGAGACAATGCTGAAGCATATGGTATACATACACCTCACAGGATTCCTATCCCATTATTTCATAAAGTGGAAACTGAGTTAAAGAGAATGGAACAGATTGGCATAATTGAGAAAATCTGTTAGCAAACAGCATGGTGTGCCCCAATGGTACCAGTTATAAAGAAAAATGGGAAAATCTGAACCTGTGTGGATCTTAAAAGACTTAATGAAGCAGTTGTGAAAGAAAAATATATCCTCCCAACACTGGATGACTTTCTCCCCAAAGTGACTGCATTATTTTCCAAATTGGATGCCTCAAGTGGATTCTGGCAAATTCCTCTGGTAAAAGAAAGTGCTAAACTGACTATATTTATCACACCTTTTGGAAGATTTTTCTTCCAAAGATTACCTTGTTGGATTATCAGTGCAGCTGAAATTTTCCAAAGACAGACGGCAGAACTGTTCACAAACAAAAAAGGAGTTGTAGTTTAATGTATGGCTCTTCGATGGAAAAAACACAAGAAAACCCTTAATGAAGTCCTAAGCCTAATCAGTCAGTGTGAACTGAAGCTAAACAAGGAAAAGTGTGTTTTCTGCCTACCCCAAACTGAGTTTTTGGAACAGACAAACAAATATGCCCTGAGAAAGTAAAAGCAATTTGAGAATTGAATGCACCAGTGAATGTACCAGAACAGAGATGCACATTGGAGATACTAAGTTACCTTGGTTGATATCTACAAGACCTTTCTACAGTGACAAAACCACTGAATGAACCGTTGAAGTCCCACACATCTTGGCTATGGGGATGAAATCAAGAGCAAACTCTACAGACGGTGTATGAAAAACAAAATGACAACTCCTCAAGATAATAGACCAACCACAGCTAGTCACTGCAACTAATGGACAGCCAGATGACCAAGCTGTTATACATTCAGGTCTTCTAATTAGAAAACTAGTACGATTCACCGACACTTAACAGACAGATAGGTACTGAACTTCAAAGACAGCATGATAGTGTAAATATTGTAAATGCAGGAATGTAGAACTTAAAGGGGGAGATGTAATGGAATGCTAAACTGCATTATACGGTTAAGCCACTAGATGGCACTGTGTCTAAAATACCTTATTTAAGCTAACCTCAGCCATACCTGGCAGTACATTAAATTATTTTATGATTAACTCATCTGATTGTATCTTGCTCAGAATTAATCTCTATACTCAGCCTGTATGCAATACAGGAGCACAACTGCTGATTTACAGTGGGGAGAAGGAAATGGTGTAGGAGCCATGTTTGTTGTGCAGTGAGCTGAGGAGACACTCCAGTATCTGAAGGAAAAGAGACACTTTGGACCTTTTCAGAGGTTCTCTCCCCTCTGGCCCACATCTGTTGTGGAACTCATTGTAGAAGCTGGCTGTATAGTGTTCTCCTGAACCTTAGAGACTCCCTAAAATGCTCGGAAGCTCCTGATCAGGCTTTTTTGCATTGGAGCCACGGCTCTTCAGGGCAGGATGAGGACTTGACATGTTGGTCTGAGCTCTGTGGTCACAGCGCTATGAGGGTTGCCTGGCTGTGAACAGTCAGGGTATCATTTGCCTTCTCTAAAGCCTATAAACGCCACCTCCTATAGGGAATACTGCTTAGATTTAGCCTTATGTTTGCAGGACAACTTTTCCATGCCTGATAGGAGGCAGAGGAGTCCCGGAGAGGAGGCTCTACAGTGGTGGATCCAGGTGGTTGAAACCACCACTGGTGACAGATACCAAATCTAAGAGAAGAGAAGGAAGGAAGGAAGGAAGAAAGATAGTAAGTCACTACCATGCAAAAGTGAATAAAACCTAGAATTATAAAACAAAATGGTCAATGGAAGCTGCGGAGCCAGCACACGGGGTGGGGACAGCGCACGGTGCCGCCTAGCCGTGCCTCCACCTAGAAGCAGTAGGGACATGTCGCTGCTTGCAGGGAGCCGACCAAGGTGAGCACCGCCCAGATTCGGCACCCTGGAACCTCTCCCGCGCCCCAACCCCCTGCCACGAGCCCCTTCCCGCACCCCAACTCCCTCCCAGAGCCCGCACCCTGCACCCCCTCCCGCACTCCAAACCCCTCGTGGCCATTCCTCCACATAGGAGCAGCAGGGACATGTCACCACTTACGGGGAGCCACGGAGGGAGCCTGCCGGCCCCACGCCAACCGGACTATAAACCGGACTTTCAATGAAGATCAGAAATGCCGGTTTATACAGCTTTCCAGTTGGTAAAGTGCCGGATAACACAGCTTTTATTGAATGCAAATTAATGAAAGCATTTTAAAAAGTAGTAAGTAAATGTCAAAAAGGCAAGTAAATGTCAATTGGAATAATAGGTACATACCAATTAACAAGTGGCAAAGGAATGATTCTCACTTCCTTTTCAAGCAACTTTGCAGGTGTTGAACTGTAAAATATTTTATAAGACACTCTTGATTGCCCCCTCAAGCACAATTATATTGAACGAACTTACAAAGTTTGTCAGATTTTACTGGTTTTAGAAACATTTGATTATATATAAATTAGGAACGCCACTGGACCCAGTACAAGTTGTCAAAAGAAACAAATTTTTAAGTTTGTCCTCTTGTGATCAGAGAAATTACTACATATAATGGCATTCTTCTTACTCTTGTGCCTGTTTGTATTCCATAATAAATACACTTATTTTACTGACTAAATTAAGTTATTTAAAATTACTTATTTCTGTTACCACTGCAAAGCCAATATATCAATAGGTGAATGGACAGGAACCCATCTTGCTCACACATTCACAGAAGCGTTAGCTTCATTTTGACTGCAGGACCTTAGAATCTTTATTGCTGGTGCTGCTTTAATAACCAGAAATAACAGTGTGACATTCAGTTCCAGGATGGGTTTGCAGGGCTGGCAATCAGGAAAGAGACACACCAATTCTCACTTGTAAATAGAGCAAATTTCACTTGAAAGTCACTGAGACACAAAAATGAAACTCAATGTTACTAACTTTCTCAATTTTATCAGAAGTCTCATTACATTTGATGTTTTATTTAAAGCACTGGCTCTTGGAATTCTGTGATTAGATGAGAATCTCAGCTAATAGGTTGATAGCATCAAAGGACAGATCTTGGATATACTCTGCACCTCTCTAGGGAAAATTGAATATTGTAACCACTAATCTCTCTTCATAACAATGGCCGTAAGCCATCAATCTACCCTTATCCACTAAGGCTGGAAGCTAGACCTATCTGTGACGGGCTGGATCACAGAAACCCCCCTGAGAACTGCCACCCGATGTGCAAAGACTACCCCTGTTCCTGTTTTCCCTGCCAGTTCAGGACTCCAGCACCCTGTCTTGCTGGGCCAGACACTCCCGTCTGCTCCAACACAGACCCAGGGTCTGAATTACCTGCCCCAAAGCTGCAGGTTTACCTGAAAACAGCTCACAGAAGTGTGCTTGTCTTTAGCACTCAGATGCCCAACTCCCAATGGGGTCTAAACCCAAATAAATCCGTTTNCTCCCCCCCCCCACTGGAAAAGCACCAGGTTAAAGATGGATTCCAGTTCAGGTGATATGATCACATGTCACTGCAAGACTTCATTACCCACTTGCCAGCACACACATATACAGGAAGACTTACAGGTAAAACAGCCATCTGCAGACAATTGTCCTGGTTAATGGGAGTCATCAAGATTCCAAACCACCATTAATGGCCCACAGTTCACATAATTACAATAGGCCCTCAGAGTTATATTTTATATTTCTAGTTTTAGATACAAGAGTGGTACATTTATACAGATAGGATGATCACACTCAGTAGATTATATATAAGCTTTGTAATGATACCTTGCAAGAGACCTTTTGCATGAAGCATATTCCAGTTACATTATATTCACTTATTATCATGTTTTTATAAAACCATATAGACTGCACAACGTCACACTATCCTCCTCATGGAGCTAGTCCTTGAATTCCAAAAACTTCTTATAATTAGTAAAATCATGTTTGGCTTAGAAGGCCTGATAATTTGAGATCCTGAACTGGATGGATACCATCTTTCACTGGCTCCACAATGCCTCGTTGATGGGGAAGGCCACTAGACTGGGACCGAGCTGCAGAATGTCTAATAAACTGTGCTGAGGTTGCTGGACTTCCTTAAGATGCATCTGTAGCTCTGAAGCCACTCTGTGCATGAGCTCTTGATACTGTTGAAAGTTGTCTGGTGGAAACAGAGAAGATGGAGTAACCACTTCATCTGGTGAAGATAACAAAATTGGTCCCGAAACCAGTGGAGCCAGCTCCTCTTCCCGTTCCAAATATTCCTACAGGGTGGGCTGTGGGCAAATAAGACTCCTGCACTGATCCTGGTTATCTAGAGTAGGGCTCCCATGGTCCCCAATATTGTCAGTTGGATGGATCATCTGGCAGAGGACCATCCCACATCACAGGGTATCAATTGTCTTTTGGCCAATCATACCTGGGCGGTAGCTGGAACCCCAATATTCTGGGGCTCCTGTCTCGTGCCACCTCTGACAAACACTTCAGAGACTTCCACAGGGCCTCAGACTCATCCAAAGAGAAAGCCGGATCCCTTATCTCCAGTGGAACTGCCGGTGCCGATGGCTAGTCCTCAAGGCTGGCAGGTAGGATGGGAAAACAACTCTATCTCATCAGAATATCATCTTCCTCTGGTGTATTAATGTACTGGAACAGATGGTCCCATAGGAGAAGTGAATGTGGCAAGGGAAGAGCAAAGATGTCCTCTGGGGAGACGTAGGTCTCGCATCAACCTGAGGTATGAGGAGAGTCCATTGGCAGAGCCAGGGCTTCCCTGTTCACCATGGTAGTCAGCTCCTTCCAGGGCCCTGTTGCTACCCGTACCGCATCATCTCTATAAGTGGATGGGCGCACCAGAAGCTGTTTATCCCAAGCCTTCACCATCAGAGCCAATATCACATCGGATCCATACTCCTGCATACGTCCTTCTGCTGTCATGAAGATTTACTCAAGCCTAAGTCTTTAGCTCTCACACACACCAGCTCTCCTGAAGATGGCATGTCCTTATGTCTATGAGAGTGCCCTTTGCTCTCATGCAAATCCTTTTCCTTAGGCTTAACAGTTAGCCTCCATTCCCAAGTTCATGGTAGGAGGGACGCTGCACACTTGGCGAGACTGATGTATTGGGGGACAGATCCCCAGCCCGGATCTGATTGGGGTTTCATCGCCTTTTCTATGAGATGTTTTCCGAGTCTCAGTTCCTGACCCTCACAAGTTCTGAGGGGAAAGTGAAGCAGATGAAGCACTTGGCAGAAATATTAGCCTCACCTAGGCAGTAGATACAGTGCTGATGTTAGTCACCCATTGAAAAGGAGCAAAAACAGGAAACAGTTTCTGAACCCTGAGATGCTGGGCATCATCCCAGACTTCTCGGGACACAAAAAATCCCAGAGTGGAGAAGAAAAATGGGGAAAACCACTATCTAACTATACTATGTATGTAGTCTATGCTATAAAGACTACTAAAACTAACTGTATACAATATCTTGCAGAAAAGACACCATAAAAAAGGAGCTGAAGACACAGAAGATTCCAACACAGACTATGCGGCAGTAAGAAGGAACTAGAGAGGTGTCAGCCCACGCCACTTTTATAGCCTCAGTTCGGAGCACAAGGAGAGGCTATGGCGCATGTGTGGGCGAACAGACACTGGTTGCAAAAAATTCCGGACTCAGGCACATGGTGCACATGCATATCCCACATGTGGAATACACTTAGGGACCATCACTCAAAAAATGAATGACTGGAAATTAGACAGTAAATATTGCTCAGTTCTGTTGCTCTGGTTTGGCCCAGCTGTCCTGCCATCATGACGGGGAGGGGAGTGGAAGGGATGGGAGGAGAGGCCAGGCCATATTTGAGCGAGCAGCACTGCAACCCTGTATGCCAAGTCTCTGCATAGTCTCTGTTCAAAGCTAAGCCATTGTCTTGTTAATGTTAAAATATAGTTTGTAAAATGTAAGCACAAAATTGCATTTTAAAAAGCTACAAACTGTATCAGTTAAAACAGGAAAATACCCACATAATCCTCTGCCCTCCTGACATAGTGTAAGATCCCACAACCAATTACCAGGTGCAACTTGATCTTTCCCTCATCCCTCTTACTGGCAATGGTGTCCTCCTGCCCCCACACTTTTGCAGATGACAAAGATATTTGATTTGTTTATTTTTATTATTATTTTAAAATGTCTGGGTTGTGTCAAAGTATCAGGACACCGCAATTTAATTTTATTGTAGCTACTAGGCCAATGCTTGCATACCTGTAGTCCATAAAAATATTTTCTTACCAAGGCTTTTAATAAGATCAGCTACACTTTTTTTAAAATTGATCTTACAGAATAAAGGGTAGAATTTTAATGAGCAAGGTCAATCCTTAGGACTAGATCTTTTATTACTAGAACTAAGCCAGATGTCAAATAAAATTAACTTTTACGAACAGCTGCTGGGCTAATGTCACTGATTTCAAACAACTAAGAACCCCATGTCTTTTTGAACTACATTTTTTGAACAAAAGACGCTGATCCCAATTATAGATCCCAAACTGTCAGATGCTGCAGTCTGCCCCTCTCACTTTAAAACCAAGTTTATCCTTGCTTTCATATTCCACACTTGCACAAGCTGGACTAAAATACATTATCACTACAATGTTGACTTCATCTACACAATGTATTGAACATGAAGATTACCTTATCAGAGAAAAGCAAACATACTATCCAATATGTAAGATATGTAAAAAAACACCATAACCTTGTCAAGCAAGAAGCGTGGTTTCAATCGAGCTCTAGCTGTGCTGAAGTAGTTTCATTTACAGGGAATATTAAACATTGCAGAGTTAAGATATTTCCAGTTCAGAGGTCTGGATGATGTGAAGAACTGACAGAGTAAATCTCAAACAGCCCATGCAGACATCCCAGAGCTGATTTCAGATAATGAAAACTGTGCTGTGCAAAGTAACTTACTATGCAGAAACCTGGTTAAGCTCTATATTATCAATATTATACAGCATTTAAAATGGAGAAGGAAGGGAGAAACATTTAGTAGGAAAGGAGAAGTGACAAAGAAACAGAAGGGTCAGACAACAATATGGGGCGGATTTTGAAAACAGGACCACCACATTTTTAGGATAAGTAGAAACTCCACAAGTTCAGTTCCACATTCATGCACTGCTGTCGCAGCCACCTCATCTACACAATTAGGATTGTGAGCAGCAATGAAAGAAAACTAGAAAGTGAAAATCAAATTGCTTTTTTGATGCAACTGTGACTGGAGTTTCCAAGAGCAAATTGTCTAATATACTGACAGAATTCACTAATCTTTTCTCGCAGACGTGTGACAACACGCAAAGGAAGCTATTCTACTGAATTCTGTGAAACAACCAGTATTTCTAAGGCAGAGTGCACATAATGATATCAGAAAAGGTGACTGATGTCATGTTACTAGTCAATGGCTTGCTGTAAACAATAACATGACATGATTTTCACAGGGCATTGTAAAAGAATGACGTGGAGTCTGGGTAACAGGCCACTATCAGAATTAATTAAGATCTGGCACTGTTGATGCAAGTGCCTCTAAATATGAAAATAGTAATAAGCCAGCTTTAGACAGGACAAAGAAGACAAAGGATAGAAACAAGATGACAACTCATCTATGGATGCCTAAAAATTAGTCTTGATTCAGATTTTTAATTCATGAAACTGCCCAGTCTACTTTGTAACGATTGGAATTTGAATATTTAATAAAACACATTGGAGATTTAAAACGTCAAAAACACTGAATGTAGCCCAATTAATAATATGTTGATTTTCCAAGAAACTAAAGTACAAAGCAATTAATTGTCTTGTGGCACAATCATAACATAGATTTGCTAAGATTTTAATCAAATGGTAACACCCACCCACTCTGCTTTTGTGTAACTTCTTAGTAGCAGACACAGCGGTTAAGGTTCTGAAAGCTGCAGATACACCTTATCAGTTAATCAAAAGTTTTCCTTTTGGACAAACTTTATATGCTTGAAGTTAACCTGAAGGTGTGGGGGGTGGAGGGTTGTTTTTTTGTTTGTTTGTTTTTTAAACACTTTCTCAAAACTCAGAAGTACCTATTTTGCTGGATATATACATTAATCTAAATAAATACAAGCAGATTTTTCTTATCCTGCCTTTATATTTCATACAATTTTATTGAAAATTAGTTAATTTGTGGGTTTTTTTCAAAATCTTTGGATATTAGCATAATTTCATGGGACCACAAATACAGCAAAGATAAAAAACTTCCACCTGACATCTTCTCACAGATTTCATAGACTCTGCCTGCTCAAATGCCTTCTATTTGTTTACTTTTGTTTCAAAAGGGGAGGGATAGCTCAGTGGTTTGAGCATTGGCCTGCTAAACCCAGGGTTGTGAGTTCAATCCTCAAGGGGGTCACTTAGGAATCTGGGGCAAAAATTGGTCCTGCTAGTGAAGGCAGGGGGCTGGACTCAATGACCCTTCGGGGTCCCTTCCAGCTCTATGAGATAGGTATATCTCCATTTATTATTATTATTATTATTAGCTATAGGACAGATCATTTACTTGCTTCTTAAATCTTATTTTTGTGTGGTCTAAACAGTTCTAATTTTGGCATATTTTTAAAGTAAATGTACTGTTTTCTCAAAGTTTCTTTTCCATTCTAATTCAACTCATTTTGCATTGTTTTACAAGTGTGTACCAAAGCTACATTAATTTATATTTGTCATCATATGTTTTCCTGAATCACATATATTATCTGTTTTCCTGTGCTCAACCAAATTCTTTGCTGCCATACCATAAAGCTTAAGCAACACCTTATCATGTGGAACTTTCTCATAATGCCATCTAAATAGGCACATAAATTCTATATGCACTAATGTTACCAGCTATGTCTGTAGTCTTTTAATAAAAATCAAAGAAGTTACTGTGACAGAACCTTAGCCTTCTAAATCCATACTGCTTATCTCTTTGAATCATAATATTGTCTATTTGCCCTTCTAGCTCACTGCAAAGTCAGTTTTCATGTTATGAATATGAAACGCATGGGCCAACATTTTCCAGTAACCACCTTATCTCACTTTTTGAATATTAGTACCATATTCTCTCACTACCACTCTTTAAAAATCTTAATCGGTTTTCCATGATGACCATCAGCCCACATATTTCTGGCTGCCCTATTATACTAACAGAGTCTCATTAAATTGTATGCAGTAAATCTTCCTAGATTCACATAGTTATGGTTCTGTTTTACCTTAGTTGAAGACATGGATTTATTTCCTTTTTTTTTATTAAACTAGGCATTATGCCATGGCATTACAGGGGGGGAGGGAGCGGGAGGGAAGGCGGTAACATATATTTTGTTCTTCATTGCATCATTTATTTACACACTACTAAATCTGTCTGTGTTAGTAATCATACTGTATGCAATGACATGATATGGGACCAGGCAACAGCACTTCAGAAGCTTGTATATCTATTTTGAACTGCTTGTATCTATTTCAAAGTAAACCCTTAGCTGAAAATTTCTAATTTTGATACAGAATTTCCTAGATGTTTGACAACTATTCTTGAATGTTTATGCCAAACAGTTAAGTGTTCACTTAACAATCAAACTATTTTCCTGTTCTCCCAGACCAACCTTCATTTTCCCTGTTATTCCGTAACATTTGGATTTCTTCATAAAAAGATATTATTTGGTTAGTGTATACCATATCATTGACCATATTTAGTTTGAATTTTGTAATCATTTTATGCTGTTCTTGTGCACTGAGAGATTAGTTCAAAATTATCTTGTAAGCATTATTTCCTCTTTTTTATTAATTCCATTGATATATTTTAGCATGTTACTCTTGTAAGAGTAATAGAAATCAGTTTTTCTCTCTCATCTCTTGAAGAATGGGACCCCTAAAGTCAAGTTGAATTAAACTTACTATCCAGATAATATCATTTTTGTGCATAGTTTTTTTTTTAATTATAGTAATAATTTCAAATGATACAGATGAAGAAAAATAAAGTCAATCACCATTAAAATGTAAAAGGGAAACCCTATATTGGCATATCATTTGCAGGGATTTTACAAATTTAAACTTAACCTCAATATAACATTTATCCCTGGCATATCCACCAAAGACAACTGCAGAAGATCCTCACAATTTTAATACTGGTAAAAAAAAATAAAAATCAACAACCCCCCAAACTAATACCTCTATATTCAATTTCTTAGGTAAACTTTAAAGAAAATTCAGCCAGGTTTTAAAGGTTTCAAATGTCACAACATCTCAATCAGCTCGACACTCTTTTCAATTTCACAAACTGCAGCTTCATTACCTCAAGAAACAGGCCTTAAGGTTGATGGTTTCTTCTCCCATTTTTAGTCACCGCAGTTTCCATTACCACAGTTTTCAGAGTAATAGCCGTGTTAGTCTGTATCCGCAAAAAGAATAGGAGTACTTGTGGCACCTTAGAGACTAACACATTTATTGTAGATATTTTTGTTGCCTTAATACAGAACTCATTCTCAGGGATTACCATGTATTGGCCATAACAAGCAAAACAAGATAGGAAATTGAGTTCATAATGATTCTGAGCAACACAGTGCACTGAAGAGGATTTACTACTGATTTTTTTTAAAAATGCTTCAAAAACACCTATCTTTTTTTTCTTGGTCTTATTAAATGTTATTGTATATAGGAACTCATTTCCCTCCAATAAAAAGCTTATCAACTTTCAATTAACAAGGATTTTGCACATGGTAGATTGATTTAAATCAAAGCAATTTAAATAACCGATTTTAATCATCATTTGAATCAGCAAGCAGGAAATGGTTAAATCACTGATTTTCATCTTGCTTTGCATTTGTACTTTAATTATTTTCCTAAAGAAAGGTTGATTCTCATTGGTGGATAACCATTAAAACATGCTAATCTTCAACAAACTACAACCTTTACATTAAATTTGGTGGTACGTTTTACTAACCAGGCAGATACTCTATGCATTTTTGTAAGCAATTCAATATTACATTTATTCAGATTCTTAATGTTTGGGTTTTTTTATTATGTGTCATGATGAATTATGAATTTATAATTTACTAGATTATTAACGTTTACTTGTCATTTGTGTAAAGCTCTATTAGGATAGAAAATGGAATTCAATTAAACTGTACAAAAATCAGCATTAAAAAAATTCTTATTTTCACACCCCTGATTTTTATTCATAGATTGGAAAAGGAAAAGTAAGCGTTCCTGTTCTTTCAACTCCCAACTTTAACTCTGAATGGATTAATCACTGACCTGAACTATTTGAATAAACTAAAATATCCTTTCTGCACCTGAAATAACTACTGTTATCAAAAGCTGATTTAACACTTGAAAAGATCTTGTTCTAGTTGCTCAGCCCGTGACTTCACCAGTTCAGTGGTTTGACTTTCTTTAAAACTTTGGCAGACATGTGCTGCTTAATATAATTTTATTTTAATTATTTTAATTGATTAAGTTTAGGACTTAACACAGGTTGTCAATTTCAAATTTAATTTTAAATAGGTTAATTTAAAAAAATAAATCCGTATTTAATTTAAATTAAAAAAATCCAATTTAAATTTAAAAAATTAGATTTTTTTGTAAAGAAAATAGTTTATTTTATCCACCCTGATTATGTACCATTTTTATGAATTTCAATATGCTTTATCATACATGAACATAGATCTGCTTATGGCTAATGAAAAATTTACTGAAATATTTCATAGAATCATGGAACCATAGTGTTAGAAGGGACCACCGGGGTCATCTAGTCTAACCCCCTGCTTAGATGCCGCATTTGTTGTCTTTAAACCATTCAAGACAGATGGCTATCCATCCTCTTTTTCAAAACCTCCTTATGAATGAGATTCCATGACTGTAGTTTGTTCCATACTCGTACTGTTCTTACAGTTAGGAAGTATTTGACTCTGTACATCAGTGTAACATCTTATTTTATCCACTCTGACAGAAAAGGCTATATTGTATTACTAATACAGCCAACCTTTGGAGGAATGGAAAAAACGAAATTTGTTTGGCCAAAAGCTATGCCAGATTCAAAGGATCTAAAGAATATTATGCAATGAACATTATGTGAACCTTTCTGAAACCTGGAAACCGATATCCCGTTGGGTTTTGGAGGGGGGGTTTGTGCGGAGGTGGGGGTGTGGTTGGGGGCAAAGAGTAAGCAATAGTAATACAGACATCCCTGCTACTGCTCAAAAACTTGACCTCAGCAGACTGCCTCTAGAAGTACAAAGTGTAATAATCCCTTTGCCCATTTCAAAGCTCTTAGCTGAGAATTAAAATGAAGATACCACCTTTAATTACTAACCTGCTATAGCACTAAGGATCAAATTTTTAGTCAGCCTCCAGAAATATGTCCACAATATCTGCAGGCACATCTACTGAGCATGTCCCAAAACATGATTTATGTATGCAATACAGTCTACTGCATATGCAAATGCTGATTTGTGCACACAATTCTGCATCTGCTTGCAATTATCCAATTTGTACATGCAACTGCGTGTTTGTATGGGTGCATTTTTGTTGGCTGAGCGAAAAGATGGTGTGACGGGTTGGGTCACAGAAACCCCCTTGGGATTGCCACCTGATGTGCTGAGACTACCTCTAAGCCCGTTTTCCCTGGCAGCTTAGGACTTCAGTACCCTGCCTGGCTGTACCAGACACACTAGCCTAAAACAAACAGACCCAGGTCTGAACCACATCCCCCAAAAGCTGCAGGCTTAACTGAAAAACAGCTTAAGAAGTGCTCCTGTCTCCAACACCCAGTTCCCAATGGGATCCAAACCCCAAATAAATCCGTTTTACTCTGTATAAAGCTTATACAGGGTAAACTCATAAATTGTTCGCCCTCTATAACACTGATATAGAGATATGCACAACTGTTTGCTCCTCCAGGTATTAACACTTGCTCTGAGTTAATTAATAAGTAAAAAGTGATTTTATTAAATATAAAAATAGGATTTAAGTGGTTCCAAGTAATAACAGACAGAACAAAGTAAATTACCAAGCAAAATTAAACAAAAACACTCAAGTCTAAGCCTAATACAGTAGGAAACTAAATGCAAGTAAATCTCACCCTCAGAGATGTTCCAATAAGCTTCTTTGACAGACTAGACTCCTTCCTAGTCAGTAACATTTTCTGGTGGAGTCCTATCTGCTAATACTAAGAATGCCTTGCACAGCTTCAAAGCAGGAATGTTCTACGCCCATCCAAATACCAATGCATGAGATTAAGAGCATCAGGGTTGGGATGCAGACCCTGCCATTTTTCTGGGTTAAGAGATCTGGAAAGATCCAGAAATGTCTGAATGCTGATAGGTGGATGGGATAACATTTGCAGGATGCTTGGAAACCAGAATTCTCTAGGCTATCTGGAGGCAAGGAGGATGATTTTTGCTTGTCCAGTTGAATTTTCCATAGAACCCAAGGTAGTATCAGGATGGCAGGGAAGGCAAAGCTGAAGTGATCTGTTCATAGCAGGAAGAGAGTATCATTCCTGGAGTACTGACCTTGGCCTCCCCTGGAGCAGTATATGTTGCACTTCCCATTTGCCTGAGGGGCAAACAGGGCCCAAGTGGGCAAAGATGCTGTTCACTATTGAATTGTGTAACTCCCACTCATGATTGGTGGTGAAATGCCTGCTGAGGATGTCCACCAGTGAATTCTGGGTGTCCAAGAGGTTCACTGCCAATAGGGTGATGTGGTTCTGTATATACCAGTTCCATAAGTTGACCGCTTCTATACAGGTGACAGAGCTGGCCCCTCCTTGCTTATTTAAAAAACGGTAGTCCCATTGTCCAATATTATCAGGATATGAGGGATTGTATGAATGATAGGAATGCTTTGCAAGCTTCTCATACTGCTCTCAGTTCCAGAAAATTGATGTTTATTCTGGTTTTCCCAGTATCCAAGTGTCTTGTCCAATGTGATCATCCATATGGGCTCCTTAGTCTATGAGGGAGGCATCTGTAAGTATCATTCTGTCAGATGAGGGGGACAGAAAGAGAACTCCCATACACACGTCCAGGGTCCCTTCACGTACGAGAGAGGCCCTCATCTTTGAAGGAATTGTTACTATGGTATTCATGCTGTGCTTGCTTGGTGTATGTACTGTTCGGAGCCAAGATTGCAAGCAACAGAGGTGGAGTCTGGCGAATGGCATCATGTAACTACAGGACAACATATGGCCCACAAGAGTAAGGCATATCAGAACTCATGTTCGACAGCTGCATGTAACTAGATCAGAGCATCCATAGTGGGAAATCTGTCCATGGGGAGGTAAGTCTTCACCCTGATTGAATCCAAGGTCATTCCTATACATTTCACAGTCTGTGTCAGAGTCAAAGTAGACTTCTCCACATTTAGAGATTCTCAGGGATACTAAAAGGTGGAACAGCAACGAGGCTGACATTAAGACTTGCAGGCAAGACCTGCTGGCAAGTAGACAGTTGTCCAACTATGGGACAGTGGAGCTGCCACTACTGGGAATACTTTATTTAAGACTGTGGAAGCTGTAGCTAACCCAAACGGGAGCAACCTGTATTGATAGTGGTGGGGGCCCAGCACAAACCTGAGGAATTGTCAGTGAGAGGGGTGAATATCCACATGAAAGCATGTATCTTTCATATCAAGACCCATGACCCACATGCCTTTTTCTACGGGTGGTATTATCAATGTCAATGTAGCCATGCACAATTTCAGCTTGTGAATAAAAACTTTAAGTAGATTCAGGTCAAGAATAGGTCTCCAGCCTCAGTGCTTCTTGGGGACTAGGAAATATTTCAAACGTAACCTTTCTCCCCAATAACAAGGGAGTACCTACTGTATTGCTCCTGAAGGAGGTTCTCCTTGTGAGAGTGGTCACTGAAAAGAGAGGCAGGAAAGGGGTTTTGGAGGAGGCGGGTAGAGATACTTGATGGCATAGCCAGAATTGATGATATCCGGCATCTACTTGTCTGTTATTGCCACACAATTGTGAGAAAATTTTGCTAGGCATCCCCCAAAATGGATCTTGGAATTGAGTGGAGATGTAGAGAGCTGCCAAACAATGTCAAATATATCTCTTGGCTGCAGGGTGAGGTTGGGTAGCTGGAGCTGAAATGGAAGGGGCAGGATATCATGACCTCTACATTTTCTGTCATTTGAGAGGTGGCTCATAGAAGTGCTGAAGGGTTGTGATAAGGACTTTGGTTCATAATGCTGTGTATGATATCTTCTCTTCAGAGCAGGTGTATATATACTCAGTGAGTGGAGGGTTACCCTAAAGCCTTTCAACGAGTGGAAAGGCTTGGCCATTTTCTCATTGAAAAGATTTGTCTCATGAAAGGGCAAGTCAACAGTGTGTCCCAGTTTCCCTGGGAAACTCCAAACGGTGTAGCAAGGGGATGTGTAGCCACAATTCCTATTGCATCACAATGGCAGTTGTCATAGATCTTGATGCTGTAACAGCTGCATCAACTGCAGCTTGTAAAGAGATTCTGGCCACTAGTTTGCCCTCATCAATACAGGCTGGAACTGAGCCCTGTCCTCCAGAGACAACTTGTCCCTAAAGTCCAGGAACTTAAAGTAATTCAGGAAATTGTATTTGGCAAGATGGGCCTAATAGTTTGAGATTCTAAACTGCAGGCTGGTAGATGGAAACACATTCCTTTCCATACGGTTGGATGCTTCGCCTCATTCTCTGCAGGGATTGCCCTTGAGTGTTGTTTCTGGATCTTTCTGTGGTTGCCTTGACTACCAAGGACATTGAGGCAGGGTGAGTGAACATGAACTCCACTCTCTTAGCTGGGACAAAGTACCGCTTCTCTGAGGGTAGGGCCACAGGTAGCTGATGTCTGCCATAAAGCCCTTTCTGGTTCTAGTATGGGTATATTTACCGCGTGTGCAATCTGACTGGAGCCCATAGGCTGCAGGACACCCAGGAACTTATACTGAGGTATTTTCAAACACATTTTAAGATCGCTAATAAGATACAGATATGAATGATTTCTCACTATTCAAAACTAAATACAAAAGTAATATACACTAGACTGATTTTTATTAAACATTTAGAATCTTTGTATCTAGCAATCAAACATCTCACTTTACTGCAAATACTGAACTCTATGTTTCATTCTCAATCCTTCCTTCCATCTGCCACATTGTGTAACTGCAGTATCACTCCTCAGCACCATCCAATTCTCAGCTCTCTACTCTGCATTAAACCAGAAGCCTTAAGTGCTGCACTTGAGACTCTCAACAATTCTCAGAGTCCAGAACAGTTATTTGCTTTAGGATATTTCTGAACTTGAGTTACTATTACTTTGGTTAACAAGCAGTAACAACACAGTATTTGAGCAAATTAAATTTGTGAACATGAAATGCAGCTGAAAATCATTGTGCCACGTGAGGCTACTGGAAACAGAAAATCATCTTTGTTAAATTTTTGACTGTAGCCTATTCATTTCTACTAAATATATGCCACACCTAAGTAAATGCCAGAAGCTGGGAATGGGAGACAGGGGATGGATCACTTGATGATTACCTGTTCTGTTCATTCCCCCTGAAGCACCTGGCATTGGCCACTGACAGGATACTGGGGTAGGTGAACCTTTGGTCTGACGCAGTATGGCTATTCTTATGTTCACACCAGTTGAGTTCAAACCTGCATACCATACTGAGTGATTGTGAAGGAATTAAATAAAAACAGAAGCAAAGATCTCTGGAGAACAGCAATACGGCCTTGCATGGGTTACTTGATATTTAGTGTGAAGTAATTGTATGCAATTTTGAAATTTTAAGTTACCTTATATAAAATATTTTAAAAGCAGAATGCATTTTGTAGGACACCAGAATTAACACTTTCCTCTGCAAGATTAAGCAGCTCCTAGATACTCATATCTGCCTAAACTAATAATTTAGCTACTCTAAATTATTTTCTTGGGGAGTTAACAGAGAAAAATGAAATTAAATGTATTTTAAAAATGCAAGACCATAACATTATTCTTTGATTAAGACTTACACTCTTACACTAACAAAAAATACACAGCAGGTGGGCTCTATATCTCAGCATATTAGATGGATCAAAGGAACACAGAAATATCATTAATTGTTTCAAATTAACATTAATGAGACTAAATTCCAAATATAATGGAATATTCTGTAATCATATTCCAGAAATATTCAATAGTTTTTGTCAAACAAATAAATTCAGCCAATTTTCTAACAAAAGATATAACATACAGCTGGAACAATATATTTCAGGGTTTATCTATTTTTCCATTTGTTTGTACTCCTTTCCTGTCCAGGTTTAATAATCATACATACATAATTTATTTTTAGAAAGAGATCATGCTTGAAAACGGTGAATCAAAACCATTATGCACACCAAGAACTACCATTAGCCAAGTGCTTATTCCAATTAAATTTTAATATTAAACAAGCTTATTAGAAGATATGTCCTTGTAGTGATATCTAGGGGAATAGTTAGAATACTGTTCTAAATTGCTTTTCAGATATGACTATACATGTAAAAACTAGAGTATCAAATTTTACATAATTAAAGATACTGAAATATTTTGTCACTAACAGCACAATCAGTGCATGCAAAATGCTCCATAATCAATGTGCAAAAGTGTTTTTTTGAATACTACAAAAAGATTACATATATAATTTAAATTTTGAAAGGGTTGCTACAGTGGCCCCATCTACTACTTCAATATTCCCTTACAATATTTTAACAGAGGGTTATAAACTGTAACAGACTTTTTTTAGTCTTCCAACTTAATACAAGGCATTTCTTGTGTTCTAGCCTAACATTCATGTACTTTATAAAAATAGTTAAAATATTTTAGTATTTAAAAACACAAAGGGGCAAATTCCACAAAGATGACACAGAAGAGGAAGATACTCACCTTGTGCAGTAACAAGGGTTCTTCGAGATGTGTGTCCCTGCAGGTGCTCCACATTAGGTGTCAGTGCGTCCCTGCGCCATAGATCAGAGATTTTTGGTAGCAGTGCTCGGTCGGGGCGCATTCTCGCGGTGCCATTGGCGCCTCATGTAGTGTGCACACAACCCAACCTGTTGAGTTCCTTCTCTACCACAGAGCTCCAAAGTAGAGGGGAAGGGGGAGGGTACTGGAGCACGCATAGGGACACAGATCTCGAAGAACCCTCGTACTCACAAGGTGAGTAACTTCTTCTTTTTCAAGTAGTGTCCCTATGGGTGCTCCACATTAGGTGACAGTAGAGCAGTGCCCCACTGTGGACAGTAGGGCTTTGGAGTTGCGTGTGTTGTCGCAGAGAGCATGGTAAGGCCTAGTATAGCGTCTGACCTAGAGGATTGAGTGATAGCATAGTGTTTTGCAAAGGTATGCTCTGAGGCCCATGTGGCAGCCCTGCATGTCTATCAGAGGGACATTGTTCAGGAAGGCTATAGATGTAGCAATGGCACATATAGAGTGGGATCGGATCCCTGGTGGAGGTTCCTTGTTATGCAGTCAATAGCAGAGTTGGATACAAGTAGAGATCCATTTAGATAGTCTCTGGGTTGATACTGCACATCCCTTGGAGCATTCTGTTTTGGAAATAAATAATCTTGGAGATTTCCAGAAGGGTTGGTTCTAAGTAAAACACTATGGCTCGTCTGAATGTAGGATGGCCTCTTGGGAGTTCCCATATCGTTTTGGGTAAAACGTAAGAAGGTGTATGGGTTGGTTTAAATGGAAGAATGTCGATACATTAGGCAAAAATTTTGGATGTAGTCACGTGACCTTGTCTTCAGTGAACATGGTGTAAGGGGGCTCCGCCATCAGTGCCCCGATTTCGCTGTCCCGTCTAGCTGAGGTAATCACTACCAACAATGTGACTTTCATAGACATATGAAGGAGGGAACAGGGTGCTAAGGGTTCAAAAGGTGTTGTGGTGAGGCACAGGAGTACAAAGTTCAAGTCCCATGGGGGTGTAGGCTGTCGGACTTCCAGGTACATGTTTTGTACACCAGTAAGGAAGCATTTAGTGATTGGGTGAGCAAAGACTGACATTCCCTCCACTTTGTGGTGAAAGGCTGTAATAGCCACTAGGTGTACTTTGATTGAGTTTATGGATAAGCCTGCTTATTTGAGTTCCAGTATGTAGTCCAGTATGGCTGGTAGAGGCACCATGACTGCATTTACCTGTTTTTGTTGGCATCATAGTGAGAATCTCTTCCATTTTTGGAGGTAGGTATTGCAAGTGGTGGATCGCCTGCTATTTAATAATACATGTTTCACTCATTCCGAACAGGCTAATTCGTCGTGTTGGAACCACATAGGAGCCATGCTTTGAGGTGGAGTTTCTCCGGATTTGGGTGGAGAGTCCGGCCTCTGTTCTGTGAGAGGAGATCTGCCGGCAAGGGAAGAGCTCATGGAGCATACATTGCCAGGCGCAACAGGTAAGGGAACCAAGTCTGTCTGGGCCACGTTGGAACAATTAGTATGATATGGGCCTTGTCAGTCCATATCTTGTGAATGACTCACGAGATTAGAGATATCAATGGGAAGGCATACATGAGTGATGTGTCCCACGAGATGCGGAAGGCATCCCCTAGTAACTTGGGGTGCTAGTCCCGCCCTGGAGCAGAAAAGTGCGCACTTGTGGTTTGTTGGTGATGCAAACAGGTCTACAGATGGATAGCCCCATTTTTGGAATATTGATTGGAGAACGCTGTCGTGTATTTCCCATTTGTGTTCCTCAGAGAAATGTCTGCTTAGCATGTCCGTTGTCGTATTCGGACACCCCGGGAGGTAAGATGTTGAGATGGTTATGTTGTGGTGAAAGCACCAGTTCCACAATTTCAGGGCCTCAGTGCAGAGTGAATGGGAGTGAGCTCCACCTTGGCAATTGATATAGAACATGCGTGCTATGTTGTCCGTTAGTATGCGGATTGATTCATTCCGTATGATCGGAGGAAGTGACTGCATGCACTCTATACTGCTTGGAGCTCGAGGAGATTGATGTGGAGCTGAGTTTCCATCGCGGACCACTTGCTTGGTATGATATGCTGGTCTAAGTGAGTATCCCAGCCTATCAGCGACACGTCAGTCGTGATTATTAGTGATGGCAGATCCTGTTGGAAAGGGATCCCTGTGCAGACATTTTCTGGTTTCGTCCACCACTTTAGTGATGCAATGATCTTTGAGGGTACTGTCACTCTGTGTTTGCTGGGAGTGTACAGAGTGCTCAGCCAGCCCTGTAGGCAACGCATATGTAATCTCGTGTGTCTCATGCTGAATGTCAGGCTGAATCTGTGACTGGGCAACAGTGCACTGCCTTGTGTGGAATCAAGATAGGCCCCGATGAATTCCAGTTGTTGCACTGGGGTCAGTGTAGATTTCTGTATATTTATCTGCAACCCTAGTATCGAAAACCGATTGATGATGGTCTGTGTCGCAATCCGATACGCAGTTATGGCTTTGTATGGCCAATTGTCGGTCCACGGCCATCTTGTCCTGTTAAAAAGGACAGGACTGCCTCCATCTTGGACTAGGTTCTTGTATATAGGAGAAGAGCAGAGACTCAATCCTGCCCTGCAACACTGGTTGTGTATGTTCTCCTGTTTGTATTTTTTTTTCTCTCCTGCTGGGCCATCTAAAGGTCAGGCTAGTTCTGTGTGTGAAGGTCTGATTCTGCCCAGCAACCTGTTTTTTTTGGGCCGGTCGTCTGGAGGTCAGGTTAATCCTGCCCAGCGACTCACTTTCCCGCTCTTTTTGGACCCAGTCATCTAAAGGCCAAGCTTGTTTGCTTGTCAACTCCAGTGTGCCGTGTGCAAATCCTGCCAACGTGGGGTGGCAACAGCTCGGAGCCTGGAGGGAGGAGGGACCAGGGAGCCAATCAGATACCGACACGAGGGAGTGAGACCTCTCTATAAAACTAGTTTTCCCCCCAAAATTTGTGTGGAGCATCCGCGTGTTAGCTGAAGGACCTGATCAACCTTTCAGCCAGGGTCTCCTCCCGGTAAAGCGCGCTCGTGTCGTATCGTTTGGATTCGTTGTCGTTTGGACCCGATCCCTGTCAGCTCATCATGCTTCCGGTGTCTGTTCTGCTGGTCAGCTGCGCCTGGAGTGCGGTATTTGTTTTTTGATATCTGACAGTTAGCTTATCTAGCCTCTTATTTTTCCCCTCCCTACCTCGGTACCAAATATCTACTCAGGATATCAGAGTTGTATTAATGAGCTCAGAATTGCACAATTGCTTAGCTAGCATGTATAGTTGTTCTAGTTGTTAGTAAATTGTTAATTGCAAACTGTTTTATGTGTGTGAATCACTGCTCTGTCTTTGTCTGGAGTGCATGAACCTGGGAGCTGTCTCCACCTGGAGATTAGCAGACCAAGGCCCCGTGGTCTATGTGAGTGGAATCTGCCCAGCTGCAGCCGCACCACACTCTGGGTTACCCTTAGTGTGAAAGCAAGGGTGGCTGAGGCAGTGGCCCGTGGGTCTCTGTTCTGTGTTGCACCGGGTACCGCCCTGACGAACCCGATTCCTATCTTGTAAGATTGGTGTGTCTGCCTATTTGGTGTGGTGCGGTGAGCAGTATACAGTGTATTCTTACTGTGTTTTGAGTTGTGGTTGTATTTTGGTACCAACCCAATCAAAGTTGCCTACTCCCCCAGCCCAAGTTGTAATTATTCCCCAAATAAACGCAGCCATTTGGCTTTTCACTGTTATTCTGGTTCTGCCTGTTTTTCCTCACTCAATACCAAGCTTAACGAACCGCAATCTATTTCAGACAGTCTGCACTATCTGTGTCTCTTCTTCCCAAGTTGTACCTTTCAATAGACAATCATCTAGGTAGGGGAAGATCATCACTTTGGGGGGGAGGAATAGCTCAGTGGTTTGAGCATTGGCCTGCTAAACCCAGGGTTGTGAGTTCAATCCTTGAGGGGGCCACTTAGGGATCTGGGGCAAAATTGGGGCAAAAATTGGTCCTGCTAGTGAAGGCAGGGGGCTGGACTCGATGACCCTTCGGGGTCCCTTCCAGCTCTATGAGATAGTTATATCTCCATATATTATTATTATTTATTATTATCACTCTTCTCCTTTGTAAGTGGGCCACCACTACTGCGAGGGTTTTCAAAAAAATTCGAGGGGCAGTGGAAAGGCCAAAATGTAGTACCCTGTATTAGAAATGGTTGAACCCTACCGTGCATCTTAAAAATAGTCTGTGAAACGGGTGTATGGTAATATGAAAATAAGCATCTTGGAGGTCGAGGACTGAAAACCAGTCCCCCTTGTCTAGCACTGGAATAATTGTGGCCAGTATGACCACTGAATTTGTGGTTCTGCACAAATTTGTTGAGCTTCCAAAGGTCTACGATGGGCCTCCATCCGCCATTTTTCTTTTTGGTGAGAAAATAATGGGAGTAAAAACCCCTCCCTTTGTACTGAGTTGGAACTTGCTCCATGGCACCCAATTGTAGGAGATGGTTCACTTCCTGTTGTAAAAAGTGCTAGTGAGAAAGGTCCCTGAAGAGGGATGGGAAAGGAGGGAGGGTGAGAGGAAGGGGATGGCATAACCCGATTTTATAATATCCAGTATCCATTGCTCTGTTGTTATTGCTGCCCAAGCATGGTAGAACGGGCACAGGCGATGGCCAAAAGGTTGGGTAGGAGTATCTGACAGTGCTGTATTGAGGGGAGGTCATTCAGACCCTCGACCAAGACTTCAAAACTATGACTTGGTAGTAGATGGTTGTGAAGACGAGGACTGAGTTTGAGGAGCCCTACGTCTTTGTGAGCGTTATTTCTATTCTGATTGAATTACCGTTGTTGTGGACAATGGAAAGAGAGGTCTCTGCCCTTTTGATATGTGTGTACCGGCGTCGCTTATTAGGCGGCATGTGTGACGGGTTGGTTCACAGAAACCCCCTTGGGAGCTGCCAACTGATGTGCAATGGCTACCTCTGTTCCTATTCTCCCTGCTAGCTCAGTGGTTTCAGCACTCTGTCTTGGTGAAGCCAGACACACCCATCTGCTCCAGCACAGACCCAGAGTCTGAATAACCTGTCTCAAAGCTGCAGGTTTACCTGAGAACAGCTCACAGAAGTCTGCTTGCCCTTAGCACTCAGATGCCCAATTCCCAATGGGGTCTAAACCCAAATAAATCCGTTTTACCCTGTATAAGCTTTATACAGGGTAAACTCATAAATTGTTCGCCCTCTATAACACTGATAGAGAGATATGCACAGCTGTTTGCTCCCCCAGGTATTAATACATACTCTGAGTTAATTAATAAGTAGAAAGTGATTTTATTAAATACAGATAGTAGGATTTAAGTGATTTCAAGTAGTAACAGACAGAACAAAGTAAGTTACCCAGCAAAATAAAATAAAATACGCAAATCTATGTCTAATTACACTAAATATAGATAAGATCCTCACCAGTTCCAAAATGTTCCCTTTTACAGGCTAATCTTCTTTTAGCCTGGGTCCAGCAATCACTCACACCCCCTGTAGTTACTGTCTTTGGTTCCAATTTCCTTCAAGTACCTTGGGGGGGTGGAGAGGCTCCTTCTTTAGCCAGCTCAAGACAAAATGGAGGGGTCTCCCACGGGTTTAAATAGACTGTCTCTTGTGGGTGGAGACCCCCTCCTCACCCTTTGTAGAATCCCTTTACAAAATGGAGATTCGGAATCACAGGTCACACGCCCATGCATGACTCAGGACTGCAGGTAGCAGCCATTACCCACATGCTGCCTTGAACGTCCTCAGGTAGACTTCTAATGTGGATTGGAGTCTTCCAAGCTCTTTTGTCTGTTAAGTGCCCCCTGACTGAACACCTAATTTGCACATTCCTTTCCCCAGAAGTCATCAAATGTTCTAACTGAGGCCACTTAGAAATCAAGCAATTACATAGCCAATGTTCATAACTTTGAACACACAAATGGTGCCTGCATACAACTAGGGTGAACATAACCAGTAGATCACAACCTTTACATAGATGTGTTACATGGCCTATGTAGCAAAACCCTATTCCAGTTATATTATACATACATTTGTGAGCCCCTTTATGGGGTTCACTGTCACAGCGTGTATATGCCTAAAGTGCACAGGGTGGCCCCAGAATCCTTCATCGCGTGAAGGACATTGTCTGTTTTTGCAGAGAAGAGCTTCTCCTGATCGAAAGGGAGATCTTCCACCTTGAGTTGGAGGTCTTTTGGAATACCGGATGACTGCAATCATGAGGTCATGTGCATTACGATAGCTGTGGCCGTCGCTCTCACAACAGTGTCCGCTATGTTCATCGAGGCCTGTACAGCCATACAGGCAATTAGTTGTCCCTTGTTCGTGTCAGTGAACTGGGGGCGTTTTTCCTCCAGTAGAACCTCAAGCGCTGAGTAACTTTGCTAAAAATCATGGTCTCATTGTTTGTGTTCTTTATCCTGTGAGGTGGACTGTAATTGGGGTTGTTTGCTGCAATGGTTGGCAGCTTCCACCACCAGGGAGTTGGGTTGTGAGTAGAAGAAGAGAAAGTCCATCCCTTTAGCTGGTACGAAGTACTTTCTGTCTGCTCTTTTACTGGTACGGTTACAGGGGTCTGCCAAATATTTTCCAGCGGCTCCATTATGGCATCGTTGATGGGGAGTGCAATTTTGGATGAAGTTGATGTCTGTAGGATTTGTAGCAACTTGTGCTTGGTTTCTTGCACCTCCTCAAGCGGAATGTCTTGGCTGGCAGCTAATCTTTTAAAGAGTTCCTGAAATTGTTTCAGATCGTCTACTGTAGTTGGAGGCGGTGGTATGATGACCTCATCAGGAGAGGAAGATGAGTTATGAGCTGGAGAAATGCCTTCCTGATCCAAGCCTTCTTCCTCTTCATCTGTCACGCCTTCGGGTGCCTCCATGTCCCTACTCAGAGAAGGTGGAGGAGAGAAAATTTCCCCTCGAGCTGGAATCGAGGGTCTAGTATAGTCCTATATCTCACCCAGAGGTCCCAGGGGGGCCACTGTATAGGGATAGGGCATCGGTGGGTAAATCCAGGGTTGCCCATTGTTGCATTTCTCAAGATTGGCAGGACTTGGTCTTAAGGGCCTCCCATGGAGGTCTCCTCTCCGTGGGTGAAGAGTGCTGGGAGGAGAACCAGCTCCCATGTATGTCCTCTTCTTCATCACTGGAGAGCAGTTGAAGTGGATAGCTGCTCCGCTAGTTGGCCTGGCGATCCCTTGGTGCCGAGCAACGGCAACCACGGTATCGAAGAGACCACTATGTCTTTCTGTGTAGAAACTGTTGAGGAGCTATGTGTTTCTGCGGTGGTGCAGTTGGCGCAGGTGCGGTCGGTGCTGCGACAGTATTTCAGTCTGTCCATAGGTGCCGACAATTGAGTCGGTGCCAGTGGTGGTAGTATTGGCAGAGGCACTGGTCTCGGTGCCGAGTCCTGCACCAGAGTGGTCGGTGCTGTAGAGGACAGTCTGACTTCCTGTATAAATCAGACCATCAAATTTCACCCAGTTACCTGTATATTGAGCCCAATAACTTGTGTTTCACTAACGCATATCTTCGAGAAAGGTATCTAGTCTTGATTGGAAGTCATCACGGGATGGGGAATCCACCACAGAATCATAGAAATGTGGGGCTGGAAGGGACCAGGAGAAGTCATCAAGTCCAGCCCCCTGTGCTGAGGCAGGACCAAGTAATCCTACACCATTTCTGAGAGGTGTTTGTCCGACCCATTCTTAAAAATCTCCTATGACGAGACTTCCACATCCTCCCTTGGAAGCCTATTCCAAAGCTGAACTACCCTTAGAGCTAGAAAGTTTTTCCTAATATCTAACCTAAATTTACCTTGCTGCAGATTAAGCCCATTACTCCTTATCCTACTTTCAGTGGACATGGAGAACAAGTCCTCTTTATAACAGCTCTTAACATATCTGAAGACTTACCACGTCCCCCCTCAGTCTTCTTTCCTCAAGATTAAACATATGCTGGGGGGTTTTTAACCTTTCCTCCTAGATCAGATTTTCTAAACCTTTTATCATTTTTTGTTGCCCTGCTCTGGACTTTCCAATTTGTCCACATCGTTCCTGGAGTATAGCACCCAGAAGTAGAAACAGTATTTCAACTGAGGTTCCACCACTGCTAAATAAAGCAGGACAATTACCTCCCATGTTTTACATATAGCACTGTTGCTATACTCCCCACGATATTAGCCTTTTTTGCAACTGTGGCTCATAATCAATTTGTGATCCACTTTAACCCCCAGATCCTTTTCTGCAGAATTTTTCTGCAGAGCCAGTTATTGCCTGTTTTGAATTTGGGCATTTGATTTTGCCTCTTACTATTTTTCCTACCTTCCCTTCACATTGGGATAGTTCACTGTTGTGCCTTTAATATTCTCTCTTTGTGAAACTGTCAGCTCTCCTGAACGCCTTTTCTTCCTCCTTAGATTTTCTTCCCACTGGACCTTACCTGCTAGTTCTCCGTTTGCCAATGTCTTTTTTATTTATTTATTTATTTATTTTGAAGTCCATTGTCCTTATTCTGATGCTCTCACTCCTTTCCTTAGAGCAGCGGTTCTCAGACTGTGGGTCACGACCCCCTTTGAATGAGCTCACTAGGACTGGCTTAGACTTGCTGGGGCCCGGGGCTGAAGCCTGAGCCCCACTGCCCAGGGCCGAAGCCAAAGCCCGAGGGCTTCAGCCCTGGGCAGGAGGGCTTCAGCCCTGGGCAGCAGGGCTCAGGTTGCAGGCCCCCTGCCTGGGGCTGAAGCCCTTGAGCTTCAGCTTTGACTCCCCTGCTCAGAGCAGTGGGGCTCAGGCTTTGGCCCCCCAACTGGGGTCATGAAGTAATTTTTGTTGTCAGAAGGGGGTCACAGTACAATGAAGTTTGAGAACCCCTGCCTTAGAGGATCACTTTCCCTTGGGTGAAAGTGATCATGAAGCTATCATTTCATGATCACTTTAACCCAAACTGCCTTCCGCCTTCAGGTTCGCTACCAATTCCTCTATGTTGGTCAGAATCAAATCTAAAATGGCTGTCCCCCTGGATACCTCCTTCACATTCTGAAACAAAAAGTTGCCCCCAATACATGCTAAGAATTTACTGGAAGTTTTATATTTTGCCGTATTCCTTTTCCAACAGATGTCTGGGTAGTTACAGACTCCATTATTATCAGGTATTGTGTTTTGTTTTAGAAATGCTACACCTATTTCCTCTTCCATTTCCCTCAGTAGTTTGTTTCAGTGATTAATCGCCCTTATTGTTAAAAATGTGTGCCTTATTTCCAATTGAAATTTGTCTGGCTTCAGCTTCCAACCATTGATTCTTGTTATGCTTTTTTTTTCACTGAAAAGCCCTTTAATAAAAAGCCTCTTACATCCAAATGGGTCATCTTTAATACAACTACATGCTGTCTAGAACCAACAAAAACTGACTGTCTAGAAACGTCAACTATCTTGCTAACATTGTAATAAAATGTCACAATGCAAATGCTATGCAGCTAGGGAACCTGAAATAAGAAAGCAGTGTTTGCATGCTGGTACACTGCCATTCATAGACAGTTGACATTTTAGTGCTGATCAATTTTCTGCTGAAAAGGTTTGATTTTAACCTTTTCAACATGTTGCAAATCCCAAGGTATATAAAAATTAATAAGTAATCTTCACCAAGGCTCTTTCTCCCATTAACATTTATTTCAACAGAATTCACACTGGAATATACTTGATAAAAATCTAAGTGCACTATTAAACATAGTATTTATTCCATGTGAAATATTTGCCTACAATACATAGGAAAAGGAGCTAACATTTTTCAAAACGAACAAAACTATTGTTTTATGTCACTGAGCATTCTATGTAGTCATTTGTGATATGCCAAGACAATTTAATACATAAGGCATTTAAACTATTTCTATGTTTTCACCGCTGGCTGAAATTGCTATTAATACACAGCTTGTCATGGTTATTCTAGTTTCATCCACTCAAGATCTCTCTCAGACAAGAAAATCAATTTCCTAAGATCAATACAAATATTGCATCACAAAAGTTACAGATAATGTTACATAGGCTGACTGCAAATTTTATTTTACTTTACTTTAAATTAATGATCACTTTCAACATAATATGTAACATAAAGAAAAGTATCAGCTACTGCATAGTTTAGCTACAGAGTTCAAATAAGGAATCCTGACTTCATCTCTTCAAAGTGGCAATTTTTCCTGAATCTGAATCCTTCCCATGCTGTCAGACATTGCTTAGAGTAGTGGTTCTCAAAGTCAGTCCGCCGCTTGTTCAGGGAAAGCCTCTGGCGGGCCGGGCCGGCTTGTTTACCTGCCGTGTCCACAGGTTCGGCCAATCGCGGCTCCCACTGGCCGCGGTTCGCCGCTCCAGGCCAATAGGGGCTGCGGGAAGAGCGGTCAGCACATCCCTCGGCCCGCACCGCTTCCTGCAGCCCCCATTGGCCTGGAGCGGCGAACCGCGGCCAGTTGGAGCTGCGATCGGCCGAATCTGTGGACGCGGCAGGTAAACAAACCGGCCCGACCCGCAAGGGGCTTTCCCTGAACAAGCGGCGGACCGGCTTTGAGAACCTCTGGCTTAGAGCATCAACAAGGCTCCGTCATCCCTGTGTAATGCCGACTCATATAGGAGCATCAGCAGCAGAGATCAAACCTGGGACCTCTGGAGCTAAATGCATGAGCTTCTACTGTCTGAGCTAAAAGACACAACTTTCTCAGCCAAGCCTGTAACAGGCTCATCCATATCTAGCTGCCGCAGACATCACTAGAGGGGGACAGAGTGCCACTCCAAGTAGGTAGGGGTTACTACATATCTAGCCTTGGCCGCTGTTCACATACTGTCAGTACCAGAGAGTAAATATTAACCCTTTTAGTTTTCTTTTTCTTGTTTATGAAATTAATTTATGTATAAACTATTCTCCCAAAATCTTAATGGTATTAGGAAAGTGTGTGTTTGAATTCTAAACAGATTCGTAACCAGTGAGTGACAGGAATCAGGAACTTCATGCGATCAAGTACTGGATTATACTTCATTTGTTCTTCACAAATCCATGCAGCCATTCCTTATAATCCTATTATCCTCTAGGTGCCTACAAACTGATTGTGTATTAAATTGTTCCAGTATCTTTCCAGGTATTGAAGTCAGACTGATTGGCCTATAATTCCCCAGGTCCTCTTTTTTCCCATCCTCCATGAGTTCTCCCTAATGGTTCCAAGATTGCTTCAGAAAGTTCCTTAAGCACCTTAGAGTAAATTTCAGGGCCTGCTGACTTGAATACAACTAGCTTATGTTTTTTCCCTATTCTGGCTTGCGTTCCTTCCCCTTGTTAATATTGTGTTAAACATCTGGCCACAATTAACTTTTTTAGAAAAGACTGCAGCAAAATAGGCCCCTATTTGCAGCTCCCCTCCATCCCCAGCCCAGCTCACGCCACAGCTGCAACTTCGCTCCCCCCCCCACCCAACTCCAACCCCAGCTCCGCTCCACTCCACCCCCAGCCCAGCTCTGCCCCAGTCGCAGCTTCACTCCACCCCCGCAACCCAGCTCCGCCCCTAGTCGCCGCTTCGCTCCACCCCCCTGCCCAACTCCAACCCCAGCCTGCTCCACTCCCGGTCCAGCTCTGGCCCCAGCCGCAGCTTCGCTCCACCCCTAGTTGCAGCATCGCTCCATTCCCCCCCACCCAACTCCAACCCCAGCTCCGCCCCACCCCCAGCCCAGCTCTGGCCCCAGCCGCAGCTTCGCTCCACCCCCGCAACCCAGCTGCACCCCTAATCGCAGCTTCGCTCTATCCCCCACGCCCAGCTCCAACCCCAACTCTGCTCCGCCCCCAGCCCAGCTCCGCCCCTAGTCGCAGCTTTGCTCCACCCCTAGTTGCAGCGTCGCTCCACACCCCCCCGCCCAACTCCAACCCCAGCTCCTCCCCGCCCCCAGCCCAGCTTTGGCCCCTGCCGCAGCTTCGCTCCACCCCCGCAACCCAGCTCCACCCCTAGTTGCAGCTTCGCTCTATCTCCCACGCCCAGCTCCAACCCCAGCTCTGACCCTAGTCACAGCTTTGCTCCACCCCCCCCAACCCAGCTCTGCCATCATTCCCTCTCCACCTCCAGCTCAGCTCTGCCTCTAGCCCCATCCCCTCCCCCATCCCCAGTTCTGCCCCCAGCTCTGCATTCAGTCCAAGCTCCTGTGCTGAGCCAACTGTGCAGTAATGGGGGTGGGGGAGGGCACCACTGCATTAAGCTACTAATAAGAATAGTTTAGCAAACAAAAACCCATAAAAAGTTAAGTTTTCAATATAAATAGTATTTCAATGCATAAGTATTATATGCAGTGTTAAGTAGTTTCTCAAAGTTAATCAAATCTCAAATCAATCTTTTAAAAAATATTCTTAAATTACTATCAGGTTATTTATACTATGCTCGATATGACAGTATCTGAGAACCTGACATATGAGTCATCATTAACTGGTTTTTTTATCTCCTCCCTTCTCAAGATAGATGAAAATTTTGCACTAGTGATTAGTATTGAGGAAAAAGGTCTATAAAAATCATTTTATTTTTGAAACTGGAAATACAAATTAGACTTCTGTAAGGCATTTGACTTGGTACTGTATGATATTTTGATTAAAAACTGGAATGATCAATTAATTTGGCTCACATTAAATAAATTAAAAAACGGCTCGCAGATAAGTGTCAAAATGTAATTGTAAACTGGGAATGATCATTGAGCAGCTGTGTTTCTAGTGGAGACCTACAGAAATTGGTTCTTGGCCCTACTCTATTTAACGTTTTTATTAGGGCTGTCAATTAATCGCAGTTAACTCATGCAATTAACTCAAAAAAATTAATCGCTATTAATCGCCAGTTTAATCACACTGTTAAACAACAGAATACCAATTGAAATGTATTAAATATTTTGGACGTTTTTCTACATTTTAAAATAGATTGATTTCAGTTAGAACACAGAATACAAAGTGTACAGTGCTCACTTTATATTATTATTTTTGATTACAAATATGTGCACTCTAAAAATGATAAACAAAATAAATAGTATTTTTCAATTCACCTTTTACAAGTACTGTAGTGCAATCTCTTTATCGTGAAAGTGCAACTTACAAATGTAGTTGTTTTCTGTTACATAACTGAACTCAAAAACAAAACAATGTAAAACTTTAGAGCCTACAAGTCCACTCAGTTCTACTTCTTGCTGAGCCCTCTCTGAACCCTCGAGGCCCCGTTTACCAAAATCCTTCTTGAATTGTGGGCATCAGAACTGGACACAATATTCCAGCAGTGGTTCCACCAGTGCCAAATACAGAGGTAAAATAACCTCTCTATTCCCACTTGAGATTCCCCTGTTTATGAATCCTAGGAATGCATTAATTCTTTTGGCCATCCATCAGTCTAGCTGATTATCCACCATGACTCCCAAATCTTTTTCAGAGTCACTGCTTCCCAGGATAGAGTCCCCTAGCCTGTAAGTAGGAGGGTTCAGAGAAGAGTCATAAGAATGACTAAAGGATTAGAAAACATGCCTTACAGTAATAGACTCAAATAGCTTATCTTAACAAAGAGAAGATTAAGGGGTGACTTGATTACAGTCTGTAAGTACCTACATGAGGAACAAATATTTAATAATATGCTTGCTCTTCAATGTAGTAGAGAAAGGTATAACATGATCCAATGTCTGGAAGTTAAAGCTAGACAAATTCAGACTGGAAATAAGGTATAAATAAGGTGAGAATAATTAACCATTGGAACAACTTACCAAGGGTCATGGTGGATTCTCCATCAATGACTATGTTTAAATCAAGATTGGATGTTTTTCTAAAAGATTTGCTCTAGGAATTATTTTTGGGAAATTCTATGCTCTATGTTATAGAGGAGGTCAGACAAAATTATCACAAACGTACATTCCTTCTGGTCTTGGAATCTATGAAAAATCTATGAAATAATAATATGCACTAATCATAATAATGTGCTTATTGCATGGTGTCAGTACAAGGCAGAGTTATGGTTGGTTGGGTACCTTCAATGTCCATGTCCATACCTTAATATATCTGAATTTATGTTGTAGCTTTCTTTGTGCAATGCTGGCATTGTTTTCAGGAAACATTTTGTTTGAGAGAGAAAGAGACTGACTGGTTGAAGCATGACAAGGTCTGTACTAATACCATTTGGATCTTCTTTTAACATGACGTATAATTACTGTAACTGATAACTTATACTCTTAACTGTGCCATATTTTGTCTTTTTTTAAAAATCTATCACCATGTTTAATACTTATGTAAAAAAGAACAGAATTGTTGTCAGTACAGGTTATCATTAATAAAATATTAAGAATGACATACAATAAGCAATATATAGCTTATTTATTCCTTTACACTGCAGGAAGCATAGCATCACAAAAAAATTTCGCAAGATTATTATAAGAGTCTCCGCGGCATGGGAAGATAGTATATATTTATCATTTGACGAACCTCTGCTAAAACTAAATCAGTTCGCAAGCCCATGAAGGACATAAAGACAATCCAACTCTCATTCCACTGTGAGTTTATTATAAATCTTAAGAATAGATCCTTGATTTTCCTCACAGGATATACCTACCTGGGAGTAACTGTTCTCACATCTCAGGGCCTTGTTGTTGTGCACCCAGAGATAAATTCTAGAATTTGTCAAAATTTGATCTTGTTTTTCCCCACAAAATTTGCCTACATCTTCTGCACAATTCTATACCTCACATTGCTACATCTCTAACTTGTATCACATCAATAGAATTTCTATTACAAAATCGTTACCTGTAACAAACAGAGCCTGTCTTGTGTAATAACACTTCCAAGAATGGCTTCAACTCTGAAACCATGTCCACTACCCCAACCCTCTTTTTAAGGAAAACAGTCTCACACTTAAATTCTATCAGATCTTCATAGAAGAAAAGCCCAGCCAGAGCCCAGCTGCCCAAATATAAGGGGGCCCCCAGAAAGAATCCAAACTTTTTGAACTGAAAACAGCATATGCAATACAAACTCTTATTCACAAATTCCCAAATAATTTCTTACATTCTTATAAAGCAGCAAAACAACCACAGTTTACATGCATTGTCAAAGAAGCAACAAAAGTCTTGATCTTAATCAAAATGTAGTGAAATGTCTCAAATTTCTAGGGGGGAAAAAGGATTCAGTCAGAAATACTTAAACTATTTCATCAAGTGAACCAAGTTATCAAATCTTTTCCATAGGGAATGAGGCCAAGAAACGAAGTGATCTTCAGAAACAAGATGGCATATTACTCACTGGATAGGAATATCAGAAAAGCAAGATAATTAACAAGAGATTCTTAAGATGCAAGCCTTTTGGGGCATGGACTGTCTACTACTCTGTATAGTGCCTGCACTATACTAGGAGACCCTAAGTTAGTCCCTAGGTAATAACATAATAAAACTATTAATATAACAAAGAAAAAACATCTTCCTACATAGGCACCTTCTCTATTTTGGGAACTAGTCAAGTCTGACTGATATATGCTCTCTCTTTTTCCCCTTCTAGCAGAAGTCATCATGCAACTTCAGACAAACTTGCTTGATCTTAGAGTTCCATACTGATTCCACAGGTCTTTGTTCCCATATCCAATGTACATATGATCAAAGAACCTTGGGAAAAGGCTAACTGATCACGACAGTCTATGTAACAGTATTCTCCTACCTTCATACCCCAAGAGACTGAACCTAACTGTAACTTGAATAGTTATCTTTCTCAAAATCTGGGTATTCTTAAGAGCTAACAAATGTCCTGCTAAGATCTAACACAGTGGTTCTCAAACTTCTTTTTTTGTTTGTTTGTTGTTGTTTTTTGAGACCCACTTGAAAATTGCTGAGGGTCTCGGCGGACCACCTAATGATCTTTCCAAATGTTGTTTGTACCATTAGCTAACTATTATAAAGCGCTTTGGATAAAAGCACTATATAAAAAAACCCAATAATAATTAACTTTTTTTGTTCTACAAATAAAAGCACACAACTCATATTTTAATATCAGTAGTCTTACCTTTCTAATGCGATGGATGTGCCCTCTCTCCCTCCCCCACCACAGCAGCCACAGAGCTGAGGCTGGGAAGGAGGGCCATCTCTTCCCGGCAGCCACAGATCCGGAGCTGGGGAAAGTCACCTCTTTCTCTGGCCGCCGCAGCCGTGCACATCCCAAATTCTCCCCACCCCCTCCTCGTCTCACCCCACTGCCCCCTCCCACCTATCCCCTATTCCCCCCAAGGCCACCACCTCACCTTACATGTGCACCTTACATGCGCGGCTCCACTAATTAGGTGGGTGGCCCTTCATTATCTTGTGTGCAGCCAACCAAGCGCGCACCTTAGAGGGAACTATCCGCTGACCACCTGAATGGAGCTCGCGGACCACAGTTTGAGAACCTCTGAATTCTAAGAAATAATACATCTCCCGTGTTTACAAAGGCATTTGGAGCACCTCTCATTGATGCATACCTCACAACATTGATATTTTACAGCTCCAAACTCATGTATTTCAGAGCTCCTCTTGACAGTATTAAAAAAAGTCTTAAGCTCTACTTTCCTATTCGTTCAAGTTTCAGCGATTAAATGTTTACCTTCAGTAAATGAGGCTGAAAACACCAGGCTAAACCTTCACTTTTCATGTTTCTTAAAAGAAGTATTAATAGAGGCTATTCATCAGAATTTCAAAAGTGTAACAAACTCAATTCTAGAAATAACAAATCCGCATTCCAAACTTTCAGTATTAATATTTACTTTGCAAAATAACTTGAGATTACTTTTCATTTCTAAGATATCACAAAATATCATGACACTGTAACTACATTGAGATAGAAGGTAACAAAAGTTTTCATGATACCAAAGTACCTCTGAATTTACGGACAAGTATTTTTCTCTTGACTAAATGATCTAATAGAAGCAACTCTTATGATCAATGAAGCAGAAAACTATATAGTCTTTCATAAAAACTATAATTAACAGCCATTACAAATCATATAGTGTCATAGGTGCTGGAACAAGTGGTGCGGGGGGTGCTGCAGCCCCCCCGGCTTGAAGTGGTTTTCATTATATACAGGGTTCACAGTTTGGTTCCATGGCTCTCAGCACCCCCACTATAAAAATTGTTCCAGCACCTCGGTATAGTGTAGTGGAATGCACTGCATGGAGCACAGTAATTCAGCAAAAAATGGTATCCTACATACAACTGTCTTTCGTGAAGAAAACAAATTTGATCCAAAAGAGAGGCAAGGATAAATGGTGCAAATTGTCATGTCATATATCACCTGTTCCTGTCAGTTTCAGCAAGTAGAATTTACCTATGCATATCTTTTTTCTTCTGACATCTTTATTCTAATCTAAATATGTTCCTCTCTCAAATCCTATCCTAATGCTGCAGTTTTCTATAATTCATGTTAATATTCCACCTGTTACATATAATGCCTAATTGCTTTCTGCATCCAACGTACTTTAGTTATGATCTGAAGGTTTTTTCAATTAAATTTTCAGTTTCAATCGTTTTATTATTGTGTACTACATACATTTCCCAAATCCCTCATAGCATACTCATGTAGCACGAAACACATTCTATCATCTCTATGACTTTTTTATTTTAAGTTTCCTCCCCCATCTTTGCTTTGTTCTTATATACCAAATTAATTAACAATTTGTTTTTTAAATCCAAACTCCTATAATTTCAGGAATAAAACACATTATTTGTAGCATTTCCCTTCCTTCCCTCTCTGCTTACTGAAAATGAGGTGAAAAACTTATCCCTCAATTTTACATACAAAGTAACTGGAAAACTAGCTCTTTTTGCACTTATGTATGACCTCATCAAGTCATAGGCTGCACAACATTCAAGCAAGGAGAAAAATTATCTGGTGCAAGGACAATGAGTTTATCCAGGCTAAGAAGATAAAATTGTTTTCAAATATTTGTTGGAGACAATTGAAGAGATAAGGAGAAAATGGAAAACAGCTTTGAAAAATGCCAGAGTAATCAAACACACCCCTACACATACTCAATATTGTTTTAGGACGCAAGGATTAATGGAAAATTATTTGTCCAAAAGATTATCTCTGTTCTTTAAGGTCAACTCAACAAGTTAAAATGGAAGGGCACGTCTACCAGGTCACTAACTCCAGCTGCTTTATTTTCTGCATCTAATGCCTTAGAAACTGAAAGATGAAACACTGAATCCACATTTCCCACACAAACAAAAATATTTTTTTAGAGCTATCAATTAACCACAATTAACTTGAGTGATTAACTCAAAACAAATTAATTTGATTTTAAAAATTAATTGCAATTAATCGCCGTTTTAATGGCACTGTTAAACAATAATAGAATACCAACTGAAATTTATTATGAATATCTTTGGATGATTTTCTACATTTTCAAATATATTGATTTCAATTACAGCACAGAATACAAAGAGTACAGTGCTCACTTTTTACTATTTTTATTATAAACACTGTAAAAATGATAAAAGAATTAGTATTTTTCAATTCACCTCATACAAGTACTGTAGTGCAATCTCTTTATCGTGACAGTGCAACTTACACATGTAGAATTTTTTTTTACATAACTGCACTCAAAAATAAAACAATGTAAAACTTTAGAGCCTACAAGTCCATTCAGTCCTACTTCTTGTTCAGCCAATCACTAAGAGAAACAAGTTTGTTTACATTTATGGGAGATAATGCTGCCTGTTTCATGTTTACGTCACCTGAAAGTGAGAACAAGCATTTGCATGGCACTGTTGTAGCTGGCGTTGCAAGGTATTTATGTGCCAGATATGGAAAACATTCATATGCCCCTTCGACTTGTAGATTGTTTTATCTTTTTTACAGTGCAAATATTTGTAATAATGATCATATAAAGTGAGCACTCTACACTTTTTATTCGGCATTGTAATTGAAATCAATATATTTGAAAAAGTAAAAAAATCCAAAAATATTTATAATAAATTTAAATTGGCATTCTATTATTGTTTAACAGTCACATTAAAACTGTGATTAATCACGGATAATTTTTTTAATCGATTGACAGCCCTAATTTTTTTTAAAGGCAAGTGCTCTAAAACAGCAATCTACCCCCAAAAAATTTGATGTATAAAGAAATTTGTATAAAACACCCACCAAAAAGAACCAAAATGAAGGAATCTTACTGTGGTCAGATGAGTGAATACTGAGAAAACTACTGGCACATGGAAAGCTATTATTGCTGCTAAATGAACCATGATGAAACTCATAGAAAGGCCTGATTTTTTTTTAAAACTCCAGTAGGTAGTCCAGGATTGAGGAAAGAGGCAAGTGAGTTGGAGAAAAATGGTGTCAATTACATCAAAGATTATATCTTCTCCATTTCTGAAGGTAAGCATGTCCAGTAGATTCCTTTCTTTTATTTAAAAGTAACTTTTGTACATCCAATGAACATGTGGTCTCTACTGCTGAGAACCATTGAGGAACCAACCCTGCAGTGGCAGGAAGCTCAGACTGGGGTAAAGCTTCTGACCGCATCCTATGACAACAGTCAAGGTATGATCAGAAGCCACTACAGAGGGCGAAACCTGAGGAAAGGAAACCAAACCTGTCTTGGCCAAGTTCATGCTTGGTCCTGTCTGATCTTGATAAAAACCATTAAGAGCAATGGAGTTGGAGGTTATGCATAAAAAAAGACCTTTTGTCCATGTAACAAGGAAAGCATTTCCTAAAGATTGGGAATTGAGCCCCCCTCTGGAGAAGAATTTATTGCACTTTGTGTTGGCTGCCATGGCAAGAAGGTTGACCTCTAGAAATTCACAAGTTAGGAATATTTTGCTGAGGACTCAAGAGTCCAAGTTCCACTGTAATTTAGGGAGAAATGTCTGCTCAGGTTTTCTGCCATGGTGTTGTGCAACCCTGAGAAGTAAGAGATGGACTTGTTCCTGATTAGTGGAAGAAACTGTAGGCAAGCATTTCTGACTGCCCTTAATTCCAACAGACTGATTGCAAGCACTGTTCTTGTTGTGACCATTTGCTTTGGACTGCGCAAGGACCCAAATGTCCTCCCCATCACAAGAGGGAAGCATCCGTTAATAAGACTGTATGGGGGTTCTGGTTGCACAGAATTCCTGCACAAACTTTGGATCGATTCATCCACCAGGTGAGTGACTGTAGGACATGACTGGGTACAGATGCCTGCTTGTTCAGACTGTGTGTGTTGGATGTATAAACAGTCCTGAGCCACCCCTGGAGATATTGTTGAAGATATAATCTGGTGGTCACAAAACCGCAAGTTGCCATGTGTCCCAGCAGCTGCAGTTGTGTCCTTGCTGGAACTTGAGGGCTGAGCTGCACTCTTTTTAAAAGGTTCCTTAGAGCAGTGGTTCTCAACCAGAAGTACACATACCCCTAGGAGAACAGAAAGGTCTTCCAGGGGTCACATCAACTCATCTAGATATTTGCCTAGTTTTACAACAGGCTACATAAAAAGCAGTAGCGAAGTCCGTACAAACTAAAATTTCATACAGATAGTGATTTGTTTATACTGCTCTGTATACTATACACTGAAATGTAAGTACAATACTTAGATTTCAATTGATTTATTTTGTAATTATATGTTAAAAATGAGTAAGTAAGCAATTTTTCAGTAATAGCGTGTTGTGACACTTTTGTATTTTTATGCCTGATTTTGTAAGCAAGTAGTTTTTAAGTCAGGTGAAACTTGCAGGTACGCAAGACAAATCTGACTCCTGAAAGGGGTACAGTAGTCTGGAAAGGTTGAGAGCCACTGCTTTAAAGCAAGAAAACTGTCAAGAAGGAGATAAGCTCTGACCATTACCAAATCCAGAAACACTCCTATAAAGAGAATTTGTTGACGAGGGGGTCAAGATCAATTTCTCAAGATTTATTTGCTGGCCTAGACTTCAAGCAGATGTCTGACATGCTTGTTCAATTATGTGAGATCTAGTATCATCCTCCAAGCCCCATTTTTCTTGGGTATCAAAAAGTGTCTTGAATAAAACCCTTTTCCTCTGTGTTGAAGTGGGACTGGTTCTATGGCTCCTAGACCTATGAGTGATGAGATCGCCTGTGTAAGCAACTGATCATGAGAGAGGTCCCTGAAGAGAGGAAAAAGAGGGTTGGAAAGGTGGGATGGAGGTAAATTGGATAATATAACCTAAAGAAATGGCCCCCAATACCCATTTTTCCCATGTTATAGCCTCTCATACTTGACAAAATAGAGGGAGGCAGTGCCCAAACTGAGGAAGAAGGGTTGTGTTGTGCAGGTGGTCATTGTGTGGTCTGCATTCTTGACCAAAACATCAAAACTGGTGTTTGGACAATTTTGAAGGCTGGGATGACACAGTGGAGGTAGCGGCAGGATTTTCTTTGAAAATTTTGTCCTCCTAGCTGGTGGTTCCAGTGTTCTTCAGAACCTGGAAAATTGACCAGGGTGAGACGTCTGTGGCAACTGGGACCTGCTAAGTTTTCTCTGATTCAAAGATGTGGGTATTCCTAAAAACATTAGTATTCCCCTAAAATCTTGTAGAGTGTGAAGTGAGTTCTCCATGGAATCTGCAAAAACTTCTGGTCACTGAAAGGCAAATTTACTCCTGGTGAAATTCTGCACCACGGTGCACGCACAGAATTCATATCCCCTGCAGAATGTTTTTTTCCTCTGCAGAAAATACATTCTGCCAGAGAGGCATTGCAGTTACGTATTTTGCCCACCAGGGGTGCTGTGGCACCAGAACAGAGGACAACCGCTCCCGAGTGGGAGCGGCCCTCTGCGGATAGGGAAGAGAAGAGGCTGCATTCCTCACAGCGCCCTGCCCATGGGCCAGTTAAGGAGACATGGGATATAGGGTGACTGACAAAGTGGGGTACATGGGGCTGCTGGGAGGTCACAGACTGGGATTCAGAAGGGTAGTGGGGGGAAAGACTTGGGCAGGTGCTGAATGGGTGTGGGGGTGCAGGGCCACATGGTTACAGGAGGAGGTGGTGACTTAGTGAGGGTGATGGGGCACATGGAGACAGGGGAGAAGGGGTGTCTGAGTGAGGGCACAGAGACACATGAGGGTGGGGAGAGGGGAGTTGCAGGAACACATGGAGACAGAGGGAGAGGTGGCTGAGTGGGGGTGCATACAGAGCCACATGGGGACAGGGGAGGGGGTGCAGGGCTACATGGGGATGGGGCAGATGTGCCTGATTGAATGGGAAAGGCTAGGGATCAGCCAGGATCTGCATGGGTGAGGCTCCCCAACTCCCTAACAATAACTGCCAATCCCCCCCTCCCCCCCGCAAAAAAACCCCAAACCCCTGTTCTATACTTCTCTCACCCACACCCAACAACCCTCCAGGTTCACTCCCAGGCTTATTCCCAACAATTACTTCCCTATCTCTCAGCTCTTCCATTACCTGTGACTCCCCCAATCCTTTGCATTGCTTCTGAGGGGGACAGGAAATAAGTTTCTGCATTATAGTTTAAATGAATTATTACAAGTTCTGTATTACTATGCCTAGTAAGAAATCTATTTATCAAAAAACATTTCCTGAATCTTTTTTGTTGTCTGTATTATTACAGACATACTTGCTGACAGGTATTTTGAAATAAATGACCAAAATAATTGAAATTGGTGTGATTATATTGTGTTATTTTGACAAAAAATATGTAGAATTTTGCAAAATTTTAAAATATTGTGCACAGAATTTTTAATTTTTTTGGCGCAGAATACCCCCAGGAGTAGTAAATCCTCCACGGTTGATTGAATCCTCCCATGGAAACCCCAACAATGAAGCCATGACTCTCACCTCATCACTACTATGGTGGAAATAAACCTGGCTGTAATGTATGCAGCAGCTAGTGACGCCTACAGTGAAGTCTTTGTCAAAAAAGCAGACCCTCCTTTATTATGCCACTGAACTGTTCTCAATGATCCTGAAGTAAATGATCAATAAAAACCTTAAATGTCTCATAGTTCAGGTAGTCTTATTTTGACATCAGTGTCTGGTGATTAGCTATCCTGAACTGAAGTGTTGCTAATGAATAGCTCTTATAACTAAACAGGTCTAGACTTTTCTGGTTTGTATTATAAGGTGTGGCCTTTTGGGTATGCTCTCTGCATCTGACTGCATCCACAACCAGACACTTTGGTGCCAGGTGAGAATAAAAACCTCAGAATCACCAGGAGGTAGTATTTTTTAATCAGTCCTTTTGCATGTAGGGGGGTCTGTTACTGGAGTTTGCCGGATGGACTTGAATGGCTCAAGAAGGGCTTCATTAATTGGTGGTTCCACCTGTGCTGAGATAGAGATGTGCAATATGTCCAGGAGCTTGTGATGGGAATCCTGGACTTCCTCCAGGGGAATCTGCAGGGTATCTGTGACACACTTAATTAAGTCCTGGTGTTGTCTAAATTCATCAGCTAATGATGGCAGTAGTGGCATTACTGCCTCATTAGGGTGATAACGACGAGATGTGTATAAAGAGGGGGGCATAACCTCCTTGTCCACTCTTGCCTCTTAGACAATACCAGGGTACGATACCAAAGGTCTTCTTGCTCCCTATGGAACTGAGTTGAGATCCCTTAAAATTGTTGACAGTACATTGCCTTTGTTGCATCTGCAACAGAGAATAACAGCTCCTATAATAAACTGGAGATCCTTGAACAGAAAGTTCAGAATCTGAATCAGAATGCTCCTCCACATACGGTATAGGAGGTGACAACCCCTCCTCCCGGATAGCTGAAGATGAGATAGGTCTCCCATAAACATGAGCTGTTGGTGACCCATCAGACCTCGGTATTGAGAGGCACCCAGAAGTTACAAGGAGTGGAAACTTCAAACTCATTTGGTACCACAGGGTCTCTCAGGAACTTGAATTCTTGCAGTATGTGAAACAACAGCACTGGTGTAGGAGCACCAGTTCTGATGATGTTGCAGACACTTGGAGAGACACTGATGTTCGTACTGAGGGTGTATGACACCCCCTAGGGTACAAACTGGACTGTGGGACCGCTGTGTCCCCTTTTACGTTCTGAATCAGGGTACCTCTCAGACTGCACTCTCACACAGCCATTAGCATAGAATCATAGAATCTCAGGGTTGGAAGGGACCTCAGGAGGTCATCTAGTCCAACCCCCTGCTCAAAGCAGGACCAAACCCAACTAAATCAGCCCAGCCAGGGCTTTGTCAAGCCTGACCTTAAAAACCTCTAAGGAAGGAAATGTGAAGGGACACTCACATGTGCATGTGAAGGGACACTCAAAGTTACATGCAGGCTCCCACAGCCTCTTATGAACTATACACAGGAAGACACCAGCAAATCCCCACAGCCTTGCACCCCAAGACCTTGTTGATCAGTGCAAGCTCATTAATCAGTTCGCCACTTCATCAAAGGATAATGTACATGCACCAGCCTTTGTAATCTCAACGGATTCCCCAAATTCACTGGCAAAGATAAAACATTAAAATTAATTTATTAACTACAGAAATATAGATTTTAAATGATTATAAGTGGTAGTTATAAAGGTCAGAGATGGTTACAAAAGAAATAAAAAGTATACATGAATTCTAAATCCTAAACTTTATCAGACTAAGAAAGAGGTGAATGAAGCAGTTTCTTTCACCCCAGCAGATGTACGCAATTCACAGTTCTTAATATACAGGCTGAATTCTCTGCTAGCCTGGGACCAATCTCCCCAGTTCAAAGTCTTTTTCTTCCAAACATTCTTGTTGCCTTCAGGGTAGGTGGGGGAGGAGAGAGAGGCGGACGCATGATGCCACTGTCCCCCTGGGCAGCACATACACGAGGAAGGCTAAGCCTCCCCAAAAAAGGCTGGCCAGGCAGGAGATCAAATGCCATGGATGCAGCATGGATCACCTCCCTTTGGAGGCACACCGGCCAGCCACTTTTGGAATGCTGGAAGCAAAGCTCCCTAGAAGTGTGGGGAGCCACTGGCGCCCAGACTGTGGCCCTGCCTGTGCTCCGCACTGACGCCCCTTCCTCAGCCTCTTCCGCTGAGGCCCTGCCCTCACTCCACCTCTTCCCTGGAGGCCCATCCTGCCCGCCATTCACTCCTCTCCACCTCAGGGGAGGATGCAGAGAGGAGTGGGCGGGAAAGCATCAGGGGAGGAGGCGGAGGGGAGGAGGTGGGGGGACCTCAGGGTATTACCAGAGAAAACTCTCCAGTCTCTACTTTGCATTTCTAATCTCCATTCTGATTAAGCAAAAATCACTCCACTCTGAGACAGAAGCTGCAAACCCTGAGCATGCTCAGTAAGAACTTTAGATTTCTTTAAAAAAAAAAAAAAAAAAAAAAAATGTTTAAAGGATGCTCTGGCAGAAAGCCCAGAATTTCCAAGATGGGGAGTTGGCAAAAAGCCAAGTTTGTGTAGGGATCGGCAGAGTCCTAACTTAAAGTAAACAACAACAGTGAGCATGTGCAAGGAAGAGAGGGGCCAGCCAGTTAAGCCTCTAGCTGGTCAGAACCCATTCATACTAGTCACAACTTGTTTTAAAGGTCAGACTTATCAATCAGAATTCTGAGTTAATGGTCAAGACTGAGCTTGTGCGAGTGAAGTAACTGTAGCCAAGAATAGTGTGACACTGCACCCCATATTCTTCCCAGTGATATGATATGATTATGACATAATCATAATGTATTTTATGCAAGATAAGTCACGAGGTGTCATTGGAAAGGTTATGATTTGCTGAATATGATTATCATATTTATATGCATGCATTTTTGTATCTGAAGTTATGAATATTGACTATGTATCTGTATTCAAATGTGTTTACACCTGGGTAACGCCCACTAGACAAGATGTTTTCATTCTAGACAGTGGGTGGGGAAGGGCTTATTTAGTGCAATGGCCCATTATGAGAATAGGCCTTAGGAGAAGCTTATCTCCCACCCGGGGAGCCTTCCTGAGGATGCTACAGACAACCTCCGCGTAATCATAGAATCATAGGACTGGAAGGGACCTCGAGAGGTCATCTAGCCCAGTCCCCTATTGTGACTCTACAGGGACATGTGACCAGGTCACTTGGTGATGGACTCCATCTTGGGATGTCAGTATTTTTCACTGTCTGGCATGGGAACCAAGCTTTGAAACAAAGGCTTCCTGCTATATGCAAAAGCTATATAAGGCAGGTGAGTGATATCATCGTGGTTCTTCACTGACTCCCCACCCAAGTAGACTTGTGGAAACACCTAAGGAACAAAAGACTGAACTGGGAAAATGCTGGACCCAGGCTAAAGGGATTTTTAGCCTGCGAATTAACCTGGGGATTCCAAGCAGTAAGCAAGTGCAGCTTGCCCCTTAAGAATCTGCAGCCTGCTTGTATCATCACTTAGGGCAGGTATCGGCAACCTTTGGCACGCAGCCCGCCAGGGTAAGCCCCCTAGTGGGCCAGGCCGGTTTGTTTACCTGCCGCGTCCGCGGGTTTGGCCAATCACGGCTCCCACTGGCTGCGGTTCGCCACTCCAGGCCAATGGGGGCTGTGGGAAGTGGCGGCCAGCACATCCCTCGGCCTGCGCCGCTTCCCGCCACCCCCATTGGCCTGGAGCGGCGAATCGCAGCCAGTGGGAGCCGTGATCGGCTGAACCTGCTGACACAGCAGGTAAACAAACCGGCTCGGCCGGCCAGGGTGCTTACCCTGGCGAGCTGCATGCCACAGGTTGCCGATCCCTGACTAAGGGTGAGAATTTGCTATTCATATCTGATCTATGTAGTATATTAACCTTAGTTTGCTTTAATGTTCATTTGCTAAGTCATCTGCTTTGATCTGTTTGCTATCCCTTATAATCACTTAAAATCTATTTTTTGTAGTTAAAAACTTGTTTTTGCTCTATCTAAAACCAGTGTGTGGGAGTTATAACTTGGGGCAGAAAGCTGTTGTATATTCCTCTCCACATTGAGGGAGGGGGCAAATTTCATGAGCTTATGTTGTACAGTTCCCTGTGCAGTGCAAGACACTATAACTTAGTGTCATTTGAACCGAGTATTTGAATCAAGTATATACTCGATTATAAGCCAGTTCGTTTATAAGCCGACCCCCCCAAGATGGATAAGTAAAAATGGAAAAATTTTATGACCCATTCGTAAGCCGACCCTATAATTCAGCAAACTTTGGCTCCCGGGCCATCAGGATAAGCCGCTGGCAGGTTGAGATGGTTTGTTTACCTGCTGTCCGCAGGCACGGAGGTAAACCTAAGTAAACAAAGTGCCCTGGCGTGCCAGCCGCTTACCCTGATGGGCCAGGACAGCAACTGGTGGGGAAATTTGGGGGGTAGGGGGGAGCTAGGGGTCAGGGGAGTAACCCCTGTGACCACCCCCACATGACCCCACCCCTATCCCAGGACCCCCACACTCTCCTCATCCCATCCCTTCCCACCTTATCTGGGGAGGGCCAGGGGAGGATGTCTCTGGCCTGGTTGGAGCTGCTCAGGCACGCTGGGCAGCGCAGCCACAGCCTGCTCCGGTGGGCCAGACCGGGCAGCATGGCCACAGCCTGCTCCAGGGGGCTGGGCCGGGCGGCACGGCCGCAGCATGCTCCGGCGGGCTGGGCCAGGCGGCACGGCCACAGCCTGCTCTGGGGGTGCGGGGCTGAGCGGCATGGCTGCAGACTGCCAGCCCCGGAGCTGCAGCTGCTTCGGCGGCTGGGGGCAGAGCAGCGTGGCCAGAAGTGGAGAGACTCTTGCCCCGCCTCTTCCCTTCTGGCTCTGTTGGCTGTACTGCCTCTGTTGGGGGGAGAGGCTGTGTCCAACCTCTCCCTCTCTATACCCGTTCATAAGCCGACCCCCTTCTCTGGTACTTCCTTTTTTTACTAAAAAATTCGGCTTATGAACGAGTATATACGGTATATACTATTGTAGTTTAAGTGCTGGGGTTTATTAGTTATTTTAATAAAAGATACTTTGTTTTGGAAAGATTACTGCCTGTGTCAATTACTTCATCAGAAGGTTACATCCGTGTCCTTTGAGTGTTTCCTTAGCAACCCCAGGAACTTCTACCTCGGGAAGAACAGATTAAGGGGGCAATAGGCAGGTTAGCATAGCAGAGCCCTAAAACTCATTTTTGGGGCAACAGGGGGAGGAGGCAGAGCAGGGGCGGGAAGAGGTGGAGCGAGGGCAGGGCCTTGGGGGGAAGAAACAGAGAGGGGGTGGGGCCACGGTCCAGGCACAGTGCCCCCCCACACACACACACACACACTTCTAAGGAGCTTCGGGCGCTCGCATGTGAGCTTCCCCAAACAGAAGATGCACATGCCGCCTATGACTCTCCCTTATTTAATACTCTCAATTCATGTGCCTGGAAAAATAATCCTCAAACAGTCAGGAATCACATGTCCTGATACTCTGCTGAGTCACGGAGTTAAGCAATCCCCATTGTGTAGCGCTTGAGCAACTATCTCTTACTGAATTGTAAATCTCTTGTTTACAATTCCAGTGCTGGTCAATGGCTGGTGATGGTTGCTTAACATCCATCTGGGTGTGGGTCACCCCCTTTGTTCCCACTAGAGAGATGGCTGTGGGCGTCTCCTAGACTCAACATATTTCAATAACAACCATATAGAAAAATCTCATAACTCCATACACAATGATGATATACATATTTTGACAAAACAATGAGTTTTAGCTAATCATGACTTTTCATATGATACCTAACAAGGCATTCTTTGTAAAATATATAACAACAATATGCAAGTGGTGAATCGGGGGTTACAGGGTGCTATTTTGAGGTATAGCATGTCACAGGGTGTCAAGGGTTGAAGCTAGACAAATTCAGACTGGAAATAAAGTGTAAATTTTTAACACAGTAATTAACCATTGGAATAACTACTAAAGGTTGTTGTAGATTCTGCATCACTGGCAGAAGATCAAGACTGGATGTTTTGCTAAAATATATGCTCTAGGATTATTTGAGGGAAGTTCTCTGGCCCATTTATACTAAATGATCACAATGGTCCCTTCTGGCTTTGGAATCTATGAATGGATATAAGTGGGTCAAGACTGCATTTCTCAACACCAGAGAAATGGATGTTGCAATAGTTAAAATGCAGGATTATGATAGTCTGGCTGAGCATTTTAGCTTTTATGCAGGAAGAATGGGCAAGATTTAGACAAAGCCTGGATGGACAGACAGAAAAACAAGTCTGGACTGGAGAGGTAGATCTGTGAATCATTAGCACAGAGATGACAGTTGAATTTGTGTTTGTGAAGGAGACTGCCCAGAGACAAGATGTACAGGAAGAAGAGGAGGAGACCAGGAACAGAACCTGTTGATACTCCCACAGTACGCTGAGAGGGAGGAAACAATAAGGAGGATCCTCCTAATGACACACTGCTGGAGTGATTAGTGAAAAAAGAAGTAGAACCAGTAGAGTACTAACTCATGAAAACCAAAGAACAAGATTTTAAGATGAGTATCCTCATCAATGTTGAAGTCAGCTGACAGGTTGAGGAGGATGAGGATGGAGTTCTGGTTTTGAGCTAAGGCCAGGATGAGGATGGAGCGGTGACAGCCATTTCAACAAAGTGCAGGGACTGGAGAAGGGCTGGCATAGAAATGGAGGAGAGCAATTCTAGACAGCATATTCAATGAGCTTACAGATGAAAGGGAGAAGGGGCATGGGGCAGCAATTGGAGAAGCAAGTGGGATCAAGGTGGGGATTAGATGAGAGAGACAAACATTCGTAATGAAGGGAAAACTTGAGGAGATAAGATGTAAAGGAGAATGGTAAGGGAAGAGATGAGAGTATGTACAAGGAAGGTCAGGAGATCGTATGAGACAGGGTCACTGGAACAGGTAGCAAGTTTAGAGGAGGAGACCAGACAAACGCTGTGTGAATAGGAAAAGGAAGAGAAAGTGATACAAGTGGCGGAAAAGGATGTGAGCAAAGGGAAGTGGATGAGGCCATGTGTTTTGTGAATTTTCTTTTCAGAGAAATGGGTGAGATCCTGTACAGAGAGAGAAGTAGAGGTGGGGGGATGGTTTGAAGAAAACAAAGCTAATGAAAAGGCAGCTGCAATTATGGTGGAGAAGCAGAGCTGCTTGAGAAGAAAGGCAGCAGAAGTGAAGGAGGGAGAGAAATTGTTAGTTGAGGAAGTCAGCATGGTCATGGGATTTCCACCAGAGACACTCTACTGCACAATAGCAGAAGCAGATGGGAGGTGAACCAAGGTTGGGTGTAGGCAGTCATTTTGATGCGAGAGAAGGACAAAGATGTCGAGGGAAATTTTAAGAAGGCTATTCATGCTGTCTCGTGTCCTTACCTCTGCCTATAATTTTATCTAAAATGTCTCTGTCTGTCTTTACCCACGCTTATTCCTTCATTGTGACTCCTTCCGACCAATATAAACTCAAGCAGAGCAATTTTTTTGTAAAATAAAATTGATTTATTCACATGATTCAATCTTAACACAAAAGAACTAGATTGGTAATCTATGCAGAAAGACATTAACTGCACAGCAGTTTTAACTGAACCCTTAAAACCAGTCTCTAAAATGAAATCATACAATCAATTCCCTGTTATACTGAAAATTCACAATTTAACACAGAAGAACAGATTTCAGTGTTTATAAGTTTGAAGCAGACATACTTTTGGTCCTTGTGTAACTTAGAGTACTTTTAAAAAACTAGAAAGTGATTGGCAAAACGTAGCAGGGTCACCTTTAATTCAATAGCTTGAAGAAATATTGAATGTTATTTGTAGACTATTTAACTATGAATAATAGCTAGCACAAATTCAGTACCTACTTGCAATAAAATCAATGTATACGATAACTTTTAATATTCACAATTCTTATAGTCTGTCAGTAAAATAACAGTAATTTTAAACAAATGTCAAAATCTGACCATAGAAAATATATTTATTCCAACATTACTGAATAAATACTATATATATAAAAATAGATTTTAACTTCTTAACTACTCTGTTCTGTCAATTTTAAAAAGAAATGTTTCATATACTTTCTGTGAAATGAAATATACATAACTATAAATGTTAAGTCACAAACAAAGGTTGTGACTTCAACTGAAAACCCAGGAACATTTAAAAAGTTAGGCTTGAGATGTCAGCCTTAACTCTGAATTTCCTTACATTTATCAGTTTTTGTCACAACCTTAACATTATTTAAAAGGTTTTGTATTTAATTCACAGCATGTGTGACGGACAGACAGTAAAATAACAAAATTTAAATTTAATTCATTTTAATAAGGCTGGATAAATCTTCACTTTTACGTGACAAGCACTCAGGATTGACAAATAACATGGCAGGTAAAAATGAATAAATAGAAACTTGAATTTCCCTTGCCATTTATCTTGTTCCTATGTATAGTAAATCCAGTTTGGGAGTAATACCATATGAATGTCACCATTCAAAGCACTAAATGAATCGGTCTCCTCACCAATGATAGTTCCACTACAGCAATGATACATATTCTCATGTTAATTAACCTAATGGTCTATTCACCGATTTTACTTGGAAGTCTATTTGATTACCCTAAATTAACATTTTCTTTCTATTAAAGTTTCAGATAATAAAAGACACTACCTGCATGTGTGGTTTATAACACATTTTGTTTAACGATTATTAAACCAACCCCAGAACTGTATGCTGAGAGTTAATGAAAAGGTAATCTGAAGTGTTGCACCTTTAGTCTTATAATTAATAGTTCTTTGTGCTTATGAGTGAATATAGCATCATGTTTCTAGTATACGAGTGCTTTTCGGAATACATTTAAGTGCTTGTAATCCCTAAGCGGGATTTTCAGTTCTTTGATGCGTGTGTGGAAGACAATAGTATCACTGAAATGAAAGTGTAAGAGATTTGTTAGTACTGAGGTGGTTGCGTGTCATGATGGAACAGGGCTAACAACTAAGAAATGTCATTGCTTTAGGTATGAATACTACCTTAATGTATAACTTCCTCACCTTTTTGTGTATGCATTATTGTGAGGACATACGCTTGTAAATATCTTAGTGATGAGTAAAAGATGGTGTGTATGAGGGGAAAATATGATTCACAAATACCTACTACATATTTTAATATATAAAAACACATGTATATTATATTGTTCATACACAGCACAATACTATGTAATAAATTCCTCTACAAGCATTAGCAATATCCACCACAACAACTTCAAACATTCCAAACCTCTGAATTTATTCAGTTAATATAGTTGGGTATTTTTAAAGAAAGTGTGATGGGGTGTTCACTGTACACCAGAAAAGAAGGAGTTAAAAGCAGCCTAAAGAGGCTGTGCAGGGAGCCACCAACTGGAGTGAGGCTGCACAGCGGGCTCACATAAAAGGGAACTGCAGGGTAAAGAAGGGTCAATTGCTGCAGGGAGCCCAAGGAGCAAGGACAGTGTTCCTAGCAGGCTGCATGAAGGTAGCACCTTTGACAGAGTATTTGCTGGCAGGGACACGGGGAGCAAGAGGGAGCTCCTAGCTGGCTGCTGGAATTTGTGGGCATGAGGCCTTGAGAAGACAGCAAAGAAGGTGCTGGGGTTGTGGGGAAGTGGCCCAGGGAATTGAAGCAACTCTGGTGGAAAAGTTAAGGAGAGGCAGCAGGAGGCTGTTATTGATAGGGTCCCTGGGCCGGGACCCAGAGCATTGGAAGGACCTGTATCCTCCCCACTTGTCACTGGGGGAAGTGGCTGGACTATAGAAGTGGGAGATACTTCCCCCGGGAAGGGGGGGGAAATGGATGGTGGCACAGCCGGCAGGCTGAGTCATGAAAAGGACGCTGCGGTTCCTGGACTGAGGCAGGTCTGCAAGCAGAGAAGGTGGCAGGAGAGGCAGCACTAGGAGAAGGCATGTCAGATCAGAGAGCTAATCCCCGAGACGGACAGCACGAGGCGCCGTTCTAGTCAGTGGACTCAGTCATAGAAAGATTGTATTCTTTTTCTATCCCCACCAATAACAATTTTTTCTTTTTCTTTCTGGTAACTCCCCCAATATGCTAGGTGCTGTGCAAACACAAAAACAATGCATCTGCCTCAAAGAACTTAGCCTCAAAAGGAACAACAAAGACAGAAAAAGAGGGTAGGCAAATAGGTGGCATAGCACACAGATAAACTGGTCTGGCATAAATCACCATATCCTCATAACAACGCTTTAACAATATTTTTCCCCACAAAAAGGGAGTAATTCTAGACCATCCCCATTTGTCTACATGTTACAATCTTGACACAAAATCAGTTAAGTTTCTTGAAGGTGTCACAGTAGAAGTGGATCTTCAGGAGGAAATGGAAAGTGAAGAGAATAGCAACCTTGCAAGCCAGCTCAAGAAGGGACTTTTCATTACTAGGGAATAACATGACACAAAACGGGTGAAGTTTGTAGGAGAAGCAGAGAAGCTAGGAACAGATGCTGGCATCATTCATGTAAGTAATGGGGAATTTCTCTCAATTTACACTGGACAAAACTACAGAAAAGATCTCATCCTGCACCAGGTTAGATCTCATCCTCCTTCAAAGCTAAAAATGAAAACTTTATGCCACTGGAAAGGGATGATTCCCATATTTTTCAGGGGACAAGCTGAGACAGAAATGTGAATATATGATAATGTGCTATGTAGGCTTTATTGGCATGATATTGGTTTATTTGTAGGTGGAAGCACCGTGAAAGTTATACGCGTCATCTATTTTACCACCCTATCACAGTTTACAGAGACTGTTTTAGAATTTTACATTAAAATGTACTGTATTTTGAATCCCACCACCAATAACGTAAGCTTCCTTTATTACCACAAAGCCAACTGTGTGGTGCTTCAAGACAAAATAACTACAGTTAACTATTACACAGAACCAGCCTTGCAATTTAGAGCAAACTATTTAATTTTGCTAATTAGCAGTATACAGTAAAATAGAAAGGAGTGTTTCTTTCCAATTTCCAAAACTAAATAAAAAAGCAAGTCCAATATGAGTTAAAGTACTACTATGGCTACAAATTAGAGACAGACATTTAACACAGTTGGAAGGCACAGCGGTAATTCTATCCTTATATATAACCTATGAGACCAATGTAAGTGGTAACTCAGCTGATATGGTTCTTAAAGAAATCATCATTATAGCCCCAGCAAGCAATTCATCTCCTGGCTATAAAAATACAACACTGCAGTTACTCTGCAGAAAAGCCTACTGCTGACAAAAGGACTACTATACCGAGGTATTACATTTCCACTTCTGCTCAAGAGGAGAATGAAACTTTTAATATTTAAACACCAGAATGAAGAGATGGGCAGCAAAGAACCCAGTATCAGCAATTAGAACTGTAAAATATTAATTCTGGGTTTGGTTCTTTAAAACCTTAATAAATGTGTTGATCAAAAAAATCAAATCAGTTGCTACAGGCCTTCCGTGATAGAAAAATGCATTCAGCAAGCAGTGCATTTTTTCCCAACATTTGCTGAGATGTTACTACTTCCCATTTCATAGCCTACTAATGTTAGAATACAAAAAGTAAAGTAATTGGCAATTACTATTTTAAAATAATTATATGGTATAACTTCAGTCTGACCTATTACCAGGATTGCCCACTAGCAGAAAATAACCTTCTGTTAAATGTGACTAAATAACTAACTAAAACTTAAAGTCTTTTGTGTCCACAAAAAGCGTTGCTGAGCTCTGTGCCTTTATCCTCACACACAACTATTTCAAATTTGATGACAATATGTATCTCCAGATCAGTGGCACCGCTATGGGCACCCGCATGGCCCCACAATTGGCCAATATTTTTATGGCCGACCTGGAACCACGCTTCCTCAGCTCCCGACCACTCACGCCCCTTTTCTACCTACGCTACATTGATGACATCGTCATCCTCTGGACCCATGGGAAGGAGAGTCTGGAAAAATTCCACCAAGATTTCAACAGCTTCCATTTTTT
>QXTE01000160.1:2924563-2986463 GCA_003942145.1 Platysternon megacephalum
CGACACCATCACAGGACCTAACCAGATCAGCCACACCATCACTGGTTCATTCACCTGCACATCCACCAATGTAATATACGCCATCATATGCCAACAATGCCCCTCTGCTATGTACATCGGCCAAACTGACAGTCTCTAAGGAAAAGGATAAATGGACACAAATCAGATATTAGGAATGACAATATACAAAAACCTGTAGGAGAACACTTCAACCTCCCTGGCCACACAATAGCAGATCTTAAGGTGGCCATCCTAAAGCAAAAAAACTTCAGGACCAGACTTCAAAGAGAAACTGCTGAGCTTCAGTTCATCGGCAAATTTGACACCATCAGCTCAGGATTAAACAAAGACTGTGAATGGCTTGCCAACTACAGAACCAGCTTCTCCTCCCTTGGTGTTCACACCTCTACTGCTAGAACAGGGCCTCATCCTCCCTGATTGAACTAAACTCGTTATCTCTAGCTTGCTTCTTGCTTGCATATATATACCTGCCCCTCGAGATTTCCACTACTTGCATCCGAAGAAGTGGGTATTCACCCACGGAAGCTCATGCTGCAAAACGTCTGTCTATAGATAGTCTATAAGGTGCCACAGGATTCTTTGCTGCTTCTACAGATCCAGACTAACACGGCTACCCCTCTGATATGTGGTCATTATTTTTCAAAATCCATGCTTACAACCTTTTTATAATTTTTATGCATAAGTTGCAGAAATAGAAGAAAATATACTTCTGCCCTCAAAACTAAACAGAGAAGTCAACTTCTTATCTCTAACACAAAACTAAGTGGTGCTATAGCATCCAGATGCAGCTTATTCTATGTTCTAAGTTGACAGAAAAATGGTGTCAGCAATGTATTCTATTGTTTGCAGTGTTGCTATAGTCATGTTGGTCCCAGGATATAAGAGGGACAATGTGGGTGAGGAAATATCTTTTGTTGGTGAAAGAGGAAAGCTTTCAAGCACCACAGAGACCTGAAAGAGAGCTCTGTGGATCTCAAAAGCTTGTCTGTTTCACCAAGAGAAGTTGGTCCAATAAAAGATATTACCTCCCCCACCTTGTCCAGCAATACAGGAATTTAATGATTCACGCTTTTTAAAAAATGTATTACTATGCTGTAGTTCAAGTGATATAATTAAATATATAAATGAAGAATAAAGTACTTCAAGCAGTAAAGGTTAAATGGTGATCTCCACTGATGCAATAAGATTACAGATAAAGCCTTCTGCATACTTTGAAAAGCTACTGAACAGTAGTTTCCCTTTTTTCCGATAAAGAATATCCTTGAAAGTGAGAGGAGAAATCAGTCTCAAACACCTCTCATATTTTCTGTATTATTTTCTGCAGAGAGATCACTGAAATGCACAATGCACCTGTAAATCACTGAGCCAATGTAGTGTAAAAGATAGCTGAACTACTGCCATTTACATGACAATGGTATGGAAATAATAGGATGGTGCAGAAATGTACAAGCATCAACTCTTTAAGCCTAGTCTCATTTAGAACAAATTGGCCTTCATCAAAGAAAATGTAAAATGCAAAAAGGAAGGTATTTGGGGGATCTGAAATTTTCCTTCGTTTGAAAGTCTCATTCCCCTTTGCTTTGATTTTTTCACCTGAAGACACTTAAAAATGTGACAATTTCTATAACATTTTCTATACAAGCTATATCCTATTCACTTCTGAAAAAAGCTAAATTAATACAGTTACAAAGTGTAAAGAATGATAGATTGAGGGGAAAAATTGAGAAGGTATAGGAAGGGAAAAAAGATGTTCGAAAAAAGATTGAGAGTTACGGAAGGTAGACACAGAAAGGGTATTCTAGATGACAGGCAGCAGAGGTGAAAGCTGTTGTGCCAGCAATGATGAGACTGTTTGAAATGGATCCTAGCGAGACAAGGTGGGTGAGGTACTATCTTTTATTGGACCAACTTCTGTTGGTGAAAGAGACAAGGTTTCAAGCCATATCAAAATGAGATTGATGTGGTTGCACTTGTGTGTGTGAGAGAAGGTGGGTAGTGGTACTCCACTTATTCAGGTGTCAACATCTGGGACTTGGAGAGGTCAGGCAGAAAAGTGTTACATTAATTATTATAAGAATAAATTGAAGACATGGCTACAGTTTCCATAAATGTAAAGCTGAAGCAGTGACATACAGCAGCAATGCTACAGCAACTAAATTGTTGTACTAGTTTTAAGTTAAGGAGCTGAAGCTACAAACTAACAGAAGAGAACAGTTAGCAGTGTATGGTTTTTTTAAAAACTGTTTCATATTGTAAGTTTTTTGTGGCACAGACAGTGTGTTTGTCCAGTGCCTAGGACAATGGGCCACCATCCTCAGAGCCCCTAGACACCATTGTAATACAAATTAAATAATAATAAAGCTGTGCTATTTAATTGGCTTCTGGCAGCTCTTCTTAATACAATCACAAACCACATATCAAGTATGGAATTCAAAAGAATACTAAATAATTCTTGTATGTTTGTGGGAAAGTTGCCCATTACAGGCTGTGCTAAATAGTAAGACAGCAGTATCAACAGACACTTCCCTGGTCTCACCCTTATAACCTTAAAACGGGAGAGGGCAGTAGGGGGTCTCAGTAACAGTGCTAGAACCAAGTGTGACAGATATGGTAATTTCCTGCAATATCCATGCGAGATCTTATTATATTATTGTGGACTGCGTGGTACCTAAACCACCAAGGGGAGAAGGGGGCAGATATGATAGATGTGAAACATGAGTGTTAAAACAACTATACTGAAAAAAAGTACCAGACTAGTATAAACTTTTGGGACAATAAGTGTTAAGTGGATTTCCTGGAGAATTCCTAGGGAGAGGTTAATGTAAGTTCTCCAACTCCGTAATGCAAAAAACAGCCTTTGAAGAAACATCCTGAAGACGTCCTTTGTCTGCTGATTACCTGTTACAGAAGGCCAAAATCAAAGGCCCAAGCTGTGTAAAGAAACAGTTGATCTGCTAAGCCTGCATTCTGGTTCTGGATCAAAGATGGAAGAACTTGTAACCACGAGGGAAAACCCAGTTATGGATTTTAAAGGACTAAAACCTACCAGAGCTCTAAGCTGTAGTTGGGTGGGATGACCTCTGATAAGCTTTTTAGCATGCATGTAGGTTCTTTTATTATTTTAATTTGTCTTCCCTGTATTGCTTTTACCTTAATAAATGTACTTGCTTAGCAGAAGCTGTGTGGGAACTTATAACTGCAGGCAATACACCGGTCATAGCTCTTGGAGAGAAAGCAAAGCACAAGCACTAGTCTTTTTAGTCAGTCTGGCTTGCTGGGGATCTCAGTGTAAGGCAGAGAGATATGCATCCCTAAATATCCATAGAGGGGAAGGAGTAGACTGCCCAAGAGAGGTGACAGCTGGGAGCCGGAAGCCTAAAGCAAGTTTCCTTGGTGGACAATGAAGAAGGAATACAGGAACAGTTTCAGAGAAACCATGACACCAGGTTAAGGGAGCTGATAGCAGCCCTCCACCAGGTGACATGTATTACAATAGGAAACATGAACTGTACTGGAAGAGTTAGTGCCCAATAGTTGCCAGATGTTTTACGTATTAAAACTGCAGCCTAGTTAAACCACTTTCCTGTGTCTTGTCTTCCCTGTAGTGTACACGTCAAGAGCCCTACTGACTTCAACGGGAGTCTGTTCACAGGTCTGCCTGCATGGAGCTCATTGCAGGAACAGAGCCTTAGATGGAAAGTTCCTTGAGGCAGGAACTCGGGGGGAGGAGGGGGGTTATGTAAGTAGTTTGAATACTGATAGCTCTATACACACATTAAAATTATGAAATAAGCTCCACCTTTTTACTGTGAAATTCTGTTCTACCATGCTAGTCTCCTGGATGTGCCACAGGTACCACTTACCAGCACAGCTTTCTTTTGATAAATACTATAGCTTAATTTATAACAACCATAAATCTGCTGATTAGCAATTATTTTCTTAATTAGTACGTTAGCAGACAGACTTCCCTACGGGAAGCAACAATAAAATGGAAACACAAGAAGACAGATTCCAAACATTCTGAGTTACAGCAATACAAAGTGACAAGAAATTCTAAAACTGTCTTAAAATTGTATGTATACAGTCTACTATATATCTATTTTAAAAAAAAATTGAAAATAAATATTCATTTGGTTGTCAGGAGAAAAAATCATTACTCTTATTTTAATACGATAAAGGAAAAACTTGTTTCAGTTGTGCATTAGAATTAGTACAGTAGGATTTCTTTGAAGCAGATATTATAAACATGTCCAACATATGAGTTACGCATATTTTAATTCCACTCTTACACTTGCTACTTCACATAGCTATGTTCTTGACCTACTTTTACTCTATAATTCATCAAGTTGCAGTAAGATTCCTCTTATATGAAGGACTGCAGAGATGAGGTCTACCTATCAAGGAAGGGGAAGAGCATATTTGGATACAGACTGGCTAAACTAATGAGGAGGGAGAAGTTCAATGGGGCAGGAGACAGAACCCCACAGGTAAGTAAAAAATATGGAGAGCTGGAAAAAGGGTTGGAATCTGGGGGAGCATAGGCCATTATAGCAGGGATAAGGGAGAGACAAGAGAGAACATACGGGGGTAGGGTACATCAGTATCTTAGATGTCTGTATAGTAAGGCGAGAAGTATGGGGAATAAGCAGGAAGTAGAAGAAATCCTAGTCAATAAACACAACTATGACAGTTGGCGTCACAGTGAAAAAAAGGAGGAGGTATTGCCTTATACACCTCTACCCCGATATAACGCTGTCCTCGGGAGCCAAAAAATCTTACCGTGTTATAGGTGAAACCGCGTTATAGCGAACTTGCTTTGATCCGCCGGAGCGTGCAGCCCACCCCCCTCCCGGAGCGCTGCTTGACCGCGTTCTATCCGAATTCATGTTATATCAGGTCGCATTATATGGGGGTAGAGGTGTATATCAAAAATGTATATACTTGGACTGAGGTTGAGATGGAAATAAGAGAGAGACTGGTTGAAACTCTATAGATAAGGATAAAAGGGGTAAAAAACACAAGGGTGATGTCATGGTAGGGGTCTACTAGAGACCACCTAACCAGGAAGAGGTGGTGGTTGAGGCTTTTTATAAACAACTAACAAGCAGAACACAGATTATCCAACAAGTTCTTGGAATGCACTGGAGACGATTTTTTACTTCAGAAGGTGGAGAAAGTCACTAGGGGAGAGACTGTTGTAGATAGGGAGGAACTGATTGAGAATTTGAAAGTGGAAGGCAGCTTGGGTGAAAGTGATCATGAAATGATAGAGTTCATGATACTAAGGAATGATAGGAGGGAAAACAGCAAAATAAAGATAATGGATTTAAAGAAGGCAGACTTTAACAAACTCAGAGTTTGCAGGAAAGATCCTTTGGGAAGCAAGCGTAAGGAGAAAAACAGTTCAAGAGAGTTGGCAGTTTTTCGAAGAGACATTATCAGGGGCACAAGAGCAAACTATCCCACTGCGCAGGAAAGATGGGAAGTATGGCAAGAGACCACCCTGGCTTAACCAGGAGATCTTCAATGGTCTGAAACTCAAAAAAGAATCCCACAAAAAGTGGAAACTAGGTCAAATTACAAAGGATGAATATAAACACACAACACAAGTAAGTAGGGACAAAATTAGAAAGGCCAAGGCACAAAATGAGATTAAACTAGCTAGAGACATAAAGGATAACAAGAAAAAAGTCTACAAATACATTAGAAGCAAGAGGAAGACCGAGGAAGGTTAGGCCCGTTACCCGAGGGGGCGGGGGGAGGGAAAAATAACAGAAAATGTGGAAATGGCAGAAGTGCTAAATGCGTATTTTGTTTCAATTACTTAGACGAGTTAGATGTTTTCAAGTCACCAGGGCCTGATGAAATACATCCTAGAATACTCAAGGAGCTGACTGAGGAAATATCTGAGCCATTAGCGATTATCTTTGAAAACTAATGGAAGAGGGTGAGATTCCAGAGGATTGTAAAAAGGCAAATATAGTGCCAATCTATAAAATGGGGAATAAAGACAACAAAGGGGAATTACAGACCAGTCAGCTTAACTTCAGTATCTGGAAAGGTAATGAAGCAAATAATTAAGCAATCAATTTGTAGACACCTAGAAGATAATAAACTGAGAAGTAACAGCATGAATTTGTCAAGACCAAATCATGTCAAACCAACCTAATAGCTTTCTTTGACAGGGCAACAAGCTTTGTGATGGAAGCAAGCGGTAGATGTGGTATATCTTGATTTTAGGAAGGGTTTTGATACTGTCTCGCATGATCTTCTCATAAACTAGGGAAATACAACCTAAATGGAGCTACTATAAGGTGGGTGCAAAACTAGTTAGAAAATCGTTCCCAGAGAGTAGTTATCAATGGTTCAGTGTCAAGCTGGAAGGGCATATCAAGGGGGGGCCTGCAGAGATCAGTTCTGGGTCCAGTTCTGTTCAATGTCTTCATCAGTGATTTAGATAATGGCATACAGAGTACACTTATAAAGTTTGCAGACAATACCAAGCTTGGAGGGATTGCTTTGGAGGATAGGATTAAAATTCAAAATGATCTGGACAAACTGGACAAATGGTCTGAAGTAAACAGAATGAAATTCAATAAGGACAAATGTAAAGTACTCCACTTAGCAAAGTACAATCAATTGCACATATACAAAATGGGAAATGACTGCTTAGGAAGGAGTACTGCAGAAAGGGATCTCGGAGTCATAGTGGATCACAAGCCAAGTATGAGTCAATGGTGTAACACTGTTGCAAAAAAAAGATCTTTCTGGGATATATTAGCAGGAGTGCTGTAAGCAAGAACACGAGAAGTAATTCTTCCACTCTACTCGGCGCTGATTAGGCCCCAACTGGAGTATTATGTCCAGTTCTGGGCACCATATTTCAGGAAAGATGTGGACAAACTGGTGAAAATCAAGAGAAGAGCAACAAAAATGATTAAAGGTCTATAAAACATGACCTATGAGGGAAGATTGAAAAAATTGGGTTTGTTTAGTCTGGAGAAGAAAAGACTGAGGAGGGACATGATAACACTTTTGAAGTACATAAAAGGTGGTTACAACGAGGAGGGAGAAAAAATGTTCTCTTTAACCTTTGAGGATAGGACAAGAAAAAATGGGCTTAAATTGCAGCAAGGGCAGTTTAGGTTGGACATTAGGAAAAAATTCCTAAATGTCAGCGTGGTTAAGCACTGGACTAAATTGCCTAGGGAAGCTGTGGAATCTTCGTCACTGGCAATTTTTAAGAGCAAGTTAGGCAAACACCTGTCAGGGATGGTCTAGAGATAATACTTAATCCTGTCTTGAGTGCAGGGGACTGGACTAAAAGACCGCTCGAGGTCCCTTCCAGTGATTCTATGATTTGTCAAGCAGTGACACTTCTTGCTTAATTCAGTCAAGTTCAAAAAGCTTTTCTCAAGTCTGATTGACTAATCTCAAAAGTCAAGCAACCCTTCCATTCTGTTTGGCTGCTCCATATCTTTCTTTGTCAGGTGTTTTCCTGGCGTAAATTAAACTGAAATTAAATTTCCAGATGACACCAATACTTTACAGAGAACCAAACTGCAAAGGAACCTGGAAAGATCATAGTAGGGCTACAAGCAAGGACGACACATTTAGAACCAACCAATGTGACATTGTACACACAGATAAAGGATATAAGCAGCACAAATACAAAATTGAGAGGCACAGAGAAAAAGAGTATTAAAATTAATTTATTATGCAAAATTATTCTAACCAAGCAATGTAGTTGCTGCAGGAAAGGTGTAGAATTGAAATAAGTAGAAGAGATAGCTAAATTATTATATATTTCAGGAATATGTCTACAATGAGATAGGGAATCACTGATATAAATTACTGACAAGTAAAATAGCACGTTTTCTAAGGAGAGATTTAACCCACGAAAGCGTATGCCCAAATAAATTTGTTAGTCTCTAAGGTGCCACAAGTACTCCTCGTTGTTTTTACTAACTTGTTGATAACCATTCTACAAAAAGGCCTGAAGCATTTGCAGAATTTTCCACTATTTTGATGTTCTGCTCAGAATTATACATCTACACATTTCACAGCAATGTACCTCAGATAGTTTCCTGGCAAAAAGCAGTGTTTACATACTAAGTAACTGAAACTGGTAGATATTGTTTCACTGGAGTAGCATAAGCAAGTACCTTGAACTCAAACAATAGCAGACATCTTTTACGAAGTTCTGAATTTCAAACAGAAAGGATGATAGAACAGAAATAATACTAAGCTATTTTAGGTGAAATTAAACCAAAATAAACGTGCTTTTCTGCTGCCCTTACAGCTAATGTTAATGTGAAAGATTTAGAGGACAAAGCCATTTTAATAATGTTTTATACTGTACTGCCAAAGTTATTACCTTACTTAACCTTGTATATGCATATTATAAAAATCATCCATTTATGTTACAGTGAATTACTTTGGGTCAACAGTGAGAACACAATACCTGAAATGAATTTCAAATGACGAGACCCTCATTAATCATGTTTTTTCAGACATCAATGCCACAACAGAAGGTTTTCTACTTTGCTGCTTGAAAATTCAAAAATTTAAGCCCCACTTTCAAAAGTTTTGGCCCCTTCTACTCCTCATTAACAAGTTCTTGGAACCTACAATGTAAATTAACCATAACAAAGCAGGATATTATTTTTTCTATACCTTTTGTAAGAAAGCAGACATTAGTGGCTTCAAGGAAAACTGAAGCTAAAAATCCCCACCATTTGACCACCATTGCTAACAATTTGGAAACATACATCCAAGTAGAGGAGGGGATGAAATGAAATAAAAACCTGCTTTAGCAGATATTACATATGACACTTAGGGAAAGTGTACATAGATTATCTGCAGTAGTCTTGTTTACACTAAAGGCAAAATCACTCTGCCTAACTAATCAGCGGTCTGAAATGATTCTGGAGCTAGACTGAGGAAAATTATTCAAGCTTCCTTCATAATCATACTTGTAGGAAAACCTTTTCAAGACACTCAAACCAATCCTTAGGGATCCTACTGGCAGAAATTAAATGACTGTTTATGAGGAGAAGAGGGAGTTTGTTTAAAAAAAAGGTTGATAGCTGATATGAAAAACAATCCAAAGTGAAACCAATTCCCCTTTGATACAAGAAACTTAAGGGGCCAAAACTTGCACAGAAAAGTGTTCCAAACATTCCAAAACCAATTGCCACATAATTTGTTATTCCTAATAAAGCTGTGCTCAATTCTTCCAAAAAATAGATTTTCTATAGATATCCATCTAAAAACTGAACTTTCTCAGAGAGCAGGCATGCATTTGGAAATAACTGGACTGTAATATAAAAATCAGAAAATGTCTAAGTAATTATGTCATTTTTGTGCCAATCTTCTCAAAACTCAGTTGTTTTGGTTTGAATATGAAAGTTACAAGCACACATACAGCATTGCATACATTTAAATTATGTTTAAACAGACAGATCACACAGCAATGTAAAATCTATTTTTTGGACTCTCAGAGTTCTGGTCCATTTATCTATCAGACTCATACAAATTAAGGGCTTGTCTACACTTACAGTGCTGCAGCTGAGCTGCTGTAGGTTTTCAGTGAAAATGCTACTTCGTCAACAGGAGAGCTTCTCCTGTCAGCGTAATTAATCCACATCCACAAAGGTGGTAGCTATGTCAATGGGAGAAGCCTTCCCAGCAACATAGCACAGTCTACACTGACGGTTAGGTTGGTATAACTACGTCGCTGAGCGGTATCGACAGCACTATGTCGACAGGACAGCTTCTCCTGTCAACACAGCTACCACCTCTTGGGAAAGTGGAGTACCTATGCTGACGGGAGAATCTCTCCCGTCCATGTAGGTAGCATCTTCACTAAGCACTACAGTGGCGCCGCTGCAGCACTGTAATTGTAGACAAACTCAAGACTAGCAACTTTTGTTTGCTTACAGCATCTGATACATGCACTGTTATTTTAGTGTCAGTGCCCAAGAAGCATACACTTACATTTGCAGAGATATATCTGATGAGATAAAAGAAGAAGACAGAGTCCTTTAACAAAGAACATTAAAGGTTTGAGTAGCAGACTTCTACGTATCCACAAAATCCAAGTGTTTAAGACACTAATAGTTTAAATGATTGTTTCAAGATGGGAAAACAGCCTGAACGTAAGTCAGAGTGATATATCCTAAACTGCTAATCAAGTGGCCTGCAATAAATGCAAAGCAGGGTCACACTACCAATAATTATTATTACTACAAGACTTATGAAAGCAAACTCTTCAAATCCACAATAAAAGCACAGATGTTAAAAACATACTTAAATTCTCTAACATTTGCTTATGGCTCACAATGTAATGTTTAATGGGTACTAAAATTTTAAGACAAAACATTCTCTCAACTTTTACTCATTGGAGATCTGCTGTCTCATGAAACAAAGAATTTGACATCTAATGTAATGACTAAGTCAGACTAATCTAAAAAAAAAAAAGCCACCTGACAGTAATAAATGCATATTGATTGAAATTATGTTCCAGATATGATACAACTAATCTTCTGAAACTTAAATAATAAATAGATTTTGTAATATCTGTTTACAAGCAAGACATTAGGAGGCAGTGGAGTTAAAATTACTACTATATGTAATGGAAATCCATGTGTGCTATACCTCCTATGTTCTAGTTACCATCTTTGGAATATCTGGATTTATAGAAACTGCAAAGGAAGACAGACAGTTTGGTACCAAATGTTAATTTTCTTTTAATAATGACAGAAATATTTTAGATATGCAATCCAGAATTATAATGTACAACTCTAAAGAAAGATTTTTTGTTAATGGCACAAAAATGTAGGGAAGCATAAGAACATAACATAAGAACATAAGAAAGGCCGTACCGGGTCAGACCAAAGGTCCATCTAGCCCAGTATCTGTCTACCGACAGTGGCCAATGCCAGGTGCCCCAGAGGGAGTGAACCTAACAGGCAATGATCAAGTGATCTCTCTCCTGCCATCCATCTCCATCCTCTGACGAACAGAGGCTAGGGACACCATTCTTACCCATCCTGGCTAATAGCCATTTATGGACTTAGCCACCATGAATTTATCCAGTCCCCTTTTAAACATTGTTATAGTCCTAGCCTTCACAACCTCCTCAGGTAAGGAGTTCCACAAGTTGACTGTGCGCTGCGTGAAGAAGAACTTCCTTTTATTTGTTTTAAACCTGCTGCCTATTAATTTCATTTGGTGACCCCTAGTTCTTGTATTATGGGAATAAGTAAATAACTTTTCCTTATCCACTTTCTCAACATCACTCATGATTTTATATACCTCTATCATGTCCCCCCTTAGTCTTCTCTTTTCCAAGCCGAAGAGTCCCAGCCTCTCTAATCTCTCCTCGTATGGGACCCTCTCTAAACCCCTAATCATTTTAGTTGCCCTTTTCTGAACCTTTTCTAGTGCTAGAATATCCTTTTTGAGGTGAGGAGACCACATCTGTACACAGTATTCGAGATGTGGGCGTACCATGGATTTATATAAGGGCAATAATATATTCTCTGTCTTATTCTCTATCCCCTTTTTAATGATTCCTAACATCCTGTTTGCTTTTTTGACCGCCTCTGCACACTGCGTGGACATCTTTAGAGAACTATCCACAATGACGCCAAGATCTTTTTCCTGACTCGTTGTAGCTAAATTAGCCCCCATCATGTTGTATGTATAGTTGGGGTTATTTTTTCCAATGTGCATTACTTTACATTTATCCACATTAAATTTCATTTGCCATTTTGTTGCCCAATCACTTAGTTTTGTGAGATCTTTTTGAAGTTCTTCACAATCTGCTTTGGTCTTAACTATCTTGAGTAGTTTAGTATCATCTGCAAACTTTGCCACCTCACTGTTTACCCCTTTCTCCAGATCATTTATGAATAAATTGAATAGGATTGGTCCTAGGACTGACCCTTGGGGAACACCACTAGTTACCTCTCTCCATTCTGAGAATTTACCATTAATTCCTACCCTTTGTTCCCTGTCCTTTAACCAGTTCTCAATCCATGAAAGGACCTTCCCTTTTATCCCATGACAGCTTAATTTACGTAGGAGCCTTTGGTGAGGGACCTTGTCAAAGGCTTTCTGGAAATCTAAGTACACTATGTCCACCGGATCCCCCTTGTCCACATGTTTGTTGACCCCTTCAAAGAACTCTAATAGATTAGTAAGACACGATTTCCCTTTACAGAAACCATGTTGACTCTTGCTCAAGAGTTTATGTTTTTCTATGTGTCTGACAATTTTATTCTTTACTATTGTTTCAACTAATTTGCCCGGTACCGACGTTAGACTTACCGGTCTGTAATTGCCGGGATCACCCCTAGAGCCCTTTTTAAATATTGGCGTTACATTAGCTAACTTCCAGTCATTGGGTACCGAAGCCGATTTAAAGGACAGGTTACAAACCTTAGTTAATAGTTCCGCAACTTCACATTTGAGTTCTTTCAGAACTCTTGGGTGAATGCCATCTGGTCCCGGTGACTTGTTAATGTTGAGTTTATCAATTAATTCCAAAACCTCCTCTAGTGACACTTCAATCTGTGACAGTTCCTCAGATTTGTCACCTACAAAAGCCAGCTCAGGTTGGGGAATCTCCCTAACATCCTCAGCCGTGAAGACTGAAGCAAAGAATCCATTTAGTTTCTCCGCAATGACTTTATCATCTTTAAGCGCTCCTTTTGTATTTTGATCATCAAGGGGCCCCACTGGTTGTTTAGCAGGCTTCCTGCTTCTGATGTACTTAAAAAACATTTTGTTATTACCTTTGGAGTTTTTGGCTAGCCGTTCTTCAAACTCCTCTTTGGCTTTTCTTATTACACTCTTGCACTTAAGTTGGCAGTGTTTGTGCTCCTTTCTATTTGCCTCACTAGGATTTGACTTCCACTTTTTAAAGGAAGTCTTTTTATCTCTCACTGCTTCTTTTACATGGTTGTTAAGCCACGGTGGCTCTTTTTTAGTTCTTTTACTGTTTTTCTTAATTTGGGGTATACATTGAAGTTGGGCCTCTATTATGGTGTCTTTAAAAAGGGCCCATGCAACTTGCAGGGATTTCACTTTAGTCACTGTACCTTTTAACTTTTGTCTAACTAACCCCCTCATTTTTGTATAGTTCCCCCTTTTGAAATTAAATGCCACAGTGTTGGGCAGTTGAGGTGTTCTTCCCACCACAGGGATGTTGAATGCTATTGTATTATGGTCACTATTTCCAAGCGGTCCTGCTATAGTTACCTCTTGGACCAGCTCCTGCGCTCCACTCAGGATTAAATCTAGAGTTGCCTCTCCCCTTGTGGGTTCCCGTACCAGCTGCTCCATGAAGCAGTCATTTAAAGTATCGAGAAATTTTATCTCTGCATTTCATCCTGAAGTGAAATGTTCCCAGTCATAGTGTCTTGAGCAGTGATCTACACCAGATCTTGCAGTCCAAGGATATTCAGGCCACACTAGTACTCAGAGTGAAGACTTCAAAAAACCACCGGGTACTTCAGAAAGTGATGTTGGTGATTCAGTGAGTGAAGAATGAAAGTGGCTGCTCAGAGCTTCAACACAGATTATTTGACCTTCAGAAGTCACGATACAAGGTGTATACCATGGTTAATAGGATCAATGCCATGCTTTCAAGAATGATCTCCACTTGGTAAACTTTATGATGCTTTGGTATGACAGTATTAACCACAGATGAGAATGCAGTATGGCATAAGCACAAAGATTCTGCAGAATGAAACATTTATGTATGCAGGACAACCTCCTTGCCCTCACCAGGCTGTGTTAGCATCCAGTCACAGGGATATCACTGCAAGAGACTGCTGGCCCAGACTGCCCAAAACATGAAAATATATTCAAAGCTTTGCCATATTCCATTATCCTGCACATTGGAGACATACACATAATTTTCACAAGAATCAGGTCAACTTGGACCTAAACCATCACAACTAATCTTGACAGCACAGATATACTATGTTGTCACATTAGCAAACCATTGAGAGCTATGACTCCTGAATCTTCACATAGTGACAGAGCTGATAATTCATTACAGGGAGTAGAGGTATTTTGTGGAATTATATAGATATATGTTCCCAGAAATATTTTTCATTATTCCAGGTTCTTTGGTGGGTATCTACAAAGGTAGTAAAGATGTTCACAAACTGATGATGCAGTAAAACTTAAAGCTGTGGTTGGGTGCAGAAAGAAAGGACAAGGTGTTTTTTTTAAGACCTTTTGGGATGCCCAGACTCTACCAACTCCAAATCTTTAGGGATGACTAAAGTTCAGTGCCAGAACTTGTTTCATTTTATTGTATTTGGATCCCTGCAAGTTTATCACTAATAGTAGTTAGCATCTTTATGGACTAGCTGAGTAATCAATTAGCAACAAAATAGAGGACCATCGAAGAAAGAACTTCATCTCTGTCACGCTATTCTTTAGGCAGAGGGACTTGCAACAAACTCTCAATGCGTGGAAACTTGAATTTTCTGTGTTCAGATACTTGCGGCTATCTAGCACATGTGAAATTGCTTTAGGGAAGGGGGCAGCAAAGAGAGATGACTTCCATACTGAAGACCCAACTGCTTTTGGATAATTTTTACCATCATATGCATCACTTCTTTGAGATGTCATCTAGCACTTTGAGGTCACAATTCATAGAGACTGGCATCACATTTCTCTTTACTTACTTTTTACAGAGGACACACACAAACACCTAGACTATCCAAAGCAGTGGTTCTCAAACTTTTGTACTGGTGACCCCTTTCACATAGCAAGCCTCTGAGTGCCATGCTTGGGGCGGCAAAAATATAGAGCCACCCCTGTTGCTAACTCTTTATTTCCTCATTATATTTCAATCAAAGCTCTAATAAATTTGCATAATGTTTTAATGATAATAAAATCATAATGTGTTACTTCCAGTGACTATTAATGAAGCTTCTAAAAAGTTTTTTACCATCAAAAGATCAGTGTTTAAAATATGAAAGTTTTTCCACCTTAAGTGACATCTGTTATGTTTTATGCACAACAATTTCACACTAAGTCTGATCTACCAGACAACTATGGTAATGCATGAATTATAACCAATCTCTCGTGCATACACACAAATCTGAAGACAAAAGAACAACAAATAATATTTTATGGTCAATTTTGTTATATAATTAGTCTGTGGGCTTTAATAAAAAGATTACTGGCACAGACACAGGAAAAACAACTGACACGAGAGAATTATTTTTCATCTTTAGATTATGTTCTTCCTGGGAATAAAAATTAAGAACTATCAGAAATCTGACAAGATAAATATACTGCAAAGATTAGAAACTACTGTTTACTTTACACATCCATTATAACACAGAACAAATGTACATGTTGAAATGCATGTTTTGACAGGTATGTTACTGTACTGTATAGTGCATACACCATGCACATCACAATAGAAGATAAATATAATTACATGAACCCATTATATCAGGGGTGGCCAAATTTACTGACCCTCCGAGCCACATATGATAGTCTTCAGAAGTTCGAGAGCCTGGCGCACCTGCCGGGGCTCAGGGCTTCAGGCTGCGGGACATGCCTGCTGGGCCTTGGGACTTCAGCCCCACTCCTGCTGAAGCCTTGAACCCCAGCAGCTCCTGCTGTGGGGCTAAAGCGCCAAGACCCCTCTCCCCTGCAGGGCAGAAGCCCCTAGCCCCACCCTGAGCTCCTCCCACCCTAGTCTGGTAGGTGGAGAATGGGGGGCAGCAGGGGGGGCCTCTGCAAGCTGCACTGTAACTGTAAAAGAGCTACATGTGGCTCATGAGCTGCAGTTTGGCCGCCCCTGCACTATATCTTTGTGCTCCCCCAATGTATTTCCATTGTGCGAACCAACTGCACAGATAGTGGTATAATCCTTCAAAATACCACATTAGAATTCCAATGCAATCATGTCACCAATCATGGCACCGAGAGCCCTTCCCTTCACTCCCCACCCTTCCCTGTGATAGTACTGAGTGTTGGTATCATGAGGCTGTTCCTGCACTTGCATGTTAGTTCTGCTGAATGGGCAAGATTGATAAACTCAGTGCCACAGAGGCATTATCAAAGTATGGAGTCTGAGCTCTAAGCTGGCAACTTTTCCAAAGGGAGGGAGATGGCAAGGTAAAAAGATGTGTTCTACATTCACTTATCTCTGAAGCCTACCATACATTTCAAACAACCCATAAAAAAACCCTTACATCTGAAAAAGCAACTTGTCCCAAGTGGGTCAAACTCCTCGCATCCTTTTTATAGGGTGCTGGTACACTAGTATCTATTACTTTGCATGCCACTCCCTAGCCCTTCAAGTAGAGCTACCATGAAGGGGAAGAAATAGGTCTTATCAGTACAGAACAATAGTATCCAGGGGGAGGAGAAGGAGTTCACATACATCTAATTAATATTATTGTGAGTTAGTATTGTAAAAACATTGTGCAGAGCATCTACAGTCCCTGGACAATCAAAACTAGAATCACACAATAAACATGCATGCACATGCTCCCATTCACTCTCCTGTAATGGTAGGACTGGGAGTATAATAGTCATTACCTTGACTACTAATAACTTTCCTTTTTAAGAAGGGAAGCTGACAAGAATTGAGAGAAATCTGAGTAAGAAATGAGAACCTGCCAAATATTGTGAACCAGCATTTTCAACTGCCAACCGGAGAAAACAGAACATTCGGGGAGCGTTCTCTGTCAAACAATGGACAGCAACCTGGATTAAGAAAAGTACCAAGCTGCATTTTTATTTAATGCTGCATGCACACACATCCAGTTACATACACAACAGCAATTTATCCATTAGTGAAGGATTCTATAAAATACAACATTCCTAAAGGCTACAGAGTAAGCGTCAAATTATTGCAAACAAATCTAGGGAAAAATGCTTTCATGAAGAATGTTAACATATTCACTAGTACAGGTTGAACCTCTCTAGTCTGGCACCCTCGGGACCTGACCGGTGCCAAACCAAAGAATTTGCCGAACCATAGGAGGTCAACATTATAGCGAGCAGGTCTCTTATTTTTATCTCGCCGAGGCAAATAAACGGAACAACGCTTGCAATGCGACCTAGCCAAGGCTTACCGGCTCTCTTCATAACAAAGGGTTAGTGTTGTTACACAATTTTACTGTATTGGCACAAGGAAATAAATAGATAAAGCATAAAAACCATAAAATAAAATCATGCCAGACCACTGATGTTGCCGGACCAGAGAGTGCCGGACTAGAGAGGTTTAACCTGTATTAGCTATGCTATTAATTGGTTTGTTAAATAACAAATGCTATTATCTATACATAAAATAACCTCCATGCAGAGTTCATTAGATGCTCAAGTTATGATTTCCTAAAAAGTTTATACTTGTACTTTAAGTTCAATATAAAAAAAATGTCAAATAGCACAAAGGCTGTGGAAATTATAGAGACGACAACTTAATTATGTACATGTGTATAAATGCTTACATCTGCTTACATTGCAACAGCCTCATAATGTGCTATAAGCTTAAGAATTCATTGTTAATGAATTATTATTATGATTTCTAAATCCTTATTCACCATCAGGCTATTTCATATCACATTTCAGCTAAGCCCTATACAGTGGGATAGTAGTGTTATTTTGTTCTGCCTTGTGGAATACCTGTAGATTATTGTCTTCATTTCTCATTTCTGAGCACAACAGTGCACACAACCTGGCAAAGGGGTTAAGAGAGTTCTTTACTTCTCTCAGCAGTAACCACAGGATAAGGTAAAGAGCTGAGCTGACTAATTCCAAAAAGTGGTGTCACAAAGTGATCTTGGAAGCCTAAGAATGTCAACTTCAACACAAAGGCTTGGGGACAGAGCAGGGGATCAGCAAGGTATTCTCTCCTGTTTTTACACTGATATGGAGAATCCCAGATGACAGAAAGGCATTAAACATACAGACCATTATTAATTTCAGCACTGCAGTACATTAAATGCACCATTTCTACAGAAGGTAATAAAATTTCCGTCATTGGTGGATGTTAATTTTAAATAAATTATTACAGAGTATAATGTAAAAAAATCATCTCTCTACTTCAAGACAATTACCACCACCAAACAGACATGAGCATAAGACACAAAGAGTAACCTGGGTTCAGTAAATATACAAACTATATTGTATATTTCCTTAAAAAATTATAAATTCTCTCAAAATGAAAAGCGAAGTAGGATTTTAAAACAGAATATTACTAAAATGCAAGGGTATAAGAGGAAGAATTCTCTTGTGGTTAAGGCATTGGACTGGGACTCAGAGTGATATGGTTCACTGATAATGATTTTTGTTGTTCTCTGAACCTTGCTTTTGCAATACAGGCAACAGAAAACTTTTAGAAACCCATGAACCCTAAAAAAATTAAATAATTTTATTATATACTAACACCCGTGACTGTACAATCGCATACACATATACACACACACACCTCTGAATGTTCTGCCACAGTTAAAATACACTCGCCATACTTAACCATGCCATAACATTGTTCATAGGTCCTACCTGTGCAAAAGTTTTTAAATTGGAAACTAAAGATGATGCATCTTTCTTTGTAGTCACTGAATACCTTTTTTGCTGTATGAAAGTGAAACTGTCAAAGAACTGAATTTACAAGTACTGTACCAAAAAAGCTATTTCAGTATTCTGTTGTTCCCTAGCAACTAGAATCTGCTGATATTTTCTCATCACAAGTGGGTAATATGGATAAAATCTGTTGTGTTTCAGTGAAATCATGTGTCAACGAAAGCAGTTCTGCACAGCAAGAAGCACCAAGCTGTAAATCATGTGGCAAGCCAGGAGGTATGTTTTAACAGATGTAGACTTTGGCTTTAAAATCTAAATTGATAATTATGATATTTAAATAAAGAGGTTTGTTAAACATGTCATTTGGGGAGCATACATTACCTTACATTTACTAAAACCACCACATGGGGGTCAAGGAACATATTAACAAGTCTGCATCACCTAATTATTAAGGATCAAATTCCAGCTCCCTGGAGAATTTCATTCAGATTGGGATTCCAGAATACTCGTGCATTTTAAAAAAAAAAAAAAGTTATCTGGCCTAATTAGTCAAGATAAGCACTAGTTATTGAAAAGAGAAAAACCAGTTCCTCTACATTAAATTCATTTTTCTCAGAGAAACATGTCCCCTTGTCTTCACTGTAGGGAACGGAAAAGCAATGAAGACAAAGGAAAAGTAGAGAATACCTACTAAATAATCATTCTAGCTCAATAATTATTATACTTCTATAGAGATTTCTAATGAATAACGCTTCTAAAGAGGAGAGAGGATAGCAAATAAAGTTTGTATAGTGCTCTGTAAATATGTGAATGCTTGACCAAATTTCGGCACAGAATTTCTTCCAAAGAAGCAGACATTTTCCATCCAAGAAGCAGCTTCCACTGTGTCATGGAGTTAGCTTTAATCCTTTGCAGGAGGAGGATCTGTTTGCTACATATGACTCAGATAAAGCAGCTTAGTCATATGGCAATTGACTATTTTGAAACCTTTTTGTCTTGGATCTGGGATAGAAAGCTATAAACAGATACGTTTTCCTGAAATCCTTTGTCCTTTTAAAATAAGTCTTAGTAGCTTTCTTTAAATCTAAAATTATGCCACATTTTCCTTTTCATAAAATGGTTTTGGGCAGAAAAAATCTGATCTATTGAATATGTCTAAAGTTCAAATATCCTTGATGATGTAATTGAAAAAATGCCTTAACAGATTAAGAAAAATACAATATAGTTTTCAACTGTTCAAAGTGATAAGACAATGCCTGGTTTAAATTTTCCAGATAGGGCATTCCATAGTAAAATGAGGGTTAATATTATCAAATGGTCTTATAAACTTAGCTATCCCTGTCCCCTAATATCAAACCTATCCATTTAATATATAACGGGGTTCTTCTACCCCGACTCTCCACCAGTCTGCTGTCTGATCTTGGGGGGTGGGGGGGGGAAAAATCACATCTATGCCTCAGTTTCCCCATCTATAAAATGGGGATAATGATAATGACCTCCTTTGTAAGATCTATTGATTAAAAGAACTATATGACAACTAGGTATTCCTAATATCCTGCCTAAGGCTGTTAAGAGGTACTCAACCTGAAAGGTATTCTACTACCTCAGAACTCCAGACTTTCAAGAATGACAGTTTTTCTACATACTAACACTTGAACCTCATCCAAATCCTGATAAACTTTCAGAATTTGTATTTTTCTGCTACTTCAGAATCTTAGCTAGGAGTACCAGAAAAAGCCTGTCTTTGCTAATGTCTCCTTATTAGATTTAAAATATCTAGTTTTATAACTAAAAATTAATACAACACCCATAGTTTCAGTGTTACATTTAAAAGATACAGATCACAGAAGCAGACAGGCACAACCAAGTGATACTGGGCATTGAGGGGGGATTTAGATGCTTATACAGTGTCTTACTAAGGTGACAGAGATCCCAAAATAAAAATTATTTAATGGATGGTAATTGTCTCCAGTGAGGGATTACACCAAACCTTTCCAAACCATGAATCTATTGTAGAGATATGCAGGTCCTTCCAATGAGCAGTAACTGTCAAATAAGCTGCCAATATTAAGTTAACTGCTTCTCCTCATTTGGTTTGTATTATACCTTTAAACACATTGTAAAGCTTGTGGCATTAATATTCTGATTGATTGGTTTTTTTACTTGCAATTATACAGTATTTTCCATTTGAGGATCTCAAGCTATTATATTATTCTCTCAATGTGAAAGGGTAATTATTTTATAATTCTGTTTCTCTGAAAATATCATTCTAGTAGGATTCCACCTCCCAAAGCTTGTTCTCTCTAGTGCAAAATAGGAAGAAACTCCCGCAAAGAGCTGAGCTTTTTGGTTCCTAAATACAACTGTAGTGGGTCGGGGTGCTACATTACTTCTGACTATTGGACACATGCCACAAAGACTGCTACCACAGTCTTCAGAACATTAATGCATTCCTGATAGGAAATAAAAGATCCACGAATAAAAGAAGTTAGCCAATCACAAATCAATGTTTGAAAAATACCTTAAACAGAACAATGAAAATTAAGGGCTAGATGCACAAAACAACTAAAGCACCTAACTGCGTCTTTAGGCCCTTAAATCCAACATTTCGGCACCAGTGAGACCATCAAAACCCCTGCTCAGCTAACTCTGTAGGCACTTAGGTTTCATCAGGGGCGGCTCTATGTATTTTGCCGCCCCAAGCATGGCAGTCAAGCGGCTTTCGGCGGCGCGCCTACAGGAGGTCCGCTGGTAACATGGATTCGGCAGCATGCCTGCGGGAGGTCTGTCGGTCCCGCGGCTTCGGCGTACCCACCGCTGAATTGCCGCCGAAGCAGCGGGACTGGTGGACCTCCCGCAGGCATGCCGCCAAAGGCAGCCTGACTGCCGACCTCACAGCGACCGGCAGGCCGCCCCCCGCGACTTGCCGCCCCAGGCACGCGCTTGGTGCGCTGGTGCCTGGAGCCGCCCCTGGGTTTCATGCACTCAGACTGGGATCTTCACATAGTCATTCCCTCACCTACCTTGCTTTCTGGACCCAATCCAGGTGTTCTGAGCACACCTAAACCCATACAAAACAGCCAGGAGCAGGTGACGCCCCCCCTTACAACCGTTAGCCCAGTGGTTAGAGTACTCTCCCAGGATCCAAGTTCAATTCCATCCTCTGTCTGAGGTGGAGCAGGGATTTGAACTTGGATCTTCTCCAGTTCTAGAAGAGTGTGCCAATCACTGGGCTTTGGGGTATACTGGGGCAGCTCTCAGTCTCTCCTATTGAAGCTCAGCTCTTCCACTGGGAGCAGGGAAGTTTTAATTTCCCGCATCCCAGGTGAGTGCCCTATCAACAGGGCTATAGAGTTATTCTCAGTTTCTCTAGCTTAGTGACTAATTATCTACACACACTTCAAAATTTTCATCTCAAATACACAACATCCTGAAAGAAACAAAGCTTTAGAGGGTTGGAGGACATGGGCTCCTCAACATCAGAAAAAACTTCTGGAGGACTAAGAGCCTGAAGCAGGATTCCTCTCCAGAGGTGAAATCTAAACAATACTTTGTAAATGTACGAAGTGAAGGCCAACCAACCTGCTTTGCACATATCTGAGATGGAAACATGCCCAGACTGGAAGCTACCTTGTCTCAGATATGACCTTCTAGTTTAAGATTAGACACTGCACCCAATAGCTATTTTTACATGGTCCCCTTAATGATGGTACTAATCAGGGACCAGGTGTCAAATGACAGAAGTGTTTTAATCAGAACCTTTTAGCATCAAGTGTATGGAAACACAAACAAATCCTGTGTACATTTTTGAAGCTCTAAAATTTAACTGCTGAAAATATTTAAATATTTAACACTGTTTTAAACCTGTATCCAAGTTTTCAACTCATGTTAAGCTTTAGCTCAAGAGCACTTGAAATGGCCAAGACGTTAAACCCTCAAAAAGGAGCTTTCACCTAATGGAAATGTCAGTTTTTTTCTTACAATGCTAACAATTTAAAGTTTCAAAATAACTTAATGTTGCACAGTTAGGCTGCAGCAAGCCTACTATAGTTCTCTTCATTTTCAGTGTTTTGTTTCACATGATTTCAAACAATACAATGAATTGTGCCATCAGTTAGAAGTTAGATATTAAACTAAAATTACATGCATTTAAAGAGTCAATCCCACCATGATCCTATTTTAAACATTCAACTTCTTAATAAATCTTATTGGAGGGTCTAGAGCATAAATAAATCAAATCAGAAGTGTTTCCAATTTAACAGTTAAGAGTGCATCTCCATTTTTTTCATGCTGACAATTTGAAATAACTGCAGAATGAAATCTATTTAAACACAGTCAAATTCAGTTTTAGAGTACATCAAAATAGAATTCTAGTGACTTTGCAAGAACCACCTGAAGGTAACCATACAGCTCCTTTGGTAGTAGTTTGACCTTCACCAAATACTCACACAAATTCTCTTAGGGCTTGTCTACACTGAGTTGATGCACAGTAGATGGTCTGCAATACGTATGCCGCACTAACAGCATGCAGACAGAGCTGCTCCACCCTCTTGGAATTTGCATCAGTGTGTACACATAATGGGCTAGGTGCACACTAAGCATAAACCATATGGGCGGATATCCCATGGTCTTTCGCTTCACTGCTGAGTCATGTGTATTCTGGGATGCTTCTTGCTGTACATTTTGGGGATTCATAGCAACAGCCAAGTGAAAGCCAACAGAATTCTGGGACTTGATGGTCAAACCCCCAAAATCCCATAATTCTGCTCCATCCATCCCATGCTTCCTTTCTGGTCCCCATGATTAAAAACTGGTGAATGGCCAGAATTTGCCTATTTGTTCCTGGATTCAAATACATCAACATTACTGCAATATTACTCAAGAAGCCATACAACATGCCTCAGACAGCTGCTTCGAATCAACTTGGCCTTAGAGTGGTGGAGGGCACACAAACAAACAGAAAGGTTGGTCGCAGATGTCCACAAAGCAGCGTGGGACAGCAGTTGGAGGACTGCCGAAGTAGTACCCAGTAGTACTGTATACAAACTAACAATAGTCTGCATTCACTCAATTTGCTCCAAACATAGCATGCTTTGAAAGAGAACTCCAGAATTCATACCAATTATGGAGTTAGTGCCCTTTAAGGGTTTGCTTCATGTGTACGCAGTCTTTTTCAATCCACACTAAAAAGTAATCAGTTTAAGGCTTGATACAAGAGAACCAAGATTCAAATCGGATGATATCACAAACAGCAATATTATATCTATCAAAATGTGAGATTATTCTCCAACACCAAACGAAAACAAGGCAGTTATACATTTTGATTACCAACATTACGCAAAAACTGCAGTGACTTTGAAAAAGCAAAAAGGTTTCAATGGTTATCACATAACTATTGTGCTTGTGGCAAACTGTTTTAATTAGACTGCTTCTTAGCTTTCAAGAATGTTACTCATTGACTAAAATAAGGATGCCTCTGGCTTCAATTATACTGTACAACATTAATGGCAGCATTAGCATAAGAATATATCACTATATGTTAATTAAATACAAATACCTCCTTCTGCAGATTGTATCAGACTACAAACTTGAATTACTATAACGAAAAAATTGCATGCCAAACAGAGCTTCTTCCACAGTGATCTCATTGTGTGCCTTTAATAGTTTAAACAAAAATGTTGTAGTCTCAGTTTTAACTTGAGTTTAACATACCAATAACTTAAGGATAAAACGGCTTTAAGAACATTTTAGTATTTTGCATATCCTCTTATTTTCTACATTGTCTATAATCAGGATCCCTCCATGGCAGCAATTCCTAAATTCTACCATCTTGGTTATTTTTATTGCAATGAAATACCCTTAATTCTCAGTCTTCCCAAACTCTAAAACAAACACACAAATATAGATGGTAGTTTAAAATACTTAGTGACAAAGTTTAATACAATACAATGTTCAATGGCTTCTATTCCCATAGCCTCGTAAGTAGTATAGAGGGGAAGTGATTGCATGCAATAAAAAAAAAAAAAAAAATCTAAGAAGAAGGAAAGGTTGGCAATAGAGGTGTGGCAAAATTAAATAAATATTTTAAAGTAAATCATTTTTTTAATTTGATCTCTTCACCACACATTTGTATTGCAGTAGAGCCAGGGCCCATCTCACCTTATAATGCCAGTGCAAATTACTGGGAATAGGAACAGTTACTATTTTTCTGTTTTTTCAAGAGAAACCAGGTTTTGAAACTCTTTCTCCAATCCTCTCCTTTTATTCTGAAGGCTGCTATCACTTCTGCTTACTCATTCAAATTGAACAGACTGAGCAACACCAGGATGCAAAAATTCAAAACAAAAAGAGACAGAGGAATGCTATACATAGACTGCATACAATGCTCTTGAGACGGGATTAGGCAATGTGACACTGCTCTCCCAGGTCCCTCTACAGGCTGATGGGACTGAGAATGATTTGCCAAGAGCATCTAATCCTATGATTCTATCCCCTCCCCGCTCTTCCCCGGCACAGCATGGAAGCACAAATTACCTCAAGGTATAGCTTGTAGGGATTTTTATGCAATGGTATTGCTGAGTGGAGACAAAAGAGGTGCCATTTCAAAAGGGGTAACTTTTGTTTGGTGCTCCAGTATTACATTGGAGGGGGAGGGTTTGAGGTCTCAGTGAAATCCTCCTACATCAGTGAGAACCTATTTTGTCTGAAAAGGAGTTGTAAGGGTACAAGTTAGGGATTAGTATTACTTTAATTCTCACTTAAGATCACTCCCTGCTTATTTCCTTCCTATCTACACCTACAATTGCTGCAAAATAGAGTAATATAAAAAAAAAGGTAGTCGCGTCCAGGATTAACATCTTCAGTAAGAGTTATGTTACTTTCCACATAAGAAATTACTGCTAAACCCTTGGGATGGAGATATGGGCAGGTCCACCTGTTGTGTAAGAACACAACTTATGCTATGCAAGGCACTGAATTTAGCCGTATGGAGTGAAAATCCATCAACTTCATGAAAAAACTTGGACACGGCTATTACTCTGAAACCTGTCATTATGCAAGGCACTGAATTTAGCCGTATGGAGTGGAAATCCATCAACTCCATGAAAAAACTCGGACAAACGAAAGCTTATGCTACAATAAATTTGTTAGTCTCTAAGGTGCCACAAGTACTCCTATTCTTTTTGCGGATACAGACTAACACAGCTATTACTCTGAAACCTCTCTAGTGTAGCCGCTCTAAGCCATTGGGGAAGGGCTCTCCCATCGGCTTAATTACTCCAGCCCACGAGTGGCGGTAGCTATGTCAATGGAAGAAGCTCTTCTGCCAACATAAGCACTGGTGTGGACAGCATAAATTATGTCACTCAAGGGGGTGGCTAATGAGCAACATAACTTTTGTCAACTTAAGCTGTAGTGTAACTATAGCCCTAAAGAAGGGAGTTACTGAGACACCAGCCTAGTGACTATCTGAGCTATCACAAATGAGAATCTTCATTTAAACAGTCTAAAAAGGATATTGCCTTAACAATATCCCTGGCAGAAGGTTCCAATTTTACTTAAAATTAAGTTCCTTCAGTTTATCCTCACAAGTCTTTTTTATTTTATTTTACTTTAAGCACGGCAAGCAAATGTTGATAATGTTTAGCTGGAATTTTTCAGACTGACACCCACCAGGTGAAATGTTCTGACCAGCTGCTGCATGATATTGTGCAGCGAGTGAATTAACAAGTGGTCCCAAAGGTACAAAACTAGCTAGGAAAAAACGGGTACTTACCGCAAGGGCCTTAGACAGTTTGGTTCTGTAGTTATTTAAAACAATTGCAACTATGTCCGTTTGAGGCACATATGCGAAGGCATTCAGAAGGTAAACTCTTCTTACTCTAAACAAATCCATAGCATCCTGTAAAGGAACCTGGATTTGAGATGGGAGGAGAAAGAAACCAACTGTAGAATAGCACTGAACTGAGAAGTGTCATGTTAACAGAGTCTATAGTTACACAGCATCCACACAATTCAAGATTACACAAAGGGATTGCTAATGGGAAACAAAGGTTTGTTTTTAAATAACAACTCTCAAAAACTGAAGCCAAAGTTTTCAAAATAAAAATGTCCTAAGTTTTCAGAAAAGCTGGCATCTGCTCTCAGCACACAGGGAAAAAAATAAGTCAGGCCACTTATTTATTTTAGGTACCTACCTTTAGGTAACCAACTTTAAAAATTTTGGCTTTGGATTCCAAATCATTAAGAGAATATACAGGTAGACTAAAAGTTATAAATAAATGAATGTTACTTGCCTGTAACCAGAGTTCTTCGAGATGAGCCTCTATATACACACACACATTTGTGGGATCAAGTGGGACCTGTGCCGCAAGCTTCCAGTACCTTCTGGGGCCAGTCGCCCCTCCCATCTTAGAAGGTTCTGAGGTATAAAAGGGGGAGTGGCCCCAGCAACCCTTCAATTCCTGACACTAATTCAGGAATTTCTAACCTGAGACTCCAAAGATGTAGGGAAGGTGGGCAGGGAGCGTGAATATGCAGAGGCTCACCTCAAAGCCCTCTGGTTACAGGCAAGTAACATTCATTTTTTTGAGTGGACTCTGCATATTCCCACTTGTTGGAGTTTAGCAAGCAGTACATCCCCCGAAAGGTGGGTGGAGGAGGTCTAGGTAAACAAGAACTGCAGAGCTGCCAAACAAGCATGAGCTCTGGATACCAGATCAAGAGGGAATAGAAGCAACAGATCTTGCTCTCCTAAACCTAGTCTTAATGAGGGAATATTTTTGCTAAAAATACAGGCTGCAGTATCTATTGTGCAACATGATGCAATGAAGACAGCATGAGGATCTGCCAGAGATGCTGCCATTGTCCTGGATGAGGACTGACAATTCCAAGAGGTTGAAGCCCAGCCATAGGTCAATGATCCTGTGATAATCATGCAACATAGTACAACAGAAGTACAACCTTTGGACCACGACAGGTTCCTCACATTTCTCCTAGAGATTGACGAACTTGTAGATAAGCTTTGGCCTGCTACAAATGATGACAAAGTTCTCTGACTATACCAAAGTATGATACCTGCCTCCCTGAATATAAAGGAGGCCCAGGGACAAAGTCATTTTAATGGTCTGAAAGAGATGGAAATCTCAGACTGCTGGGATGGAGACCTAGGCAGGACCACCTGCTCTGTAAGAATGCAACTTAAAAGGAGATAGTTACTGAGATGCAAGCCTAGTGACTATCTGAGCTATCAAAAATGGCATCTGCATTTAAACAGTCTAAAATGACATCATTAGGTCTACCCACTTAGGTGCAACCCAGATGGGAGATCTAAGTTTGATTAATGAAAAACAGAAGTTTTTGATCAGTCTTTTAGACCTCAGCATAACACTCAATCAATAGACCAAGCAACCTGGAGCCTATGTCGATGAGATAAACTTCTAACCTGGGTAGAGACTCCCACCTCATCTAACAGAAGGAGACCCACTAGTTTGTAAAGCAGGACTTTATGGATATTAATATCATGATATTGAGATAGTTCTGCCAATCTCTAACCATGGCTAACGACAGCAACTTGGTACCAACTGAACCAACACTCATAAAACCTGTTAATTCACTAGAATCAAGGGCAACATATAGAGAAGTTCCTGCTCTTGGTGCAGGAAAGGAGTGCAATATTGATGTTAGGCTTTGCTTATCTTTGGATCAGAAACATTCACAAGCACGGTATCGCTGCTAGAAAAGGACTTAATTGATATTTATCCCACTTGTAGAACAAAATAATATAAAATAGAGCCTTTCCTAGAGCACTTGTACTGTTGAAAAAAAAAAAAAAAAAAGGCAAAATCTACCAATACTTCATCTTTTCCTGGTAGATGAGATATTGAACCTATCCAATGAGGATACTAAACTTTATGAACAGGAAATTTCCCTGACAACTCACTAAAGTAAACCCCCCCTTTGGTGGTCTGTGTAATGCATTCCCATAATACTGTCCATCAGAATTTAGACAGATTTGTAGTTTATGAACAGAAGAAAAGCCTTGCAAGTCAAAGAAATAGCTCTAAGCTCGGTACCTTCATGTGGAGCCACATCTCCCACTGAGATCACAAACCTTGGAATGGATTGAAATCTAGCTGAAATATACCTTACCCATTCTAGGACTATTACTGCAGATGGCAGGAAGGTAATAAGGGAACTCTCTGGAAGGCATGTTCTTCCCCTGTCTTATGAAATAAGGCATCTTGAAAGTACTGACACATTGTGGCACAGGTATTCCTAGTGTCAAGAAAAGATAGGAGAGTAATAAAGAGCCCTTGCTCAGGCCTCAGATATAATCCAGTATTAAATCTATCAAATAAATGCAGTAAGAAACCCATCCACTGCAGGAACATTTGCAGGTCTGGAATAGATCAAGGCTTCAGTGAGCACACATCTACAAAATTGGTCTGGAAATATCCCTGCATGTGCAAAGTACTAGGGAAGAACCATCTGTCTATACACAGCCAAGCATTTAATGGAACACTTCCTGCCATAGAACGGCCAAAGCGTAAGGTACAGTTTTATTGATAGAGGTCTTTTTTTACTCCAGTCAGAGGTGCTGGTAAAGAGACAGATATGTGATTGGGCGGGGGGCGGGGGAGGGGGCGGGCGGAGAGAGAGAGTGAGTGTGTGTGTGTATATACGTACTTCTGGAACACTTCTGGAGTTCTCTCTGGAACCCAGAGACAAATATGATGAACCTCAGGGGGTTAGTACAGCCAGACAGCATTTTGGCTCACACCACACAATCCTGTTGTTCATATTATATGGTAGATGACAAATGTTATTCACACAGTAGCCAGGAAACAAACCTCATGCACCATTAAAGCATAAGTGATGGATATCAACCCTTAGGTACAATTTTTCCTTCCAAGATGTGAGAAATTAAAGCTATATTTATTAAGACCTTCTGATGTGCTAGGCCAACTACTCCACTGGACATAAATGCTCTACTGGTTCCAAGGAAGGCTTGGTAAAGCTAAGGATGGGCACCTCTGCATGTTTCTACCTCCTGTATAGGAGGTTACCAAAGACACTAACCAATCCTAGACACTGTGTACTCCATGGTGGAGCCAGAAGCAGACCTGAAAAGTCTCTTTCCTGGCTCAGAAAAAGGAACAAGTTATAACTGAAGGTAGGTATCCCAGAGCCCAATAATTTTCTAATACAATTTCCTCCTTTGAGAGATCAGACAGTTCCATCAGCACATTTATGATGTCAGATTCAAGGACCATCAGAGTAGTTTTCACAGACCCTCATAAAGCTCTAAATCTAAAATAGGACCTACACACTGTCTTCTCTGCAGAACCTTGACAATGCATTTGAGGGTTACCAAGAGACTCTGGATACAATAGGCAGTCCTTTCTGGAGCACAAGATGAATCCTGTGACATGATACCCTGTTTCTCCTACAGAGGCTGTGTAGCAAAGAAATCCTCCATCTGTTAATCTCAGAAGATAACTGAAATGGGCCTAGTACCCTCACATCCTAAAGGGAGCCTCTGATCCTGGCATCAGTTCTTAGCCTATCAGATTCTCATAAATCTGGTTCTGGGCAGCCCAATTAGCCCACAGGAATGGGCTGGAAGCCCAAGAGTATCTCAGCAGTTCCTACCCAGAACCAAGGGAACTGACAGTCCCTAGACCAATCAGATTGATTATTACACCTTCTGATAGTAAGAGAGTCTAAGAATGACAATCCCTGTTCTCACCTACAGGTGAGGGTCCGACAGATGGAGCACTGGATGGGGAAAACCTTCTCCCAGACAAGCAGGGTATGTCTGAGTATGTGCATCTGAAAATGGCCAAACACGAAGCACAAGGTACAAAACAATAGCCTGTAACAGAGATCCATCATTCCAGAACTAGTCACAAACCTCTAACACATTTCCCTTTTCCAGCGTTGAAAGGGTCTCCAACACTGATCTGCTTGCTTATGCCACTATGTTAGGCACAGAATACATTGGGCAAGCAGTTCTGCAAAAATCATGGTGTTGGAAAGGTAGTACCAGACTCCACTGACCTGGACAGTTTCTGGGCCTCTGTGGTACAGAGCCACTAGACAAGTGACTCTCACTCAAAGATGTCAGATTTTCATGCTGGCTGGATCCCAGGTAATTGGATCCATTTCCTGGCAACCGTGCTTGGCAATCCATGTTTGACTGTTGTATCTGGATTCAGGCTCTGACCCTGGATCCATTTGAAACCAAAGCCATATCAGCCACAGATTTAAAGAAAAAAAAAAGCGCTATTTATGTAGCTCTGGATCTGTACTCTGTTGTGGATCCAGGTTTTGCAGACGCCAGACCCATGTTAGGCCACCAGATCCAAGCTCTGTGGATCCAGATCCTTAGGAAATTGGATCCAACAGCCAGAAAGAAACTTAAGGGACATAGCTAGGTCTCCTAGGTCAAACTGGACAAACCTAAGGACCTCAACATTGCCCAGCCTGAGATGCCTCCCACATGCAGGGATGCTAGAGGCAGGCAAACCCACTCCTGTGGGACAATCTTTGAAGCTGACACTGAACTTATTCAGCACCAGTTTAATCAAGTAGATCTGAGGAGCCTCCCTTGTGAACATAGGGGTATGTTTGTCCTCCTGCTCCTCCACACCTACCCAGCCTGCCTTTGTCTTGACATCTTCTCACTTCTTTAAAAGAAAAATCTGATTAACTATAAACACAATTTGCCTCAAAATGGGAGGGGAAAAAAGAGGAAAAAAAGAAAAAACAATGAAGAAAGCATCAAGGACACAGTGTGCAATCCAAGTCCCTCTGCACCTTCAGCAGTTAGAAAGGAACTGAAGGGCGCTTGGGGGTCCTCCCCCTTTATGCCCTCAGAACCCTGCGGAATGGAGGGAGAAGGAGGGGTGAGTGGCCCCAATGGACAATGCTTTCCAGAAGGCTCCAGAAGCTCATATGGCACAGGAATCTTGATCCCACAAGTGGGAATATACAGAGACCACTCGAAGAAGAAATATGAAACTTACACACTATTTTGTTTTGGTGTCTGGAGACTGGAAACAGACTCAAAGCTGCCACCTTATAATGGGGAGGTCTGAAAAGCAGAAAGCTTGAAACCCCTCAGTTGACATGCTGCAAACACCCATTTCAAATCTAACTTAACCAATAGTACTTGGAAAGCTTTAGAAACTCTTATGTAAATAAGAAACCCATATTATAAATTTGAACACAAAAAGCCAGCACATGAGAGAAGTTCAAGAACACAAATAGCATCTCATAACTCCACATACAAGTGATAGGAGGCTCCTTACAACCTCTGCCACTGGGTGGATTGTTACAAATTGGTTCCTAACAACACAAGCAATAAGTAAGCATGTAAAGAATATGTTTTCTTCTGTCACCTACTCATAACATCTGTGAGCTCCCTCACTGACTGAAGGTATTTACTGCAGCTAGGAACTACTTTCAGGATTGGAAATTCCAGAAATATATATAAACAGTCCATGGGAAGGAAATACAGATGTTTCAGAACAAAATAAAAACTTCAGAAACCTTCACAAAATCCTGTTAGTTCTCCCTGAAGCATAACTGTAGTATGAAATTTCAAAAATACCACCAAGGGGATGATCTGGGGTAAAAATCATGATCTCTTCCTTTGACTGCACCCAGTGCAAATGCATGAACTATTAGAGATGCCAGAACCAGGTTTCTGACCAGTCCCAGAACAGCCAAATCCAGCCTCCCACCACAAGAATTCTTATTCTGAAATGCCTTTTCAGAATGTATTCATTGACCATTCAGAAGTTGATGTTCAGTTCATCTCCTCCAAATGTTTTTTCTATCACAAAGCAGAAAGAGCCATTCTGGACCATTTAGGATAAAGGACAGGATTCACTGCGTTTTACAGACTTCAAGTTAGAAGATAATTTTTCTGACCCTGACTGTCTTCATGGGGAATGGGAAGGAAGGAACACGGAAATGGAAGAATCAAAGTTAATGTAGAAGTTTGTTGAATTTATGTGTTCTTTGTTTAACACTGTCTGGACCCATCTGGCCGTGACTGAAGTTTTCTCAGTGCCTTTGCAGAGTACTGCTGATGTCTTCCCCCACTTCTTAGTCTATTCACTAGAGGTAAATACACTTTAGACAAGGGCTCTCAAAAAAGCAGATTACCACCTTTGATGTAAGTCGCTCATGTTGTAGCTATGGGGGGGAGGGATAGCTCAGTGGTTTGAGCATTGGCCTGCTAAACCCAGGGTTGTGAGTTCAATCCTTGAGGGGGCCATATAGGGATCTGGGGCAAAAATCTGTCTGGGGATTCATCCTGCTTTGAGCAGGGGGTTGGACTAGATGACCTCCTGAGGTCCCTTCCAACCCTGATATTCTATGATTCTATACTGCTGCTACTCTGTGGATTTTCTAGCCACCCAAGTCCAAACTGGGGGGAGATGGCAGTATCGCTCTGTCTTCCCCAGTCCCACATTTGTGCTGGGGAAGAGAAGAGAAAAAGGGAGTTACTGGAGGCACTTCTTTGCTAGCCTGACACCGGGGTTCTGGTAGGTGATGGTTTTGGCGACTTCCTCTAAGCAAAGCCTGAGATGTTGAGACCTATCTCATTTCCACCACCAAGCTGCTCAAGCCTGCAGAGGGTCAAATAGCTCTTCTTCAGACCTGAGATGTGAGGTGCAGTAAGCAGAGTCAACTATCTTTGCAATTGTGGAAAGCCAAAGGGGTTCTTTGATTCTCTACTAAAAGCATTTCAGAGTGAGAGGGGAGGATGCTGAAAGATTCTGTGAGTGTCTTGACTGGCAGAGAAGAAAAAGAGGGAAAGAACAGATTAAAGAATATTTAAATAAAAGTTAGATATACTCAAATCAGCAGGGCCTGATGAAATTCATCCTAGGGTACTTAAGGAATTAGCTGAAGCAATCTCAGAACCATTAGCATTTATCTTCGAGAACTCATGGAGTAAGATGAGGTCCCAAAGGATTGGAGAAGGGCAAACATAGTACCTGTCTTTACATAGGGAAACAAGAGGATCCAGAGAAATATAGCCTAGTCAGCCTAACTTCAATCCCTGGGAAGATACTGGAACAAATTATTAAACAATCAGTTTGTAAATACCTAGAGGATAATGGGGCTATAAACAATAGCCAGCATGGATTTGTAAAGCACAAATCATGTCAAACAAACCTAATTTCTTTCTTTGATAGGGTTACTGGTCTGATGGATAGGGAGGAAGCAGTAGACATGTAATATATTGATTTTAGTAAGGCTTTTGACACAGTCACATATGACATTTTCATCAGCAAGCTAGGGAAATGCGGTCTAAATGAAATTACTATAAGGTGAGTACACAACTGGTTGAAAGACCGTACTCAAAGAGTAGTTATCAATGATTCACTGTCAAACTGCGATGACGTATCTAGCGGGGTCCCACAGCAGTCAGTCCTGTGTCCGGTACTATTCAATATTTTTATTAATGACATGGATAATGGGAGTGGAGAATATGCTTATAAAATGTCATTCTGGGGAGTAATAGCAGGAGTGTTGTATGTAAGACAAGAGAGAGAATTGTCCCATTCTACTCAGCACTGGTGAGGCCTCAGGTGGACTAGTGTAACCAGTTCTGAGCACCACACTTTAGGAAAGATATGGAAAATTGGAAAGAGTCCAAAGAAGAGCAACAGAAAGAATAAAAGGTATAGAAAACCTGACCTACGAGGAAAAATTTAAAAACTGGGCATGTTTAGTCTTGAGAAAAGAAGACTGAGAGGGGACCTGATAACAGTCTTCAGATATGTTAAGGGCTGTTACAGAGAGGACTGTGATCGATTGTTCTCACTGTGCACGGGAGGAAAGACAAAAGTAATAGGCTTAATCTGCAGCAAGGGAAATTTAGGTTAGATATTAGGTAAAACTTTCTAACTATAAGGGTAGTTCAGCTCTGGAACAGACTTCCATGGGAGGTTGTAAAATCCCCATCATTGAAGGTCTTTAAGAACAGGTTGGACAATCACTTGTCAAGGATAGTCTAGGTTTACTTGGTCCTGCCTCAGTGCAGGGGACTGGACTTCATGATCTCTCAAGGTCCATTCCAGTTCTACATTTCTATGATTCTATGAAAAGGAAGGAAATGGAAAAGTACAATAGATGAAAGACTCAAGACAGAAAACCAGTTTGACCAGTCAGGTGGAACGACACTGTAATCTGCAATCAATGACTACACTCCACTTCCCATTAGTAAAGGATTTCCTCATCCTAAAAATTCTTCCTGCCAGAAACAGGAGCTCCTAAGCACCAGATACTTCAAATATCAGAATCAATAGGGAACAGTTGAACCATATAACCTAAAGTTGGGAACCTTAGGTNAAACTGGGCATGTTTAGTCTTGAGAAAAGAAGACTGAGAGGGGACCTGATAACAGTCTTCAGATATGTTAAGGGCTGTTACAGAGAGGACTGTGATCGATTGTTCTCACTGTGCACGGGAGGAAAGACAAAAGTAATAGGCTTAATCTGCAGCAAGGGAAATTTAGGTTAGATATTAGGTAAAACTTTCTAACTATAAGGGTAGTTCAGCTCTGGAACAGACTTCCATGGGAGGTTGTAAAATCCCCATCATTGAAGGTCTTTAAGAACAGGTTGGACAATCACTTGTCAAGGATAGTCTAGGTTTACTTGGTCCTGCCTCAGTGCAGGGGACTGGACTTCATGATCTCTCAAGGTCCATTCCAGTTCTACATTTCTATGATTCTATGAAAAGGAAGGAAATGGAAAAGTACAATAGATGAAAGACTCAAGACAGAAAACCAGTTTGACCAGTCAGGTGGAACGACACTGTAATCTGCAATCAATGACTACACTCCACTTCCCATTAGTAAAGGATTTCCTCATCCTAAAAATTCTTCCTGCCAGAAACAGGAGCTCCTAAGCACCAGATACTTCAAATATCAGAATCAATAGGGAACAGTTGAACCATATAACCTAAAGTTGGGAACCTTAGGTTTTAAGGTAGGGATATAAATATTGTTTTAAAAGTTAACCATTTAAACAATTAAAAAATATTTTGTTTAAACGGTTAACCGATTAAAGAGCCGGCCGGGCAGCATGGCCGGGGCTGGGCATGCTCCGGGCGGTGCAGGGCCGCTGGGCCGGCCAGCCCGCGGGTTAACGGTTGAGGTGGGTTAACCAGTTAGACTAATGCTTACCAGTTAACATTTTACATCCCTAGTTTAAGGAGGTGGAGACAACACGCAATTGTGACATTTACACTAAGTATTGTTACACAATTTCCATCAGCTCTAGCTTACCTTATAAAATTCCAGTTCTTCTACTTTAGCTCCACTGAGGCCAGAAGTTGAATTTAGCAGTTGGACTGCAAGTTTTTCTTTCATTTCTTTGCTAATCTAAAACAAAAACAGTTGTGTTTTTAAACTGATTATACATTTTAGATTCCATTTCTTTACATGAGCTAATCAAGAGTTTATGTTTTCAGTAATAATAAGTATGATATTCTTTCAGTTTGGAAAAAAACAAAATAACTAGGGGACCAACAAAAAGATCACCACAAAATTGGTAAGAAAGTGTTACCTGGCAAACATCTGAACAGTAAAGCATGAGTGGGAAGAATTCAGAGAAGGACAAAGCTCAATTAAGGGTACATCTACATGGTGACAAAAGCCCCCTGGTGGGGCTCAGACTGCAGGGCTAAAAGTTGCTGTGTAGATGTTTGGCTCTGGGACCCTCAACACTAGCAGGGTCTCAGAGCCTGGGCTTCATCATGAGCCTGAACATCTACAGGGCAATTTTTCAACCCTGGAGCCCAAAACCCGCGAGTCAGAGTCAGCTGACCCAGCCAGCCGCAGGGTTTTCTTAAATCCCTGTGTAGACATACACAAATAGTCAATGTCTGCTTGGAACAGCTAGGGACAGTGTGAATCAGAAAGAAAGCACTGAAATGTACTCTGAGTTTGGTTTTCCTTTCCACTTTTTCCCCAGTCATTTCCACTGCAGATCATAGTGTGAAATCAAATGTCTTTTGAAGGACAAAGGTTGATTTAAAAAAATTATTAAAAACCACATTTGAATTTATTACAACTATTGTTAAGGCCTAAATTCATTACAATGTACTACAATTATTTAAATAAATAAAACATGTTGAATCAATGACTTTTCACATTTAATGAGTTGCGGTCTGCTTCTTCATTTGCGGAATCAGGGGAAAAATATATTCAGCTAACTTTTAAGGTCAAACTTTACAAACATGGCACTATATACCCTGTACTGCATTAAGTATCTGTACCATTTTCAGTCTTTACAATGTAGTGAAATCTGGCACTGTACTTTTCCCCCCCAAATGTCAGTACTTTCAGTTGTCACATGGAAAATCTTAGCAGAAATCTTTTTTTTTTCTTATGTATCCAGCATATTTGAAATAGTTTTGTTTCGCAAACAAAACAATTTAAAGATATTCATTTTGTGTGGTTAATTTAATTCCAATTTCCAGTCTGATGCAGGTTGATACAAATGATGACTAAAAAGTTATTCAAATAAATACATTTTTAATATAACAAAAAAAACTTAGCAATTAAAAATTTAAATAAATATTTGTTAAGCTAAAGCTATATACTTGCTTAAATAAGTGTGTATAGCTATAGTGCATCCTCCTGGTTAGTAAGATGTACTAAACTAATATAAAAGCTATATTTAATTGTAAATAATCAAATAAATGTTTTAATGGTTATACCAACCAATGGGAACCTCTCTCAAGGAAAACAGGAAGTTTTAACAGAACACATTAAGATCAATTATTTAAATCAAGGTTTTCTGCTTGCTAATCTAAAATATGGCTCAAATTGGTGATATAAAAATCAATCAACCCTGAAAGGGACATTAATCAATGCTAGTAAGCCTGTAGTGAGGCCTACTAGTTTAGGTTTGTGTGGAGCCAGGACAAGGCCCCTAGGTCTCACTCAACACTGACAAATGCATAGCTGGAAACCAATCTGGCTCACCCTGTGGGTTAGCACTGATAAAATAGATGTTAAGTTTATAAGAATGTGTTTAGACTTGATGAAACGTTTGTAGGATGCTGAATGTATTGATCTCACTTATAACATGTGTATCACGTGGTATAAAGTTATATTGAGTGTTTGCATTGTAAACCTCTCTAACGTGTAACTCACCAAATAGGAAAGAAGCATTAATTAAAGTAAAGTGCTAGTCCTGCACTCAAGAAGACCCATTGAAACCAAATGAGCCATTGTGAAATATCAACGATTGATGCCCAAACAACACACCCATGAAGAGGAGAGGGGTGCAAACACCTGTCCCATCAGTATGAACTCTGGGAGAAGGGAATAAAAATCCATGACAGGAAGGAATTGTATCACTATGCTGCTTGGAATTTTGAGAGGGCAATATTTCTAAGCAAGGGATCCCCAAGTTGCTTGGCTTGTCAGCTCTAGAGGACATAGAAAGCTTGCACATCACAGCAGTTTCTATGACCTTTTGGAACCTGACTCATTTGTGTGTGTATGTTTATCTGCTGAAACCTTGTAAATGACTCATTTATTTTTCTTAGTTAATGAAACTTTAGTTTGTTCACTATAGAACTGGCTATAAGTGTTTTCTTTGGTGTGAGGTCTAAGGTGCAAATGACCTAGGGTAAGCGATCCTTTGGGACTGGGAGTAACCTGAATATTATTGTGAATTTTGGTGTAAGGGACCATCTATCACAAAGGCAAGCTTGCCTGGGTGGCAAGATAGACGGGAGTACCCGAGAGAAAGGGCAGTTACCTGTTCCGTAACTGGCATTCTTCGAGATGTGTTGCTCAGGTGTATTCCACAGTAGGTGTGCATGCTCGCCACGTGCACCGGTGCCGGAAGTTTTCCCTTAGCAGTACCCGTAGTGGGGGAGCCCCGCCGCGACCCCTGGAGTGGCGCCTCTATATCGTGCTATAAAGGGGGGTGCACGCTCCCCCCACCCTCAGTTCCTTCTTGCCAGACAACTCCGACAGAGGGGAAGGAGGGCGGGATGTGGAATACACCTGAGCAACACATCTCGAAGAACGCCAGTTACGGAACAGGTAACTGTCCTTTCTTCTTCGAGAGATTGCTCATGTGTATTCCACAGTAGGTGACTCCAAGCTATACCTGATGGAGGTGGGTAGGAGTTTAAGGGTTACCAGGGCGGCGTACCGCCCTACCAAATGCGGCGTCATCCCGCGTTTGGGAGACGATCGCATAGTGCGATGAAAAGGTGTGGACAGAGGACCATGTAGCAGCCCTACAGATGTCCTGAATAGGGACATGAGCCACGTAGGCAGCCGATGAGGCCTGAGCTCTCGTCGAATGAACCTTCACTATAAGAGGCGGGGGAACCCCTCCATGTCGTAACACGTGTGTATGCACGAGGTGATCCAGCGGGAGATTCGCTGGGTGGAAACCGGTTGCCCCCTCATGCGCTCGGCCGATGCAATGAAAAGCTGAGGGGATTTCCGGAATGGCCTGGTTCGGTCTAGGTAAAAGGCCAGCGCTCTACACACATCTAGCATGTGTAGGCGTCGTTCCTCATTGGAGAAATGGGGCTTGGGACAGAGAACTGGTAGGAAGATGTCCTGATACATGTGAAAAGCTGAGACTACCTTCGGCAGAAAGGCCGGGTGCGGGCGGAGCTGTACCTTGTCCCTATGGAAGACTATACAGGGGATCAGAGGTCAGGGGCCTAAGCTCCGAGACCCAGCGGGCTGAGGTGATAGCCACCAGGAACGCCACTTTCCATGATAAGTGGGACCCGGAACACGTGGCCAAGAGTTCAAAGGGGGGGGCCGTGAGTCGGGAAAGCACTAGGTTCAGGTCCGAGAGTGGGACCGGGGGTCTGGCGTAAGGGAATGCCCGATCCAGACCTTTCAAAAAACGGGAAGTCATGTGGTGGAAAAATACTGACTGACCAGACACCGGAGGGTGGAAAGCCGAAATTGCCGCTAAGTGTACCCTGATCGAGGCGGGCGCCAGCCCTTGGGTCCTAAGGGACAGGAGGTAATCGAGGATGAGTTGGAGTGACGCGGATGAGGGGGAGGAGCCCCTCTCCCTCACCCACGTGGAGAACCGATACCATTTGGCCAGGTAGGTTCGTCGTGTGGACGGCTTCCTGCTCTCCAACAGAACATGCCTAACATCCTCAGAGCACCTCCCCTCCTCCTCATCTAACCATGGCAGCCACGCTGTCAAGTGAAGCGCGGCCAGGTCAGGGTGGAGGACGGATCCTCCCTCCTGGGAGAGGAGGTCCGGTTGTAGCGGCAGCCTGTGCGGAGGGGCCACTATAAGTTGTAGGAGGGCCCCGTACCAGTGTTGACGAGCCCAATCCAGCGCTATCAGGATAACCCTCGACCCGTCTGCCTTCACTTTCTGTAGGACCTTGCCTATCAGGGGGAAGGGCAGGAAGGCGTAGAACAGGCAGCCCAACCATGGAATCAGGAACGCGTCCAATATCGCTCCTTCGCCCCCTCCTGCCCTGGAGCAGAACTGAGGGCAGAAGCGATTCTGGTCGGTGGTGAAAAGATCCACCTGGGGAGTGCCCCCCTCTAGGAAGAGCTGCCTGTCAACCTCCCTGTGGAGTGAATACTCGTGCTGTTGGGAGAAACCCCTGCTCAGGCGATCAGCTCGCATATTGCGCATGCCGGGTAGGTGAAAGGCCCTCAGGGAGATGTTGTGGGCTATACAGAACTCCCACAGCTTTGGGGCTTGCGGGCACAAGGCCGAGGGCCTCGTGGCCCCTTGCCTGTTGATGTAATACATTCCGGCCTCATTCTCCGTGAGGACCCTGACCATCCCCCCCCGCCCATACCGGCGGACGGCTATACAGGCTAGGCGCACCGCCCTGAGCTCCCTGACATTTATGTGCAGGGACAACTCCGTGGCTGACCATCTGCCCTGGATCTGGAAGCTCCCCACCCCAGGTCCAAGGCGTCCAAAACGAGATGTATCAAGGGAGGGGCCTCTCGGAAGGGGATCCCTTGCAACACCACTGCAGGTCGGCCACCACCGCGGGTGGAAGCATGACGACCCTGTCCAGGCCGTCCCTGGCTTGGGAGTATTGGGAGGCCAACCAAAGTTGAAGAGGCCGCATCCTGAGTCTGGCATGCCACACCACCGAGGTACATGCCGCCATATGGCCTAAGAGTTGAAGGCACACCCTTGCCGTCGTCACGGAAAAGGCCGTGACTGAAGCTATGAGACCTTTGAGCGTCTCAAACCTGTCTCGGGGGAGAGAGGCCTTGGCCACTAAGCAGTCTAACAGCGCTCCTATGAAGTGTATGCACTGAACCGGGACTAACGTGGACTTGTCCTTGTTTACCACTATGCCTAGACTGTTGCAAGTGGCCAGGAGGAAGTCCACCTGGGCCTGTACCTGGGATCGAGACTTGCCCTTGAGCAACCAGTCGTCCAGGTAGGGGAAGATTTGCAGCCCGTTCCACCTGAGGTGGGCTGCCACCGCCGCCATGCATTTGGTAAAAACCCTGGGGGCCGTAGAGAGGCCAAAGGGAAGGACCGTAAACTGGTAGTGGTCCTGCCCTACCAGGAAGCGGAGGAAGCGCCTGTGACCCTCGAAACTATGTATGTGAAAGTACGCATCCTGGAGGTCCAGGGCCGCGAACCAATCTCCCGGGTCTAGGGACGGAACAATAGAAGCCAGGGACACCATACGGAACTTGCAACGGACCAGAAACTGGTTGAGATACCGCAGGTCGAGGATGGGCCTGAGCCCGCCTTTCGCCTTCGGGATCAGGAAATACCAGGAGTAAAACCCCTCGCCCTGGAATTCCCGAGGTACCCTCTCCACCGCGCCCAGGGTGAGGAGGCGTGCCATCTCCTGGTTTAGAAGAAGGACGTGCTCCGGGTCTCCGGGGACCTCCCGGGACGGAGGATGGTGAGGAGGGGCCGAGACAAATTGCAACATGTACCCCTTGGAGATGGTACTGAGGACCCACCGGTCCGACGCTATATGGGACCATTGCACTCGGAAGGCAGATAAATGGTTGCCAAACACCAACTGTATTAACTGGGGGGCTTCCGGGGCAACAGGCTCGGTGGCCCCCTGCAAAGAGTCAAAAGCGCCTCTTCCCCTGCCTCTTGCCCTTCGAGGGGCCAGGTCGTGGGGCCGAACGGGACTGGCGCTGGGATCTATGCCTCTGCTCCCTCGGTCTCTTAGGCAGGGGCTCATATCTGCCCCTAACTGGGGGAGCCGAGGTCTGAGGCCTGGGTTTGCCCTTGGGTGGCGGGACATACAGGCCTAGGGTCTGCTGGGTGGTGCGGGAGTCTTTCATCCCATGTAGACGAGTGTCTGTTTGGTCCGCAAACAGGGCTTTCACGTCGAAGGGCAGGTCCTGCATGAGGGACTGGGATTCCGCGGACAGCCCCGACAGCGAGAGCCACGACGCCCTTCGCATGGAGATAGCCGAGGCCATCGAACGGGCCGCTGTGTCCACCGCATCCAAAGCCACTTGAAGAGCTGCTTTCGCCGCTGCCGCACGCTCGTCGACCAAAGCTCTGAATTCCCTCTTGTCCTTGTCTTGGAGAAGAGGCTCGAATTTTGGCAGAGACCCCCACAAGTTAAAATCATAAAGGCTCAGCAGCGCTTGGTGGTTTGCCACTCTGAGCTGGAAGCTCGCCGATGAATAAACCTTTTTCCCAAAAGTGTAGTCTCCTGGCGTCTTTATCCTTAGGGGTGGGTGCAGGCTGGCCATGTCTTTCACGGTGGTGAACGGATTTCACCACCAGCGAGTTTGGGGTTGGGTGAGTGTACAAGTACTCATGCCCCTTTGCTGGCACGAAGTACTTCCGCTCCGCCTTCTTAGAAATGGGCCCAGGGAAGCTGGGGTCTGCCAAAGTCCGGTAGAAATATTGGCTACCCCCGGTGAAGAGGCAAGGCCACACGGCCCAGTGCCGAGGAGGACAAGACATTAAACAAAGTATCTGACAGCTCCTCCATCTCTTCAGCCTGGAGCTGGAGATTCAAGGCCACCGGTCTAAGAAGCTCTTGATGAGCCCTAAAGTCCTCCTGCGAGACAGGGGGCGGCGCCGCTATGGACTCATCCAGTGCCGACGAGGCGACCAGTGCTGCCTCCAGGGCGTCGGGCGGTACCGTCGGCTCAAACCCCACGTCCGGGCCCGGGCACGGTGCTGGTGGTTCGGTGCCCAAGGACTGATCTCGGTGCCGAGACGGGGACGCCGAGTGGACCTGGGATGTCCCTGCTACGGAACGGGGTCTCGCCGGTGTGGGCGCTTGGGGCCACGGTGCCCATTGGCACCTCTGTCCTTGCAAGGGCGCCCCTTGCCACTGACCCGCATAAGGTCCTAGCAGAGCCACTTACTCTTGAGGGGCAATGCGGCCCGGGGAAGGACGGCTGGGAGCCGAGGCTGAGGTCACCGATGAACGCACGGTGCCATATGAGCGGCTGGACCGGTCCCGGCCATGTCGGTGCCGACCTCGGGATTTGGACCTCGACGACAACGACATGTATACGTCGGAGGTACTGTCTCTGGAATCCCTCCGGTGACCGTGGCTACGACGCCTCGGTGCCGGTGACAGTCGGGATGCACTCCGACTATGGCGTCTGTCTCGGCGAACACTCGAATATGAGCGGTGGTGCCGACGACGTCGAGAACCACTATCACTCCGGCTGGAAGAGGAGCGTCGACACCTTCTATCACGGTGCCTGTGGCCCCTCTGGGCAGTGGAGGCCTCCGGAGACCCGCTCTCAGGCGACCCGGCCGACGGAGTAGAGGTCTGTCGCGGGCTACGGGAGGGCCCCTCGGAACGGGCAGGCATCTCAGCCTCGGATCTGGCTGGAGATGGTTGATGAGCGCCCAGTGGCGGCTTCCCTCAGGACCGGGGGACCGCGGGCGGCACGCTTGGCACCGGAAGGACGAGGATGTCACGCGCTGCCTGTGCTGCCTCCAGCGTCGACGGTATCCTCACCGCAGGAGAGGCACACGCGGACGGGGCCGGACTACTCCGCTCAACGCGAGTCGAAGGTCTAGGTCCCGATGGGGATCGTGGGCTGCCCAACTCGGGTCCGGCCTCACCCCTATCCTTGTCTCGGCACTGCTGGGTCTTCCCTTGCTTCTTAGCAGGGGAGCAGTGCTGACTGGTAGACGGGGCCTCGCTCCACACCAAGGACTCGGTGCCCAGCGCCGGGTCAGGTCGGCAAGCCAGTGCCGGTGCCAATGCCGACTCCATGAGTAAAGCTCGGAGTCGGATATACCGTTCGCGCTTCGTTCGAGATTTGAACAATTTGCAGATTTTGCAACGCTCACTTACGTGAGTCTCGCCCAGGCAGTGAAGACACTGAGAGTGTGGATCACTTCTGGGCATGGAATTGCGACAGGAGTTGCACGACTTGAAGCCTGGAGCACGGGGCATGCACCGAGCCAGGCCACTAACTAGAGAAACTATCTACGGTCGAAGAATCGTACCACTAAGGCTAAAGGCGCTACAGCAAAGCTGGAGCACAAAGTTCCGACTACCTTCACTGGCGGCAAGAAGGAATTGAGGGTGGGGGGAGCGCGCAGCCCCCTTTATAGCGTGATATAGAGGCGCCACTCCAGGGGTCGCAGCGGGGCTCCCCCACTAAGGGTACTGCTAAGGGAAAAACTTCCGGCACCGGTGCACATGGTGAGCACGCACACCTACTGTGGAATACACATGAGCAATCACTCGAAGAAGAACTGTCTGTGACTCCACATGGTTGGGCTACTATAGTGCTTGAGGAGTTCACACTTGTTACTTGGTTGGTAAAATGTAAGTATAGAACTCAGTCAATTTGGGGTTTGTGCCCTGCTTCTTGACAGTCTGCCTTCAGGTTGGCACTCATGCTTAGAAGCTACTCCAGACAGCTTGACACAGACATCATTAAAATATTTATATAGCACAATATGTTTTTGCATAATGCTTTACAGAAACAGTCCTACCTGAAATGTTGAAACATTAAGTAAGGCTGTGATTAAATATCTGTGACCTGTATTTTCTTGGAGATTTTGGTGATTAAGCTAGTCATCCTGTAAAAGCTGCTACATGTGTTAAAAATCCAAATACTCCCAATCCAAGATAAACTAGACATGTAGTATTGCCCTTCCACATCTCTCCTCTACAAAACTGCATATATGGAAAGTCCAGCTGATCCCAAGAACAGTATACAGTAACTAGCTTGCTGACCAAAAATAAAATACCTACAAAACAGAAAGGTACCTAAGCAGTTCACAAAGATTTAACCACGTTATTTTCCTTTTGCTAGAAAGGAAGAGTTGAATAAAAACTCTGAAGAAGACATCTAAAATAGTCTTTTGGACACCACGGGAAAGGCTTGAAACTATATGCTATGAGTAGTATCTGAATGAATCCCTTCTACACAAGTGATGTGACCACTGTGTCCATAATATCAGATAAATCATCTAGGAATTACCTCCCAGGGTTAAGATTATACCAAGATATAGACAGAGCAGCCCAATATCTCCCCATAGGCATCATCTGTAAAGGAAAACAGCTGCGAGCAGATTCGGTCAGAAAAATGACACAAAGGCAACGTAATTACGTATGGAGAAGTCTAATGACCCAGAAGATTTTGATAGCCTAAAAATATAAGATATGTTCAGCAACAGATCTATTAAAGTAATTACATATATTTTTGGCAATGGCACAATAAAATGCTTACTGCAGATTAACATTTTACCTTCATCAAGGCTTCTATTTTTTCTTAATTAGCTTTCATCTTGCTTTATTGTTATGTCAGGCTTTTCATTCTTTTTGAAGTGTGGACTCCAGAATCAGACACAGTAACACGTTCCTAGTTCTGCTAGGCATCTTCCTGCTTATACATCTAAGGATCCCATTTGCTCTCTTCGCTACCACATCACATGCAATCTCATGTTCCGACAGTTATGCATCATGGCATTAAGTCCTTTTCTGAGAAACTGTATTCTAAGATACTGTAGTGTCTCCCATCCTGTAAGGATAACCTACATTCTTGGTTCCCAGATGTATAATCTAGCATTTAGGTGTATTAAAATATATTGTTCAAGTGATCCCAGCTTACCAGGTCATCCAGGTCACTCTGTAGAACTGACCTGCTATTATAATTATTTAACACTCCAGCAACTGTGTATCATCAGCAAACTCTACAGCGATTATTTTTTGTTTTCTTCCAGAAACAACACAACCAAGAACAGGTCCTTGTGAAAACCCACTAGAAATGCAACCACTAGATGATTATTTCTCATTTACAATTAGTTTGAAGTCAGTTAGCTAGTTTTTAATCAATTTAAAAATACATGCCTTACAGAAATCCATAGTTGTCTGCAGTGTTGTTGTAGCTGTGTTGGTCCCAGGATATGAGAGAGATAAGGTAGGTAAGATAATACCTTTTACTGGACCAACTTCTGTTGGTGGAAGCTACAAGCTTTTGAGCTACAAATAGCTCTTCTTCAGGATCAAATCTGAGGAAGGAAATCAGTGTCTGAGCTAAATACAAGTTGAGACAGATTGTTAAGCATCAGGGATAATGCATGCTGTAAGAGGGCACTTGAAGTGAAGTGGGCAACAGAGGGTTAGATTGTTATGTGTGAGGGGTTTGAAGAGGGCAGTTAAGGGTTAACAGGCAGTGGGATGTGTTACAAATTGTTGTAATGAGCCATAAAACTAGTGATCGCTCCGTATCTGATCTTTCAATACACGTCCTCAAAGGAAACCCGCACAACATCTTCAAAAGGCGAGTTTGAAAACTTAAATTCATAACTCTGAGAGACACTAACCATGGAATCAACAGGGACACTGGTTCATTAACACAATTTGTAACATACCCCACTGCCTGCTGGCTCTTAACTGTCCACTTCAAAGCCCTTATGCACAGCAATCTAACCCTCAACTGCCTACTTCAGCGGTTCTCAAACTGTGGGTCGGGACCCCAAAGTGAGTCACAACCCCATTTTAGTGAGGTCGCCAGGGCCAGCGTTAGACCTACTGAGGCCTGAGACTGAAGCCAAAGCCTGGGCCCCACCGCCCCGGGCTGAAGCCGAAGCCCAAGGTCTCTGGCTCCACGCCCCTCCACCCCTAGGGTCATGTAGTAATTTTTGTTGTCAGAAAGGGGTTGCAGTGCAGTGAAGTTTGAGAACCGCTGATCTACTTAATTTCAAGTGGCCTCCTATGACATGCGGACAATCTGTCTCAACTTGTATTTAGCTCAAAAACTGATTTCCTTCTCCCCAAAAGTAAAGGAGTGTCCTGTGTAGCTCAAAAGCTTGTACCTTCCACCAACAGAAGTTGATCCAATAAAAAATATTACCTCACCTACCTTGTCTCTTACACTAGTCCAAGTCTATTATGTCAAAAGATTTACCTTTGCCAACCAAACTTGTAATCGCAAAAAATGATACCAAGTTTGTTCAGTAAGATCTATTTTTCATAAAATCATGTGTATCAGAATTATATTGCCCTTCTTAATTCTTATCCTTTAATTTGCCCTTATTAAAAAAAAGAAAGTGCTGATTGTCTGCGCCCAATTTCACAAGCTATCCACATCCCTCTATTAATGGCTTACCCACATCATTATTTACCACTCCACCAAACTATGGGTCATCTGCAAGCTGCAAGCAGCAATGTTTTTGCATTTTTCTTGCAGATCACTGGTAAAAATATGAAATAGCACTGGGCAGAGAGCCAGGCCCTGAAAGACCTCCCCCGCGCACAAGACACATCACTTCTCATTGATGATTCCCAATTAATTTATGTTTTGAGATCTCAAACCGTTTTTAATCTATTTAATATTTGCAATACTGACATTGTGTAATTCCAATTTCAAATCAGAATACTGGGTGTTACTTAGACACCATATATAAGTCTAATAATATATCAGCACAGTTATCACCACCAAATTGTAATCTTGTCAAAGAACAATATCAAGTTTAAAGGGACATTTTTCCATTAAGCATGCTGATTGGCATTAATCATCAATAAAAAATAAAGGATAAAATAGAGTCACATCACCCATTCTATTATTTTGTCCAAGATCACTATCTGCTGACTGACCTATAGTTACCCAGGTCATCCCACCTACCTTTTTAAAATATTAGCAAAAGAATTTTTTTCCCTCTTCTCTGCAGAAAACATCAGTTTTCCAAGATTTATTAAAAAGCAACATAGGTGCCCTGGATGTTATGTGGGAGGCAAGAGACTTTCTGGGGATGTGGAGGTGAAAGGACAATGAAAGAGAGGTTCAAGGGACAAGCGAGTGTGGAGGAGTGGAGGAAAATGCAGAGTCATCTATAATAAACAAAACTTTAAATGCTCAACAAAATTCTAGATTGAGAACTAAATGTTTAAAGTTTCAGTGCAGATAAAAGCCTCTCCCCTCCATTCACTGCATACAGACTTGTAGAATTTTGCAGGAGGGACCCATATTTTGATGGGCCTCATAAGATTGTTTGATCAGAGCATCCATTCTGTGGTCCACATATACCAATCCAATTGATACTCTTAATGCTCATTCAAAAAAAACTGGGAAATTCCCATATAAAAATCTTCATTATTAAAAAAAAGGTACATTTCACCATGTGCTTCATATGCCATACAGCTAATATAGCACTCTTTACAAAATGCACATCTTTTTGAAAATGCAAATGTTAGAATGCTCCTAGGCGCTACTGTACTATAAATAATAATGTCTTAATACAAACAATAACAGAACACAAATAGCTCCGCAGTACCATACCATCCTTTTCTATCACCTCATTCAATTTTAATCACCCATTCAACCTTAACTCTGCAAAATTAGACACAAAATTAAAGATCTTATTTTCTAGTTCCATTACCAATATAACTCCATATTAAACCAATCATTGCAAAAAATGTTAGTTTCTATAAAATATTGATAATAAACTTGTAAGATTTATATATATTTATATAAACACCATCACAATCTTTCATAACTTCAAGCAGATCATTCCAATTCTAGTTCATACAAATATTTTACTACTCCACCAACTTGACACACTATGACAACTTACAGTATACTGACAATGATTATGGAAGTATATCCTGGTCAATCTCTATACTACGGTTCAATATACAAACAGAATATTGCTATTCTTAGAACAAAACAAGGGAGCAAAGTGAAGGTTCAGGGTGAGTGGTGTAACTTGAGCAGGATGATGAGTAAATAAATAATTAAATGGGGGGCAGGGATTGGCAGTATAGAATTGGCTGGACCTTTCAGCTGTTCATTTCCAGACATTCTAACAGTAGCAATTTTATAAAGCTGTAATATTTTTGTACAGATAGTAACATTCTAATACTGCTTATAGATGTTGGTTGGACACCACCAAAACATACTTTGAACCTTAATTTTTGTTAGGGAATTATATTTAATTTTTACCAAAATGGAGATTTAATCAAAGTAATATTTTATAACTAATGTAGGATACATTGATTTCTTAGTTTCTATCCTACTTTGGTTCTTAGCAAGCAAAATGTCTCAAGGTACTTCATACAGTGAAACCACACAGGAGATATTGCAGAGGTTTTTTTGGGTGGGGAGTTGTTTTGGTTTTTTAAGATGTTGCTCAGGGCACAACTTTTTGGTGACTTTATCCCACAGTATAAATACAAACAAACAAAAGGCTCTAAATTTAAAATCACAAACTCCAGTATCTACAAGTTTTTGCAGCATCCATCACTATGAATAATTAAGCTCTATCATCTATTTGTTATTTCTGGACATTAAATCGCTTTGCGGGTTACTATTTCAGCTTCTAAACTGTTCTAAATATGTAGTTTTTCTTTTTATTAAACTTTGTTTTACAAGTTACATTTAATATTTCTGAAGCTTTATTTTCCAGTCATTGTCCAGCTTTAGAAAATTCTTTTAGTTGACCACTTGATATTACATATTTTACATCTTTGTTTTCCATTCACTTTTCAGTAATAAATATTTAAAGAGGAAAAATACCATATTTTATATAACTGAACAGCTGCAGATGCATTTTAAAAAAAATCACATTCCTAGTTTAACAGGATATAGTTAACCTGTTTGGGAGAAAAACTTGTTCGTTCTTCCTTTTAAAAAAAAGTTAATGCGGAAACAGTAAAAAAAAAAAAAAAAAAAAGAAGGAGTGTTGTGTTCTCGATTGTGCTCTAAAAAGTTGTAAGTACAGCGGACAAAGTATAGGCTAGCTAAAAACCCTTAATACACAAGCTGCTCTCCAGCAATTCAGTTTCAGATACTGTATTTTGTTATGCCTCCATAAAGACATGACTGATAAGTGCTGCCTTAAGAGTCATGTCTACAATTCAACAAGTCAGGGATTGATAGATTTTAATGCCAGAAGGGACCATAAGATCAGCTACTCTGACCTCATGTATAATACTGGCCACAGAATTTTACCCAGTTACTCCTGTATTGAGCCCAATAATTTGTGTTTTACTATAGCACAGGGGTCGGCAACCTTTCAGAAGTGGGGTGCCGAGTCTTCATTTATTCACTCTGATTTAAGGTTTCGTGTGCCAGTCATACATTTTAATGTTTTTAGAAGGTCTCTTTCTATAAGTCTATAATATATAACTAAACTATTGTTGTATGTAAAGTAAATAAGGTTTTTAAAATGTTTAAGAAGCTTCATTTAAAATTAAATTAAAATACAGAGCCCCACGGACCGGTGGCCAGGACCGGGGCAGTGTGAGTGCCACTGAAAATCAGCTTGCGTGCCGCCTTCGGCACGCGTGCCATAGGTTGCCTACCCCTGCTATAGCACATCTTCCAGAAAAGCTACCAATCTTGATGTGAAGACTCCCTTTTATACATCCAAGGATCACATTGGCCATTTTTGCCATAGCATCGCAATGGGAGCGCCTCATCAGTTGCTTGTTAACTATAATCCTTTTTTAGAGTCACTGCTTTCCAGAATAGGGTCCTCCATTCTGTAAATATTGTCTTATGATCCAGATCACTCTATGTCTGCCTTTTTGTCAGTGGGTGGGATGGCTCTTTAAGGGAGTGATGCTGGGAGCCCAGGGATTAGGTGATAGCTAGAAGATCATCTGGTCCTCACAAAAGTCAGCAAAAGCTAATGAGAGATGCAGGAACTACAAAGGCTGCTGCTGGCGTTGACAAGTCAGGGGAAAAGGACATGATTGAGATGCTGAACACTTGTGTTAGATAGTTTTATATTGCAGAAATTAAACTGAAGCCCTGAAAAAAAGGGACTGAAAACCTGTGGCTTGAGCATGTTTTCTGGTGCATCAGCAGGGGTGTTAGCCCACTGAGTTTATCTCCATCATTATTTATCACTCTACAATCCTTGCGTCTAGGGTTGCCAACTTTCTAATCGCACAAACCTGAACACCCTTGCCCCGCCCCCTACCCCACCCCTTCTGTGAGACCCGCCCCCAGCTCACTCCATCCCCCCCTCCCTCTGTCACCTTGGTTTTCAAACACCCTCTACTGGATGAAGATGGGGGATGAGGCAGTGCTGAAACTTGAGAACCAATACAGGTGCTAAAACAGACAGGATGAAACATAATTAATCCCTCAAAGCCTACACTGAGGCCATATTATAGGCCAAGAGAACCTTCCTACCAGCTTCCACTGAAGCTGCCAAATCTCACACCAAGGAGCTATCCAGGGCAGTGGTTTTCAAACCGTGGGTCGTGACCCAGAACTGGGTCGCAGCATGGAAGGGACTGGGTCGCGGCGGCTCTGGTCAGCACCACCGACTGGGCCATTAAAAGTCCCGTCAGTGGTGCTGCCCGGCTAAGTCCCTACCTGTTCCAACACCACGCTGAGCCCCGGAAGTGGCCAGCAGCAGGTCTGGCTCCTAGGCTGAGGGACCACGGGGCTCTGCGCGCTGCCCCCACCCAAAGCACCGGCTCCACACTCCCACTGGCCAGGGGAGGCAGTGCCTGCGGCCAAGAGCTGCGCTGAGCTGCTTGCACGACTCCGCCTAGGAGCCACTTCCAGGGCACAGCACGGTCTGTGGTGCCAGGACAGGCAGGGAACCTGCCTCTGCACTCCCACTGCACTGCTGACCAGGAGACCACCTGAGGTAAGCCCACACCCCAGTCCCACACCCCAGCCCTGAGCCCCCCCAAAACCCAGAGCCCCTTCCTGAACCCCAAACTCCTCATCCCTGGCCCCACCCCAGAGCCTGCAGCCCCAGCCCAGAGCCCTGACCCCCTCCCACACCACAACCCCCTGCCACAGCCCTGAGCCCCCCCAAACCCAAAGCCCCCTCCTGCATCCCAAACCCCTCATCCCCTGCCCCACCCCAGAGCCTGCATCCCCAGCTCAGAGCCCTTACCCCTCCCACACCGCAACCCTCTGCCCCAGCCCTGAGCCCCTCTCACACCCCTAACCCCTCATCCCCTGCTCCGTTGGGTCACAGGCATCAACAATTTTCTTCAACTGGGTCGCCAGAAACAAAGTTTGAAAACTACTGATCTAGGGTGATAAACTGCTTCATCGCTTCTGAGTGCCTATAATCTGCATCAGAACTGAGCACAAAGCACTGTGAAGAATTATCATCCTACTTTGTGCAAAAGATCCTGAACATTCAGGAATCCTTCTCAAAACTGCATGGATCCATTCTGCTATACCCCCTAACCAGCAGCTCACCTGCATTCCCAATGTTCAATACATTCACTAATCAAGAACTTCTGGACATCCCAAGTGAGTCTCAACCCAATAATTATGAATCCAACAGATGGTCTCCCTGGCTTGTAAAAGAGTTATGAGAAACTAATGCCACTCAACCCAAATAGCCGATGTCTCAGAGAAGTAATCTTCCCTTCCTCCTTCAAAACACACAATAATCCAACCAACACTGAAGAAACTCACCCTGGATACATAGTCTACCAACCCAGCATCAAACCTCCCAGTCCTCAGCAATCTTATAGAGAAACTAGCCAAAGGCCAACTACAAACTCATCTACTTTAAGCTAATGTTCTAGGCCCAGCACAATCCTAATCTTCAAGGTACTCTACTGCCTGGGCGATGGGATATCTAAAAAAAACACCTAAAGCTCCAGGAGAAAGACTGTGGTTGACATTTCTCTGCCTCAATGATCTCTCTACAGGAAGGGCAAAGATCATCTGTACAGAAGTCAGAGATTTCTAGGAGGCAGATCCAATACTGAGGAATGGACTCTCCCAGGAACAAGGACCATCAAAAATCTCACCACATTCTGCACAAGGCACGTTTCTTTGACCTTATCTTCTCTAACAATTACACAGCAACATGTATACTTTTAAGAAACCACCTTACCAAAACAGATAGCTCCCACTGCACACCCTTTTCCTGCTGGAGAGAAGATGAGAGAAAACAATGTGTGACAGATGTGTAGTCACATTGCTTACTGCACTACCGGAAGGCACTCAGACTCTACAGTGATAAACATGATTTAAGAACCTATATCAAACAGAATACAATAGAAATAACTTGGTCTCAAGCATGCTATTATGTAAGCATGCTAATTCAAGCTAACATACAGAAAAGAAAAATCTACATCACATGAAAAAGCACAAAACTGGTCATAATTTTTCCTTTCAGTTCCCATGAGTTTTTAGGGATTTTTTTAAGTGGAAGTGTGACGAAAGTCAAACTATAAAACTTCTGACAGAAGTTTTAACTTCTCTAAATACTGGAACATTTAAAAACTCTTCCCATTATATTAAGTACTTCTGAAGATTAATATTTTAAACCTCTTTTTGTAACCACCCAATTTCTAAATTAAGGCTATCAAATACTTCATTAATTTTCTTTCAGCCTTATATGTCCATCAGATATTCAATAAAAAGTTTTAACATAGAACAAAAGGTGACCTTATTAAAAATTAAAAGTATTAGATGCTGCATGTGTAACCCACACACCTCCTGGTGTTCTGTCCCATCTAGTGGCACCGAGACCACTTAAGAGAGAGAGAGAGAGAGAGAGAGAGATGAGTCTGTTCTACAGCCTTAGCTAACAGCCAGTTGGCTTTTAGCTCATGCAGTAGAGCAGGTATCAGCAACCTTTGGCACGCGGCTCGCCAGGGCTTACCTGCCGTGTCCGCAGGTTCGGCAGATCGCGGCTCCCATTGGCCGCGGTTAGCCGTCCCAGGCCAATGGGGGCTGCGGGAAGCGGCGCAGGCCAAGGGATGTGCTGGCCGCCGCTTCCCACAGCCCCCGTTGGCCTGGAGCGGCGAACCGCGGCCAGTGGGAGCCATGATCGGCCGAACCCGTGGATGCGGCAGGTAAACAAACCGGCCTGGCCCACCAGGGTGCTTAACCTGGCGAGCTGCGTGCCAAAGGTTGCCGATCCCTGCAGGAGAGGCTCATGCACGAAGCTCTGGAGGTCCCAGGTTCGATCCCGCCTGCCGACGACCAGGGTCTGTCGGTGTTACAAGTGGGGCTTGTCCCGGATTTCAACTGGGAAGACTCTGAAGCTCAGGACGTGATTCGTCAGCTCAGGGAAGTATGTAAACCAAACACCTCCTGGGTGTGGTGTTCTGTCCCACCTAGTGGCACTGAGACCATGTAGAGAGAGAGAGAAAGAGATTAATGAGGCTGCTCTACAGCCTTAGCTAACAGCCAGTTGGCTTTTGGCTCATGTACTCAGCTCCAGAGGTCCCAGGTTCAATCCTGCCCGCTGATGACCGGGGTCTATTGGTGTTACACATGGCTCAAATAACCTGAGCAAAAGGGGCATTCTACATGTCCACTTCAAAATGTGTATTTCGTTTCCTCAGGCTCTCTGAAGCCTTCTTATAGGAGTAAGTAAAAACTTGCTCTTTAAAACATTGCACTTCAAGAGTTAATAATTTTACATCCCAATCATATAAGAGCATATTATACACTTAAAAGTAAAAATGTAATGAACTAATTACACTCAGTATATAGGAGTCCAGTAACATAACAGGTCACAAAACTCAATGTAGCAGGGACATATAACTATAATTATCAGGAAAAAAAGTTATATTACACAGTGTAGGTGCTTAGCCATACTTAGTGTTAAACTCTGTAAAAGTTAGACAATGGTGCCAGACACACAATACTGTGGTATTTCAGGCTCTACTCTCCAGCAGACTTCTGTGGAGATGGTATAACCAATTACATGCTAGCAGGCTGAATCAAGGAAGATCTAGCATTATATGGTAGGTTTAGGTCTTCATGAACTAGGAAAAAATGACACACACACAGGTAAGTGTCAAAACTGACGCGATGAATCTCTAACTTCCTTCTACTAACACTTGAAAACACCTTCATTTATTCATATAATACATTTAGAGATTACTTTTATAAGCATTTAATATAGTTGCCCCTATATTGTTCTAAACAAGAGCTTGATCACAGATAAGTAGAAGCATAAGCAGAGGTTAAGGAGTTGGTAAGAAAGCACAAAGCAGGATTGGCCCCAAAGTTCCATATTGAAGTAATTTACTTATATTCAGAGGGGTAGCCGTGTTAGTCTGGATCTGTAAAAAGCGACAAAGAGTCCTGTGGCACCTTATAGACTAACAGACGTATTGGAGCATAAGCTTTCGTGGGTGAATACCCACTTCGTCAGATGAATGGGTATTCACCAGACGAAGTGAGTATTCACCCACAAAAGCTTATGCTCCAATACGTCTGTTAGTCTATAAGGTGCCACAGGACTCTTTGTCGCTTTTTACTTATATTGTTATCCCTAAATAATCTTAAAATTCTCACATGTAAAGAGACATTAAATACAGCTTATTTCATTTCTGAAATTAATCTTCCAAAATTGGTTGTTTTACCTTTATTTACACACCTGTCATATTTAGTATTACCAACAAATCAGGGCTGGCCTTATCATGAGGCGAACTGAGGCGGCCACCTCAGGTGCCAGACTGTGGGGGGGGGAGAAGGCAGCAAATCACCAGAGAGCATTCCATAGGTGGAAAGAGCTTCAGATGAGACTACGGTTAAAGACTACCATAGATGATCAACACCAAGAGAAGATTGCATCAGAGTATCTTTACTGGCAAAATGTTCTGAAAAGGCTCATTGCCATTGTGAGAATGCTTGGTACCCAAAACCTAGCCCTGCGTGGCACTTCAGATTAGCTGTATGTGCCAAACAATGGAAACTTCCTTAAAATTCTGGAGCTGATGGCTGAGTTTGATGCTATACTCCAGGAGCATCTAAGAAGAGTCACCATCCAAGAAATGTACACACACCACTACCTTGGAAAAACAATTCAAAATGAGATCATATAGTTACTGGCAACAAAAGTCAAACAGAAGATTGTGGCAGATCTGAAGTCAGCAAGATATGACTGTTATTCTGGACTGCACACCTTGATAAACAGCCAATCTTGATTTAAAAATGGCAGGTGATGGGGAACCTACCACGACCCTTAGTAAGTTGCTCCACTGTTTAATTACTGTGTTAAAAACATACACCCTTATTTCCAGTCTGAATTTGTCTAGCTTCAACTTCCAGTCATTGTTTCCTCTGCTAGACTGAAGAGCCCATTATAAAATATTTGTTTCCGCATGTAGGTACTTACAGACTGTGATCAAGTCACTCCTTAACTTCTCTTAGTTCAGCTAAATAGACTGAGCTCTTTGAGGCTATCCCTATAAACTGTGTTTTCCAACCCTTTAATCATGCTTGGGGCTCTCCTCTGAACCCTCTTCAGTTTATCAACATGCTTTTTGAATTGTGGACTGGACACGGTATCACAGTACTCAGCAGCACCAGTGCCAAATACAGAGGTAAAAACTTCTATTCCTACTCGAGATTCCCATTTATGCATCCAAGGATCACATTAGCCCTTCTGGCCACAGCGCTGCTCTGGGAGCTCATGTTCAGCTGACTATCCACCACAACCCCCAAATCTTTTTCAGAATCAATGCTTCCCAGAATAGAGTCCCCTCTCCTGTAAGTATGGTCTACATTCCTCATTCTTAAATTTAAATTTACCCATATTAAAATGCATAGTTTGCTTGCACCCAGCTTACCAAGCAATCCAGATCTGCCTCAGTGTCTTCCCTCCCCCACAATTACTGGGTAACCGGAAAACTTTTCAGTGATAACTTTGTTTTCTTCCAGGTCATTAATAAAAATGTTTAATAGTTTACAGCAGAGAACTAATCCCTGCAGGAATCGATCGAAACACACCTGTTTGATGATTCCCCAATTACAATTACATTTTGAGACCTATCAGCCAGCTTTTAATCCATTTAATGCGGTGGTTCTCAAACTTTTGTACTGGTGACCCCTTTCACAGAGCAACACCCCCTCCCCCCCAATACAATAAAAACACCTTTTTACATATTTAACACCATTATAAATGCTGGAGGTAAAGCAGGATTTGGGGTGGAGGCTGACAGCTCACAACCCCCCCATGTAATAACCTCATGACCTCCTGAGGGGTCCCAACCCCCAGTTTGAGAACCCCTGATTTAATGTGTACCATGTTAATTTTATGTATACCGTGTTGTTGTAGCTGTGTTTGTCCCAGGATATTAGCAAGACAAGGTGGTGAAATAATGTCTTTTATTGGACTTCTGTTGGTGAGAGAGACAAGCTTTCAAGCTTTCAGAGAGCTCTTCTTCAGGTCCAATAAAAGATATTACCTCAACCACCTTGTCATGTTAATTTTATATTGTTCTAGTTTTTTTCATCAATGAAGTACCAAGTCAAATGCCTTACAGAAGTCTAAGTATATTACATCAACACTATTACCTTTATAAACCAAACTTGTAAACTCATCAATAATATATCAAATTAGTTTGACAGGATCTATTTTCCAAAAACCCATGTTGATTGGCATTAAATTGTACTACCCTCCTTTAATTCTGTATTAATCAAGTCCCATATCAGCCACTCCACTATCTTGCCCCAAGATTGATGTCAGACCGACAGACCTATAATTACCCAAGTCATCCCATTTACCCTTTTTAAAAATTGGCACAACATTAGCCTTCTTCCAGTCTTCTGGAACTTCCCTGGTGTTCCAAGACTTATTGAAAAAGTGATGAAATGACCAATTAGCTTTCTCAAACAAAATGTTGTTTAATCTTAACAGTAGGAATGAAGCATTTGGAGAAAATGATTTTAAAACAACCAGACTGCACGTCTGTCGGTCCTGTTAGGATAAGCACAGTTGACACACAATACTATAGCTCAGGGCCAGTCTAAAAATGGAAGAATCTTGTGATTCCACCCCCGAAGAGGTAAAAGTATGAGGCCTGACACTTCAGAGTGTGCAGTCAGAGAGAGATTAGCAAGGGGACAGAAGCGTACCTAGCCGTGTTACCATGACAGCGCCATTTATATTATGCAAGTATGGAGAAAAAGGAATATCCTCTTTAAAGAAATGCATTACTTGTGTGTGCGCTGAATCTCAAAGATGTGCTGAATTCTCTGGTGGAGTCTGTGACTCTGCTAAGATAAGGAAATATGGACTTCTGTATATCTTCATATTGGGGCAATCAGCCCAGCCTGAGTAGCTGGGCCAGGTACAGACAAAAACAGAATAAGAAAGCTCTACAGCCTTCATCAGAGAAGGAAGAAGAGTTGGTGGTAGGACCTATACAGCAATGGATGTCCCAGGCTTGTCCCTTTCCACTTTTAGAGTACACCACCTCTTCTGTCAAGAGATGAAGTCAAGGCCTGGATTAACCTCTCTATGGACACAGTAACTAAAATAAAGCACCAACAACAAAGTTTCAAGCTATGTGTAGTTTCAGGACTACAAACAAGAACTAAGCTGAAGGGATAAACTGTATTTCTAGACCACTGGGAAAATCTCCACAAAAGAATTACTATTCCAGCAGCTGCAGGGAAAAAATAAAAAAGTTTGCAAAGAAAGATACCTGAACCACTCTCCCAGTTCTATAGAAATAAAATTGCTTATTTGGCCACCTTGAGCACAATGTCAGCATTTTGAACTGTTTCTTACCAGATTTACTATTTATTTTTTCTGATTTTATTCTGTCACCATTAACCAAGTTATAGTAACTTCTGATACTATCCCAATTTAGTGCAGACTGCCAGAAGGCTCAATATTTCTCCAAATATGTTCATTCTTTATGTGTTGCCTCAGGGCACATGTTTTTTGTTTTTGTTTTTTTTCTATTTTAAAGACATGTACTATTCACATAGCAGACACAATAAAATAGGTTTCCATATGGATTGCAGGGCTTTTTGTTGTGAGCACAAGAGCTTTCTAACTGTCACTAAGGTCTCATACCTGTGCTAGTACTCTTCTATTTTGTGTAAGAATAGACTTCCTAAAAAGAATAAAGTAAGTAACAAGAATTTCTATTACCTAAATGTGGAAACAAATGTTTTCTTACTAATCACACTATTATTTTAAGTTCTATTTAATATAAAAATAAGATTTACAGTGACAATAGTTTATACAGAATACAGAAACAGCACCTGGCAGGGATGATCATAATGAATGGAGGAAAGCAGTCAGTGAGGACCCCCTGTCATCACCCTACACACACACATATCCCTACAAGAATATAGTCAGTAGCTCAGTAACATTCTTCCCATTCCCCCTTCAGTGAAATTAGCCTCTGAAGTGTAAAAGCCAGACATCAACTTTCCCATCCCCACAAAAGATCTCCGATGCAACAAGCCACAGCAACATATGCCATGTCATACATGGTTCTCTATAGCCTATGGATTATTTACTGACATCAGGTCATATGAAGTTGGTGGTTCTTCATTTTCACCTGTTTCTACACATGTCCAGGCTCTTCTGTGCAGCTAAAAATAAATAAAAAGGGGACAGAGACCTGTAATAGCTACCGGTAATTAAGAAGCAACCTAGCTGCCTCCATGAGGGCCTACTGCTACAAGTTAAGGACAAAACAATTACCACTTTCAGAAACCAGAGCTACAAGTGGGACAAAATCTTTCAGTCACAAGGGAGAAGGGAAATGTGTGAAATAGAGATTCTCACATACAATTTGGAAACATGCAGGAGGGCACAGAAAGGAAGATGAAATTAAAAGCAAAAGGCAACAGAGCAAACTCCAGCCAGGTCAGGGCCTCGTTGTGGTAGGCCCTGTGCAGATAATAGACATTCCCTGCCCCAAACAGCTTACAATCTGAGTTGAAGACAAGCCATAGGAAGTTAACAGTAACACAAGCAAGCTTTTTCAAAGACTTGTTCAGCTCTCTACAAACCTAGCCACTGTCAGCAAGCCAAGTTTTGAAGCCACCATGGTAGAAGCAAGTCTTCAGAAAGAAGATGAAGGCATATAAGGGATTACAGATGTTTGTGGGGAAGGCTCGCCACATAAGGCATTGCATTAAAAGAAAGTCAAAAGTGTTTGAAGGAAAACAGACTGACATATTAAAGCTAAAAATAATTTCTTATAATAATTAAATTAAAAAGTATTTCCACAGAGGAGATATATGACTGAATAGGATGAGAGGTGGTTTTCATTATGAAAAATATAGTTTAACCACCGATCCAGTGTTCCTCAATGCACTGATCTGGGAGTCAGAATACCTATGATGTTCTACTCCCAGCTCTACCACAGATCTGCTGTGTTATATTTCTCTTCCATAAAGTAGGAAATATTTACTCTACTGTAGCTCACAGGATTAATGTTGAGGATTAGTTCACCAATGTTTGTAAAGTGCTTAGATCACTGGAGAGAAGACATCACAACATATAAATTAAGAGGATTTATTTTTTTGACACTTAGAAAATACAACAGACCTTACGAGAACAAGTCACTATCTCAATGGTTTCTTTAACTGCTTAAAAAGAAAAGTCCTGATGGACTTTGTATGCAGAATATGAAGATGTTAAGAAAAAAAATTCCAGTTCAGAATATCACAGAACTTTCTCAGAATAAACTAATGTGACAGAAAGATTGCTCCTTAGCCCTAAATACACCTTGGATGCGCCATCATCTTGCTATTGTACTTTTCAGAAAATAATAGGATTATCTGTTACCAGAAAAAACATGAGTTATTTTAGGTCCCTCCTGTTTAGAGAAAGATCTAAGCACTATCAGAAATTCTTCTGTCATCCCATGAATACCAGATTGCAGCCATTTCTGTGATTGAAACCACAAGTCTCAATAACCCATCCACATTTTGGGCATTTAAACTCCCACTTGTAGTTTAGTAAAATATGGGTCTGGGTAAATTCCAGCTGGTGCAGGGTATAGCTGTGCCAGGAAATGATACAAACATTACGCCCACTCTGAAATCACTGCATTCACTGCTAGCTAAATACTACACTGATTTTAGAAATTCTCTTTTAACTTTAACGAGCAATAGAGACTCAGTCCTCTGTCTCTTGGCTTTATGTGAGCTATATACATTCTTGTCCATATATTGACATTAGTTGAGACAAACCCATTGAATTTTACCACAGAAGAATCATCTGCGCTATTTGATTAAACCAATGAGTAATAAGTATAGATTCTCAGCTGCACCCAGCATCTCTAGAGCACAGCTGACATACGGGTGGCAGGGCGGGGAGAGACAACTAAGAAGCAGATTGCAGTGCCACTATTATGCCAACTGATAAACAGCCTTCTAGGGGGCAATCTGCCATCTGAGGATTGCTAAAGCACAGTAGTGCTCTCCCCATGCTCCTTCCTTCACAACCATTCTACCAGGGACTGCAGGGACATGCAGCATAGGAGCCACCTATGCTAGATTTATGCCAGATGGGAAGAACCAGCTGCTTTCTGACCCATTTGCACTGTCAGAAGAATGGCTCAATGCTGGATCATAGATGAGCTAGCTCAGTATGCATGTTCAAAATCTGCAATTTAAAATGTAGTCAAGTTATATTTATAGCTTGCTTATTTAGAGGAATGATTTTATTTGTCATTCCCCATTTTTAGTGCACCCATTTTCTGCGGTCCGATTTAAAAGTATATGCAACTTTTTCAAGGCAGGTGCAGTGTCATCCTATGTGTTTGTACAGCACCTAGCACAGCAGGGCTCCAATCCTGAAAAGAACCTTTGGGCATTACCACAATACAAGTAGAGGAATATACTACAATATTTTGCCTATCAATACTATTTTTACACAAAAATCAGATTGTTGCATTGCAAAGGTGGCATTACAAGCAGCTTAGTATATAGTGTGTTTTAGTTTCTTAAATTAGTTTAACAAGTTGATTTTAACTAATAAAAACAACTCAGAAGCAGGGGTGCTGGAACAGTTTGTATAATGGGGGTGCTGAGAGCCATTGAACCAAACTGTAAACCCTGTATATGATGGAAACCACTTCAAGCGGGGGGGGGGGGGGGGGG
>QXTE01000160.1:2986827-3239964 GCA_003942145.1 Platysternon megacephalum
CCCGGTGCGGGTCGGGCCGGAGCCCGCCCCCCGCACTCGTCCTGCACCCCGACCCCCTGCGCTGAGTCCCCTGCCGCACCCCGACCCCCTGCCCTGAGCCCCCGCCACACCCCGACCCCCCTGCCCTGAGCCCCCACCACACCCCACATCCCGACACCCTGCCCTGAGCCCCCTGCTGCACCCTGCACCCCAACCCCTTACCCTGAGCCCCCTGCTGTACCCCGACCCCCTGCGCCGAGTCCCCTGCCGCACCCCGACCCCCTGCTCTGAGCCCCCACCGCACCCCACACCCCTCCTGTGCCCCCGGGGGCAGGGAGGGGGCAGAGTTGGGGTGGGGATTTCGGGGAAGGGGTTGGAATGGGGGCAGGGAAGGGGTGGGAAGAGGCGGGGCAGGGGCGGGGCCTCATGGAAGAGGTGGAGTGGGGGCGGGGCCGAGGGCAGCGGGGGGGGGGGGTGTCAGTAAATGCGGCCCTCGGCCCAATGTACTAGTCCTCATGTGGCCCTCGAGGTCATTTGAGTTTGAGACCCCTGTGCTACACTATCCTGCTCCAGCTGGGCATGATGCAAGACGTCTCCTGTGACCCTGTCCACTAATGCACCAACACAGCTGACTGCAGGTCATGACTGTTAAACTGGTGGAGATCAGTGTATTTTTCTCCTTATCTTGGTCAAGAGCTAACAAAACCCTTTGTCTAGCAAGTACAGCTAAAATGCTTTGTTTCACTTTACTATTCAAACTTCAGAAGACTTAATTTAGCAGGGAAGTTGATTATTTTCTCTTTGAAATGAAGTACTTTGTAACATGAATGCAATGCGTTAAAGTAATGTTGTATTTAATGTTTCCTTGTTTAACAAATACATGGGTTGGTTTTTTTTAAAAAGACAACTTTGCCCTGTTTAAGCCTCTTCATTTATAGTCCACTCCTCCTATCCTTTTATGTTTCTAATTAAATCTGATCTTAACCACATGTCTGTTCTCTCAGTTGGTTCCAGGCTTACACCAGCCACTCAGGCATTATTTCTGAAACCGACATTCAGAGATTCTGACCTTTGCTGGTGACTTCCACCACAGTGTTTTTAGCACAGAGAGCCAATCGCTAGCTTCAAGTACCAAAAAATTAACTTAAATTCAAACCTATGCCTCTCATGAACACAAACTGCAGCCTATTAAAATGGTTATAATGAAATGTAAGTTTCTATCCTGAGTTTCAACAAATTAAACATCTAGGCACCTGCAGCCTTTACTCTATGAAAAAGTAGATTTCCCCATCCTGTTCAAAGAGGAAAAATCTCTTATGCTGTTTGATGCCTCTAGTCTACAATGTGAAACTAAAGAACTCTGATCAGAACAATGTAATTCTGATTCATACACCAGGAATGAAAATGGGAAAAAAGCATTAACAGAAACATGACCCTTCAATAGCTAAGTAAATGAAAATGTCTAATATCACCTCTACATCTAAATCTATCATTTACAGGCAAAACCTAGTTACCCTTATGTCATTCCAAATTTGGCTTTGGAATGTTTATATGGTGCATCTTCCAAAGAGAGCTACAGAACACTAAATCCTTGAGATGGTAAATTAAAGATTTACATAGCAAACCCCTCTAATGTTGAGGTAAAGGTCTTCAAGAATAATAAAATGGAAATATGGGGAGTGTTGTCATATGAATGTTCTGATTATAAAACTGGAAATTAAAAAACAGTCTCATTTGTATTGCTAAAGTCTTTTTTTAAACTGACACATCAAAGAGAAGTTACTGGGAAAAATGAGCAAAGAATCCTGTGGCACCTTATAGACTAACAGACGTTTTGCAGCATGAGCTCTCGTGGGTGAATACCCACTTCTTGCATCCGAAGAAGTGGGTATTCACCCACGAAAGCTCATGCTGCAAAACGTCTGTTAGTCTATAAGGTGCCACAGGATTCTTTGCTGCTTTTACAGATCCAGACCCCTCTGATACTTGGGAAAAATGAATTTCTCCAGTTTGTTTTATTCCTTCCGTCTATTCTGCACAGCATGCCAGCTGCTATCAGTTGCACTACAGAGCATTAGCTCCTCCAACTGACTCTTCCAGGGTACCTATTATTCCTCTCTCACTAGTACAATACAAAATACTATAATAAAGTAGTGTGGCTTATTAACATTGAAGCAAGATTTTAATAGTCTTAAAATTATTTTCAAATTGGATATTACCCAAAAGAATAAAGCAGTTACATATCAGCCAGAATGACTACAAACATCACCTAAAGCCAGGAAAAGCTATAAAAAAAAAAGGGAGGAAATTAAGGTTAAGGTCCAAGGTTTCATATAATTTAAATAGGACCCTCAAAAGCTCATGTGAGGGAAGCAACAATACATAATAATTCACTCACAAGACAGATTACATTGCCCCACTTGAAGTATATTTCCCCTGCCTACTGCTTAAAGATAAGGCAAAAGAAAAACATTATGTGAAATCTAAACTCAGGACGTGTGTCTTCCTTGTACCACAACAGAGGAAAAAAACACATTATTACAACTATTAATTTTTTTCTTGTAGCACCCAAACAGAAAAGTCATGGCAATATAAACTTGAGTTAAACAACCTCTATGCCCCATCCCAGAAGATATAATTATCCTAATTATGCCTCAAACAATATGTATAAGTAATCTAGTTTCCCCGTGAGTATTACCAGAGAAGGGCTCTAAGAGGGATTTGAGCGTGCAGAGGGAAGAGGCCTTGCAGAGGAGTTCAGGAAATGTGTTCCATGCACAAGGACAGTAGAGTCTGACAAACGGACAGATGAGGTTGGCATTGACTGACGACTGCAGAATGAGTCAAAGGTGAAAAAGAAGAGCAGAATCGTGGAGGGTTTTGAAGTGGAAGGACCCAACACGGGGGTTCAAAGTGGGGAACTATCAGTCCCTAGGCAGACAACCCCTCCTCTCCTAGCATCCATTGCAACTGGCAGGCCCATGTCTCCACTTCTTTGGGGTGGAATCCCACTATCCAATCACTTTCCACCTGGGTCTCCACTTTACACCTCACTGGTTGCCAACTGTTACTTGGAAGATCCAACTTGGACCCTGCCAGCGTTCTCTTTATGGAGCCTCTGGGTCAGTAATATCATGCTATGACACAGAAGCAGTTTCTCCAAACAAAGTATGATTTATTATGCCCAAATGGTACACAAAGCTTAGAGAAGTAGATTTTAGAACAACAAAAAAGACTTGCATGCATATTGTCTTATCTACGCTTGGCATTTCCCCTCAAGCCCATAGACAGACATGAGTTTGCCTTGATGTCCCCATTCTCTCTGGGCACTGAGTTACCGCTACCTTATGCGGACCCTGATTCTCAGTCAGCCTGTGTGTCAGCCTCATGGCCTACTGACACTTTAACCTCTTCCTTTTCTGCCATGGTCACCATTTTAATCCATCAGGGTCTTCTGATTTCAGGCTTAGCCCTGGGAAGAGAAAGACATCTTAGTCTGCATGGTGCCAGCTAGGTAGTTGCTTCCCCAAATTGATGTCTTAACTCTTTTGAAGCTGGGTACCTGAAAGTCTGTCTTATCTATGGGCTGGTCTACACTACACAGTTAGGTCAATGTAAGGCACCTTATGTTGACCTAATTATGTGTCTACGCTACAGCCTTCCTACCACTGATGTAAGTGCCCTATTACACCGAAATAACTACTCCATCTCCAAGAGAGGCATAAGGCTTATGTTGGTATAGATAGGGCGACACAGTGTCTGTGTAGACACTGTCTCTTACATCGGCTTTCTTGTCAATATCACGGCAGGAGCCTGGCTGGGAGCTGGGATGAGAAACCCTGGCAGCTTCCCCCCACTCTCGGCAGGGAACACGGGGGTAAGAAAAAGCCATGGGCAGCTTCTCCCCACCTGCTCCTGGAAGGGAACGGGGGGGGGGGGGGGGAGAAACAGTCCACTGGGAGCCTGGGAACCTGTGGGGCAGCCAGGCTTCTGGCAGGGAGCTCCCAGCAGAGCTGAGAGACCGAGCTCTCAGCTCCCCAAACGGTCCCTCTTAGGTCAGTGGAAGCACTCCTGGTGAGGACGCACACCAATCAACCCAAGGAGGGTAGTGTGAACATGCACCATTGCAGTAATTGCTGCAGTGGCTATAAGTCAACTTTATATAGGTTGACTTAATTTGTAGTGTAGACATACCCTATGTCACTAGCAAGACCCCTATAGGGCCTCAGTTCAGTTTGATTTAAACAGAAGAATATGCTAGAATATTCAAATCTTGCTGCAAGTGAGAGACATTTCCACAACTGAAGCCCAGCACCAAGTGTCATTTCTCAGCAAAATAGTTTACTTTTTACACTGCTTTCATAGATCCTGCACATAGTCTGAATCTCAAAATAAGTGCCAGGTTTTCCTACCACAGTTGAAAATACAAACTTAATCTGAAAATTCTAAACTGTTATTCTCGCAGACGATAAATACTCACTTTATTTCCCTTGAAATATCTTACAATCTGTTAGCTTCTTTTTCTGCCAGAAACTGTCAGACACCATAATTGCTCATTTCTAGTAAGATTTTAATGCTTTAATCTCCAAAATTAAATCTCACAACTGCACACCTGTGTTTGCATATTCCCTTTGATGGGCCCCGTCACTTTAAATGTCAGCATTTATTCCATGTCTCTTGAGTGCTGCTTAAGAACTAGCTGTACTCATCTTGTGGCAGACTTTGCATGTAGATTTTGTAATGTGTTTTTCAGAGCTATAAATTACAAGCCACATTTAAAATGCTCTGTTTTTTTAATATAAATTTGGTTGGTATTAACCCTTTAAAAAAAGAGAGCTACTCCTCTTAGGGATATAAAGTGTAGAACTAGTCAAAAGTACAATAGAAAAGATCTGTATGTTTCTAGGACAAGGAGTTTAGAAATGTACCAGAGATTCTCCTTAATTGCCATGTTAGATAACTGAAGTATTCAATACATGAGGAAAGCTTTTTTAATGTTACTTAATTAAAAACAATTTTTTTTTCTACTCACATAAGTAACTTTAGAGATTGAAAAAAGTTTATCTAAATATGTCTTCTTAGCAGACACCACCACCCCTTCTTATTTCAAAGGCAACGTATAGTTTTGGTACACTTTCTAACCAAATCTATGGAGCTTAGAAGCTCTTGTGGGTCACTGGTTTCCCACAGCTCACACTGCTCAGGAGATCCATGAGGTCCTTGGCTTCATCTGCCTCTCTGTGCAAAGCTTGCAGGTTCGACAAAGTTCCCCGTTCCCTTTGCCTTGCACTGCCTGGCAGACCTTAGGCTGGAACCACATAGATCACATTTCTTTTCCATTTTTCCTTCCCCCTGTACACAGAGATTTTATAAAGTTGTCATAATGTGGGCACTTTATAAAGTACCTTTCACGATATTAAACAATAGTGCTGATTTTTATAAAGTTTTATTTTGTTATCCTATGCACTAGATTTTAATATTTACTGTATGTAAAGCTTGAAGTTTTACAATCCTGCTATTTTTAGCTAGATGGACTCAAAGAAGTCTAAGAATACTGAGTAAAGTTTTAAAGTGTCATTTTAAGTACTCATAACTTAAAAATGGTTTTACCAAATGCCTTCACTTTCTAAAAAGTACCAGCATAGCCTGAAAGTAACTAAAAAAGATTTTCCTATGCAAATTTATAGGGGGAGTACATATAGGCTTTATATAGTAAATATACCCTGGTTGCAACCTTAACTACAACACTGCTATGGAGTGGCTCCCATAATTAAAACTAATTATTAAATAACCTGTAACTCAAACTGTTTAATCAATTCTCTTTATTCTTTCCTGAAGGAACAACTGCATGCCATTATATAATGAAATCCTTTCCTACAAACAGAAAACCTACTTGATAATATCACTGCGAAGCTAGGACTGGATGTCTGGTCTTTTAGTTCAAAAAAAGATATATGCCTCGACCAGCTGAACAAAAAGAAAACCTGGGTCAGAAAAAACGTATGTTCATCTAAAGATGTAACCCGCTAATGGGCACACTGCTCACACGCCAGTACAGTAGTAGAAAGCACAGTAGCTGGCAAGATCAGTGATACACACACAGAAAGCAAGAATTTATATTTAAACATAAAAAAGTGCAAGACTCCATTTTCCTCAGCTACCAAGGTCGCTCTTCCATGTTTCTCTTTAGATCATCTGTCACTGTGCCCTCATCGGCAGTTTTTTGTTTAGAAAAATTAGGCCATGTATGTACAACAGAGTTTTCCATAGGAGTTTGCTTCTGTAAAGAAAAAGTATTTTGTTTTTACTCTAGATCCTTGGTTTCTGCATATACTGCTGTAAGATCTCCCTAACACGAGTTTACAAGGAAGTTTCCCCATCTAACCGAAGAAAAGAAAGAACAGCACACCAATAGAAAAAGGAAGCATATTCACATACTACAAATGGTTTCACACTGCAGCTAACCCCCTTCTCTACTCCTTACCTCACCAGGGTGTGCAGGGATAAATACATTAAAGGCTATGAGGTGCTCAAATACGACAGAGATGGGGGCCATATAAGAACTTAGAACAGATAGATTCAGTCAGGCCTAGCCACTCCTGCTCAAGGATCCTCAAAAAACGAAAGTAGTACTATCAAATGGCAAAGTCCTAAAAGGTTACTTTTCTCCACTCATCTCCTATTTAATTAGATGGGACAGAATATACTCCTTCACAAACATACTAGAACTATTTAAATTAGACAAAACAACCATTAATACCTTTACTCCATGGCAAACTACTTTCAGCAAATATAATCTATGTAAAATCTTATCAAAAGCTCTAACTACATAGAAAATGCAAAGGGGGTAAATTATTCTTACATTAAAGGCTAACAAAGAATGTTAGACAAGTCAAAATTTCAATGACCTGTAAACAGTTTAATCAACTGGTCTGCAAACTTTGCAGATATATTCTTATTTGCTTTAAAGTAAAACTGTTAAGTTTCCAGATAAATCAGTTTTTACTAATCAAAGTTATAATGGGGGCTAAAAGAAGGCTCATGAAGACATATATTTGCAAACGTGGATAGAGATAATGAAAATGTATTATGTAAAGTACGTTTAAAAGTCTCCAAGGCCACTATTCCAACCCTAAAATATTTATTTTTTCACCCATGTCTAGAAGTATAAAACATGCTGATTTATCTTAATCTAAACATACAGGCAATTAACTGATTATTGTTCACATGATTGAGAGTCTCGGGCAAGACAAATATACACCTCTACCCCGATATAACGCAACCCGATATAACACGAATTCGGATAAAGCAGTGCTCCGGGGGGGCGGGGCTGCGCACTCCAGCGGATCAAAGCAAGTTCGATATAACGCGGTTTCACCTATAACGCGGTAAGATTTTTTGGCTCCCAAGGACAGCGTTATATCAGGGTAGAGGTGTATACTGATCTTGTTATACATATAGGCACAACAGATTTTTGGTATGCTTAAGAATTTGACTGCGTTACAAAAAACTTACTCAGGTGACAGTTTTGTTTCGTTGGAGTTTTTTTTTATTGTTTTTTGCTGAATTTGTACTTTTCTGATTAAAAAACCCAGTACCAGGCTCCTATGAAAAGTATTTCAACTCAGAGGAAAGACAATATGATTTCTATTGTCCCAAAGGGATTCCAAAAAAAAAAAAAAATCAAAGCAAGCAGGCATGTCATTGTCAAAGGCCTTGAACTGCAGCCTCTCAGAAATTGTTTATCAGGCTGTCTGCTGTTGACCTTTTCCTAAAAAAAGTCTAACTGAATAGAAGCGTTAGTACACTTCTAGTTAACCTTTACCATTCACTTGTACAGTAGCATAACCAAGATCTCCGTCACCCAAATATGTATTTAACTCACAATCTCACACATACGCCTCTTGAGAATTAAGACAATGGAACTTTCTTTTGTAATCATAGTTTTTTCCCCATAGCAGTCTCAAAGATAAAGGGTTTACAAGAAAGAATAGGTGTGCATAATGTTAGCTCTCAAAGGCTCCTATCAGAATTAGGGCTCCATCATGTGAGATGGTGTACAAACACAGGAAAAAGACAGTCCCTGCTCAGCGAGCTTAACATTTATGGCTTGGCTACACTTGCAAGTTAGAGCGCATTAAAACAGCCGCAGGCGCCCTAACTCTCGACCCGTCCACACTGGCAAGGCACTTAGAGCACCTGGACTCTGCAGCTGGAGCGCTCCTGGCAATCCACCTCCATGAGAAGCATAACGCTTGCTGCGCCTCGGCTGAAACGTCCCAGCGTCAGTGTGAACGAGGTGTTGCATTACTGCGCTTTGATCGGCCTCCGGAAACGTCCCATAATCCCCTTAAGTCAAGTGGCCACTCTTGTCATTGTTTTGGAATCGGCTGTAGAAATGGGGATATCCCCTTTCAAAGCTCCGTTTCTGACAGCCGGCATGCTTATCTGCTCTGAGACAAAGCAAGCCATTAGTGTGGAATGTTGCTTGCTGTGAGTGTGTGCGAGAGAGGTGGGGGGGAGAGGGTCTGAACTTACAAGACAGCATGCTGACACACTCAGCACCCCAAAAACCCACTCTCTCTCTCCCCACATAAACACGACACACTCCCTGTCACACTCCACCCCACCCCCTGCATTTGAAAAGCACGTTGCAGCCACTTGAACACTGGGATAGCTACCACAATGCAGTGCTCTTTGTGGCGTTGCAAGAGCTGCTAATGTGGCCAGGCCAGTGAGCTTCCAGCTGAGAGTGTAAACACTCGGAAGCGTTTTCCCTGCTGCGGTCTCCGAAGGCTGGTTTAACTCCCTGCACTCTATATCTGCAAGTGTAGCTATGCCCTTAGGTATACATGGCGCAAACAACAAAGGTAGAGAAATCAGGGCAAGAGGATGAGGGTACAAAAAGCAGTCACATAGAATATCTATGTGACTGCTTTTTGTACTTCTACTGTACATGACTTGTGGTTCAAAAATAGATACAAATTGTAAAATATATCTAAATATTCCTCCTATTTTTATCCTTTAGAAAATTGCTTTCTCTACCAACCTATTAAAACAGAATTCATGGCCATTTCAAGCCTTGCAAAAAGTCATTCATAAGTCCTTTCTCCCACAAACACATTGGTATCAAACATGATAAACCTACAACAATTATGAAGATATGTATTCAAGGAAATATTTAAAAATCAATACTTTTATAAATTATACCAGGGGTCGGCAACCTTTCAGAAGTGGTGTGCCGAGTCTTCATTTATTCACTCTAATTTAAGGTTTCGGGTGCCCGTAATACATTTTAATGTTTTTAGAAGGTCTCTTTCTATAAGTCTATAATATATAACTAAACTATTGTTGTATGTAAAGTAAATGTTTTTAAAATGTTTAAGAAGCTTCATTTAAAATTAAATTAAAATGCATAGCCCCCGGACCGGTGGCCAGGATCCAGGCACTGTGAGTGCCACTGAAAATCAGCTCGTGTGCCGCCTTCGGCACGTGTGCCATAGGTTGCCTACCCCTGAATTATACTTTAATACAGGGATGCACTGCTTACTTAAAGAGGACAATGATCGTTGGTAATCCTTGGGAAGTCAGCCTTGACATGTATGATGAATAAATGTTTTCAGTCTAAGTCATCATCAGTTGTTGTCTCCATCTAGTGCACCACTGCCAGACACGCTGTCACACTGCTTCTCAGTCACACCACTTTTGCACATTTCCATAAGAGGCAGGATGCTGAACAAACATTTGCAAGATGCTGGGCATTTGTTCAGCTGAAGGATTGATTTGGGACCACGTGGTATTTCACAAAACACAGGTGTGATCAGTCCATCCTCCAAGACCCATCCATGCCCAAGCAGAGAGGGAAGTTCTGGATGTACTCAATCATTGAGAGACATTCCATTGTGTGATAATTTGCTCTCTTGGTAGCAGGTATAAATGTACCCCTTGTTGGTGGCAATTTTTCTCCATTTGTCTGCTTCCTGGAAAAACATCCACTAACATAACTCTGCAAGTGTCATAATGCTAGCCTTTAAATAGTAAACTCGGCATATGAATGCAACCAGTGCATTCATGACCTCATCAGTGACTGTCTCAGCCATTTCAAGTACCTTCAGAGCAAGAAGAGTCTTCAGCTGTGTTCTCTGTCACCTGCACACTTGCATGGCCACCCAGGAGAAATTCAAATGTGTTCAGGTGCACCTCCCCCCACATTGCTCCGTCCTGCAGCTGCTCCCAGGACCCTCCTACTGGCTGTGCGGGGGAGGAGGGAGAAGGAGAGTGCTAATTTCAGGGTGTCCCCCTCGCTTCACCCCTGTACCCCATCTCTGCAGAGTGGGGGTCACAGCCTGGCTCAGGACTCTGAGCTGCTGTGGTGAACAGCGAGTGAGTGCCTTTCTTAAAGAGACAGCACACTGTTTTTGAGATTTCCCCAGCAGCCAGCTCACACAGTCTCTGTCTGTCTCTCTCTCTCACACACACACAGGCACAGTCTCTGTCTCTCTCTCACTCACACACACACACACACACACACACTCACACTCTTTCACTCTCTCCTCCCAACACATACTTGTATTATTATTGTTGTTACTTCTTGGTATTTCCTCCAATGCACATATATTCTCTGTAATTTTATTCTTTCAAAGTGTGTTACTTTAGTGTTTTGACTAGACTATGCATTTCATAATTTTTATTTCTCTTACTACTCAAAGAATTAAATTTAAATGTGAGCTCTAAAATGCCTAACCTTCCTGGCTGGAGTAATTATCCCTATGGTAACTTTTTTAAAAACATATATTATATCTAGGTTTTTTGTTTCTATTAATGGCGCACATCCGCACATACTTCGGTGCACATAACAAAATTTATTCCGCACATGGGTGAAAAAAATTAGAGGGAACATTGGTCTTCAGAGGCTGAATCAAATGATTTCCAGTATAATTTGGTCTTTCCAGCCAGTCTTCCAGTAGTGTCACATCCTGACAGGGCAAGAAAACTTGGCAGTGTGAAGGCTGGTCTGAGTGATAGGACTATACAATAGTTATGCTCCCCAGCAGCAGGCACAAAACCAGAATCTTGCTGAAGAACTGGGTAGCATCTCACAGAGAGCACTAGAACATCTGTCTTGGGCAAAAATCTAGAGTGTAGTAGCACCTCTTACTCTGGCATGGAAGGTATACAAGATAATTTTACTGTTAGCCTCTTCATGGGAACTATGAAGAAACTCCACTGAACAATGCAAGGCAACAGCTTCATTACACCATGTGACAATCAAATTCTTCTAGCCATTCTTCACCTGCTGGAGTGTTTTTCCTGCAAGATACACGGTTAACTCGTCCTTCATGAGAGTATGAGACAGTAGCTTTTTCACTGCAACTTTGGAGATGTTTGTGGAGTTTATGAATTTGTATTGAGCAGGTGCAATAGCAGGAAGTCTCCTGATTCTGGTAATATTTTTAACTGATTCCTCTACACAGGTGTCAAACATGAGGTGGACTTTGTCATAGATCCAGTATTTTCTCTGTAACCTCATAATGAAGCACTCAGCCAAATCTCAGCAGGTGTTAACAGTTTCTGGTTTGTTGAGAGCTTGTCAGTAAGTGCTGACTTAGGAAGACCATGCAAGATGTGCATTAGTTTGCTTGCTTTTTGCCTGGCACATATGCATTATTCCAGGGGTGGCCAACCTGAGCCTGAGAAGGAGCCAGAATTTACCTATGTACATTGCCAAAGAGCCACAGTAATACATCAGTAGCCCCCGCGTCAGCTCTCCTCCCGCCCCCAGTGTCTCCCACCCGCCAGCAGCACCGCTGATCAGCACCTAACCCTCCATCCCTGCGCCTCCCGCCCGCCACGATCAGCTGTTTTGTGGTGGGCAGGGGGCTGGGGGGGGGGGGGGAGGGTGAAGGAGGAGGAGCAAGGGTGCAGCAGACTCAGGAGAAGGGGTGGGGGCCTTGGGGGAAGGAGTGGAGTGGAGTGGGGCTGGGACAGAGCCAGCGGTTGATCAGTGAGCACCCTGTAGCACATTGGAAAGTTGGCGCCTGTAGCTCCAGCCCCGGAGTTGGTGCCTATGCAAGGAGCTGCATATTAACCTTTGAAGAGCCGCACATGGCTCTGGAGCCACAGGTTGGCCACCCCTGCATTATTCCATCACATTAGAATATTAATCATGGGACCATGGAGAACTATGCTAGACTATGGGAAAGTACAAGATCAACAGGACACAGATCTGGACACAACCAGAAGACATTCAAAAAACAACCCATATGCAGTTAGCGCTGTACTAGTCACTGCCACCTTCACTCTAATTTTCTTCTTTGCATTAGAGCACAGCTTCAGTCTGTTTTTCTTGATTGGAGACCATAAATTGATGGAGCCTTGAATAATTCTTTGGAGTTTAAAGGCTTCTTCCTACAAGTCATGACCCAAAGTAATCACTTGACTGACATCTTTAGCTGTCACATCACTGAAGACTCCTTTTTATCATATTAATGAGCTCTGGTCTATCATAAGCGAATGGGATGTAATGCGAGTGAGCTCACCCTGTAGCTTTAAAATTGCCCCTTCTTGTTCCGCGCATGATCTGATAACACAGTACTATCAGTCAAGAGCCACAATTTAACTTCATGTGGGTTGGATGTTTACTTATACTGTTACACAGGCATGTCAAATAGATATTAAAAAAAATGTGAAGATCAATATTTATCTATATAATTGTTCTAGGTTTAACATGTTTGGTACCACTGTGTTTGTGGGTAAAAGGGCTTGTCAAATGATACCCAACTGAATCCATTTCCACCAAAATTATCAGTATTTCCACCAACCGAAGGACCTGGGAGCCAGAGTATGGGTCCCCAGGCATGCTGCAAAGGAGGACACCACTGAAATTGTAAGTCCATAGATTTTTACTAATCAAATGATATTTCTCCTTATCTTTCTATCATTAACTTGCCCACAGAATTCCACATGCTCCCAGACTGCAAGCAGAGTAAAGACATGCCAGAACCTTAGTGTATATACCCTACAGGGCTCACTACATGCCCAAGCAGTGCCTCCCACATCTACATTGCTATTTTTAGCTATGTAGTGTGCTGCTGCCTCCCTTCTGCCGGAGCCCTTTCCTGGCCACAGTGAAAAGCCCCAACAGAGGGGAAAGGCTCTGGTAGTGGGAGAAGTAGCGGCACACTACACTGCTGCTTGAGCCTTTCCCCACTGAGGCTCTCTCAACACATGAGCTATGCACCGCAGTATGGATGCAGCCTGCTTTTCACTGTGATATGTAGCTACATGTACCCTACATGCGCTGCCAGTGTAGGCAAGACCTAAGATGTCCAATAATCAGTGCTTAAATTCTGTGACAGTTATTCTTTATCTTTCTCGACAATAAAGCTACCTAAGAGCATGGAAAACTTTTCAGAATAAGTTGCTGTGTATCCAATGGGCCCATGTATCCTGTGGCATACTGAACCTAAGTTACACTGCAAGACTTCTGGATCCTGCAGCACTCTGGTGTGGCAGCGGGGATAGTCTGCTGAAGCTTAATTTTAAAATGTAGATTTTTTTAAATGAAATAGGATTATATGTTTCAATTTCACTGCAGTGATCCATGTTATACACTGATAATAAATTCCATTTTACACTGCCCCCACATTTCCAGTTTTTAATATGCCCCTGATTTTTGACAACACAGCTGCACCGCAGAAATTGTCTGGGGCAAAGCTAGGAGGTTTTTGGCACCGGGGGATGCACAGGAAATAGTTTAGAATTGTGGAATAGAAATATTAAATGGATGTTTCTACTAAAATAGTCATCAAGTGTAATATCTAACAAGGCTGGTACTCAAATTGCCATCTTAAAAATTTCAGTTAAAAACTCATTAAGACAAATAGAACAGTTCACAACACAGAGCTATTTTATTATGCTCTCTGCAGACTCAAACACAGCAATGCTTTGGTTTATGGAGTTAACAGTTTCAATGTTTTCACCACCACCATAAGCATTAGAAACTTTCTAAATGCAAGCTTGGATTCCAGCTCTAGAGCAAGGGGGATTCGATGGTCATGAAATAACAGAATCCTCAGAGCTTTATATACCCCTTTTTTATTTTTATTTTCCAGTGGCATGCTGCAGGGGAGGCGGAAGAGTGCTTTTTTGGGGGGTGGGGTGGGGGGGGGAGGGGTACTCAGGACGTACAATAATAATAAATGGTTTTGTAATAGTTCCTAGTTTAACTGCATCTCTGACCCCTTCATGGTCTCCTTGAGAGCACTCCACTTAGGTTTCAGGCCACCAGATGTCACCTTTCTCAAGGCAGAATCCTGTGATTCTCTCCCTCTGGACCAGGGTCTCAGGCTGTAGTCCCAACCAATTTACTGTGATCACCTCAGCATCTTTGACTTCAGCTCAGCACCCGCAGTTCTGTTCTCTCAGGGGCAATGACAGGGTTAACCAGCGACCAACTAGCTTTCGTAAAGAAAAGTACTATTTCTTCAGAACAAAAGCATTATAGAAAACACATTTTTAAAATAGCTTAAAAGCAAATTTAGCTTTCCTGGTGGTCACCATCTTCCACATGGAGTCTCAGATAGGTCTAAAGTACTTTAGGTTCTCCCACAGAGACCAATTCTGCTGGATATAGTTTCATGCCTGCCAGTTCTTGGATGGAATGAGTGACCCTCTCCTCATGTAACTAGATCATGGTCCCTAAAAACGCATTTATATAAATCAACAGTTTATCTTTAATATCCTCAGTCTATGATTCAGCATTTCTGATGTACATTTACAAAAAGAGAAACAGTCTGGTATAAGCCAGATCTCCACTGAAGGACAACTGAGAGGTATATACACAAGTCCCATTTGGAGACCACAGCCAACCTTCCAAACCTCTAGCTGTATAACAATACCACTACTTTCCTCCCAAAAGTTCTTTGTGAACAATGTTCTCTCAATAACAGTACTATAGCCTTTGTTACAAATGAGATTTAAAGTGACATTCCATTTGTGATCCAGTCAAGCACAAAACTACAATACAATGCATAAAGAATTGTCATTTTATGGCACATATTCCCTAGTTTCAGAAGTTCTGAAAACTTTTATTTCCTTTATGAGAGTTTATAACTTTTACAATAGAACATTTAAACATCAATGAAAAAGTTCTAGAAAATGTTAGAGTAAGATACATTGCAAAACAAACAAAAAACTACAAAACAATGTACTTACAGCTCCATATGACAAATTAACATATTTCAGGAATTTCTCGACCAAATCACCATTTAGCTCGTTAAACCGATATCGAAAAAGGTCCATTTCTTGCTGAATGAACCATCGTCTGAGATCCTCACTGCAGTTACAAACAAAAAAAATCAGATACAACTAATGCACTATGTTTAAGACTAAATATAGACAGGACCATCAATGTGATACTATTAATGCAAGATACACTCAGCCTCACCCTTTTAGAAACAATGTTCTGCAGGTGTCAAGATAGGTCTTTTATTCTTACAGGGAGAAGGGGGGTTATCTATGGTTTTGAAATAAGATTAACTAACCGTATATTAGAGAGATTTGTATTTACAGCAGAACTAAAATCCCTCAGCTTTAATGGTCAAAAGATCCCATTCAGACTCCAAATTAGCATAACATTAGCATGTGGACAAGGGATATCCAATGGATATAGTGTACTTAGATTTTCAGAAAGCCTTTGACAAGGTCCCTCACCAAAGGCTCTTAAGCAAAGTAAGCTGTCATGAGATAAGAGGGACGGTCCTCTCATGGATAAGTATCTGGTTAAAGGATAGGAAACAAAGGTAGGAATAAATGGTCAGTTTTTAGAATGAAGAGAGGTAAATAGTGGTGTCCCACAGGGATCTGTACTGGGACTAGTATTATTCAACATATTCATAAATGATCTGGAAAAAGGCGTAAACAGTGAGGTGGCAAAATTTGCAGATGATAAAAAACTACTCAAGATAGTGAAGTCCAAAGCAGACTGCGAAAAGCTACAAAAGGATCTCACAAAACTGGGTGACTGGGCAACAAAATGGCAGACGAAATTCAATGTTGATAAATGCAAAGTACTGCACATTGGAAAACATAATCGCAACTATACATACAAAATGATGGGGTCTAAATTAGCTGTTACCACTCAAGAAAGAGATCTTGGAGTCATTGTGGATAGTTCTCTAAAAACATCCACTCAATGTGCAGCAGCAGTCAAAAAAGCGAACAGAATGTTGTGAATCGTTAAGGGATAGATAATAAGATAGTAAATATCATATTGCTTCTATATAAATCCATGGTACGCCCACATCTTGAATACTGCATGCAGATGTGGTCGCCCCATCTCAAAAAAGACAGTGGAATTGGAAAAGGTTCAGAAAAGGGCAACAAAAATGATTAGGGGTATGGAACAGCTTCCGTATGAGGAGAAATTAATAAGAATGGGACTTTTCAGCTTGGAAAAGAGATGACTAAGGGGGGATATGATAGAGGTCTATAAAATCATGACTGGTATGGAGAAAGAGTAAATAAGGAAGTGTTACTTACCCCTTCACATAACACAAGAACAAGGGGTCACCAAATGAAATTAATAGACAGCAGGTTTAAAACAGACAAAAGGAAGTATTTCTTTACACAGTGCACAGTCAACCTGTGGAACTCTTTGGCAGAGGATGTTGTGAAGGCCAAAACTGTAACAGTTATAAAAAGAACAAGATAAATTCATGGAGGATAGGTCCATCAATGGCTATTAGCCAGGATGGGAAGGGATGGTGTCCCTAGCCTCTGATTGCCAGAAGCTGGGAATGAGTGGCAGGTGATGGATTCCCTCTGGGGCACCTGGCATTGGTCACTGTTGAAAGACAGGATACTGGGCAGGATGGACCTTTTATCTGACCCAGTATGGCCATTCTTATGTAACGCTTCAGACAACATGTGAATTTCTACGGTAATTTGTTTCGAAAAAATAATTTAACTTTTGCAGAGAAAACATTTTAAAGGCTCCTTTTTGAAATTTACTCACTTCTTCGGATTCCTCTAGTTGGACAACAGTCTCCGCAAACTCCAAATATGTGTGTCTACAGCTTGGCTGGGCTCTGGGCTACCCAGAATGGACTATGCTTCAGCCTTCAGTTCTCTATACTATCCTAAGGGATTTCCTATGCTATTTCATTTCTAGTTAATGAATAAATCCTACTGTTTGACAACACTATGTGATTATCACTGCATATGCTTGGTGAGGTGCATTAATCCCTGAAGAGGATAGAAGTCTCCATCAGGCATCTGTCTCAGCTGGACTCCCTGAACAGAGCTCGCGGTGTGAAGGAATGCTGAAGGCCGAGTATAAGGAAGTGGTTAAGCCACATGACTTACCCTGGAGGAACAGTGAGATATCTAGGGCAGTGGTTCTTAACCAAGAGTACATGTACCCCTAGGGGTACTCAGAGGTCTTCTAGGGGGTACATCAACTCATCTAGATATTTGCCTAGTTTTACAACAGGCTATATAAAAAGCACTAGCGAAGTCAGTGCAAACTAAAATGTCATACAGATGACTTATTTATATTGCTTTATATACACTGAAATGTAAATACAATATTTATATTCCAATTGTTTTATTTTATAATTATATGGTAAAAATTAGAAAGTAAGCAATTTTTCAGTAATAGTGGGCTGTGACACTTTTGTATTTTTATGTCTGATTTTGTAAGCAAGTAGTTTTTAAGTGAGGTGAAACTGGGGGTGGGGGGGTACACAAGACAAATCAGACTCCTAAAGGGGTACAGTAGTCTGGAAAGATTGAGAATCACTACTCTAGGGGTTCCTCCTAGCGACTGTTCCAAAGCTGGAGGCACAGCAAAGATCCTGTGGATCTGTGACAATAATTACCTGCTTTAAAAACAGTCTTTAACAAGTGCCCTTGCATACATGTGTAAAATTACATTGAAGGTAGTTTTGAAAAGCAACACCAACCCCATGTCAATCAAGAACTATGAACATGTGTGTTAAAGAGTGCCCAATGATTGTTCAAAATGCAACTGAAAATATAGGAGTTGCAGGTAGTTTAAGGAAGCAGTGATGGTTTAGGAAGGGAACAGAGAAACAAAACATGCAGATGGGGAGTTAACTTTTAAATCCTAAAAAGCAGAGAGGAAAAAAGCAGTTTAGTAATTTAAGTTTTCTGTATGGGAATACTACATCATTTAACCCACTCAGCACAGTCCCTACATGATTCTTAGTGAGAACGGAACAGTCTCTTTCAAATTAGGAAAGTTTTTAGAATATCCTCCTAATTCACAGAAATTGTATTTGAAAAAAAAAAAAAAACAGAAGCATTTGTTCTGAACCCATACATTAGAACTCAGTCCATTCAAAGTTCTATAATGCCTACTTGTAAATGTTTCTTAAATGTATAAAACAATTACAAGTGAAGTAATTTTGTAGACATTAAGTCTAGAGTTTCATCAATGGTTCAAAGTTCATAGTTAAATGTCAGAAGCTAGTCATGGAAGAAAAGAATTTTTTGTTTGTATTGAGATAGTGCCTAGGAACCCCAATCATAGACCAGAATCCCAGTGTGCTCGCTACTGTACAAACAGAACAAAGATGGTCCCTGCTCCCAAAGAGCTTATACTTAAGAGTATAAGACAAAGGACAAACCATGGATACAGTCAGATGAGGAAACACAAAAAACTGATACAATACTGGTCTCAGCACACCAGCTGCACAACCTTTGCCAAGAGTTTGTTTGCCTCCCAGCAAAGGAAACGTAAGGAAGAACTTGAAGCATCACAATGGAGATGGCTTTGCTGATGTTTACAGAGAGCTTCTCCACATGTGATAAGCAGCATAAAAAAACCAAAAAGGTGCCTGTTTGAAAATTTAACTAGTAGGCGATGAAGGATGGCATCATTGGCAGAATGGAGGCAGGAGTCAACATTGTAATAGAACAGGAAAGATGACAGGTAGCATGGAAATACACTAGAAAAGGCCTTGAAAGTAAATTCTCATTTGATGCAATGAAGAAAGGGGGAGGAATACAAGAGAGGCAACATGGTCAAGATGGCAAGCTAGAAAAATTATTGTTGCTGCAGTGTTTTCAATTAATACAAGTGGGGCAAGAGTACATCTGTCAAGGCCAGAAGAGAGCATGTTGCACTAGTAAAAAGATGAGATGAGAGCCTGGGTGAGAGTTTTAGCTGCATAGATAGAGAGGGAAGACTGTATATTTGACATTATGCAGGATTTAGGCACAGACTGGAGGAAAGGAGCTAGAGAGAAAGTCAAAAATGATACCCAGGCTACAGACCTGACAGGGAGGATGGTGGTATTAGCGCTCACAAATAAAGTTTATGTTCATTCCAAATATGTACAACAACTAAAGCCCAGCAGAGAAACAAATACAGAAAAGTGATATTCAATCCAAATAATTTAGCAATGAACCAGAGAAAGAAAAAATGAAAAATGCACATTGTTGCCTCTGGGTGGCACTGTTGAACCACTAAAGAAAAAGCAAGCACACACCACCCTCTACCCCCACAAGTATTTTAGCTATAAACACATCCTCCTTGCAGATAATTAAACTAATTAATTCTGCACAAAATTTGTGATCCAAACTACTTATAAACTTTTTCTGTAACATGGACTCCAAATTTAGCACTAAACAAACAGCAACTATACAATCACTGATCTGTGCCAAGCTCTGCTTCTCTGCCTTATAACATTTAATTCAAAAAGTTTTTCCCTGTACTATTCACTTCCTGTTCTTATCTATTGAGTAGTGTCAATTTATCAGTGCATGGCAACTTTCATCTCAGACAAGGCTGCATTTCGGTGGTGAATAACAGAGATCACCCTGTACAGTTTGTGTGTCAGAAACTGTACAGGGTGATCTCTGTTATTCACATTCAAGAACCATTACAAATTTAAGATGTTTATTTTTCCTTTTTGCATGCAGTGTTGGTCCCAGGATATTAGAGAGACAAGGTGGGTAAGGTAATATCTTTAATTGGACCAACTTCTGTTGGGGGAGAGGGGACAGAAAAACAGCTCTGTGTAAACTTGAAAGCTTGCCTCTCCCCACAAGAGAAGTTGGTCCAATAAAAAATATTACCTCACCCACCTTCTCTCTTTCACTATTAACCATTAATTATATCTTCCCAAAGGAAGAAACAGAATTTACATAGGATGGAAACTGGCTAACAAACTTTTCCACAGCAATACCATACTGTTAGCATTTAGCTCAGAACAGCCTGCGTGAAGGTGCGTCACCCTCATGAAGTTACAGAATACTGCAATATGCATGCTTTTTTCCTGAAATAATTCCATCACCTAGCTTTTACATAGCATTTTTCATTAATAGATCTCAAAGCGTTTTACAAAGACTCATCTCCATTTTACAGAAGGTGAAATTGAGGCACAGGGAGGTGAAGTGACTTTCTCAAGGTCACCCAGCAGGTCGGTGGCTGAACTCGGAATAGAAGCCAGGTCTCCCAAGCCTGAATCCACTACATAACACTGCATCCCACAATGCCAAACTTCTTTTTAAAATGAAGAAATTGGAAATTTGAGGGGCATCATCAACTTCCGTCTTATTTCAAAAAGCATCCAGTTTCAGATTTTAAAAGATTCTCAACATATTTTTTCTAATATATTTTGCCTTTTTAAAGATATGGGGCTTTTCAGCAAGGGAGAAACTAACTTAGAGAAAATAAAATTCACATTACACAAAATGGCATAAAATGCATAAATACCCAATAGAAATGCTTTCACTAGCTTTTTAATTTAATAATCCTAAATCTAAATTGTAACTAAAGGAGGTTCTCCTCATTCATAGATTCTAAGACCAGAAGAGACGATTGTGATCATCTAGTCTGATCTCTGGTAGAACACAAGCCAAAGAACTTTCCCCAAATAACTTTTTGAATATATCTTTTAGAAAAAAAAATCCAATTTATGAAATGTTGAGTCTGGTTTACAAGTTAACTGTGTCCCTTAAGAAAAAATATGTTGCCATCTTAAGTAGATAGTCAGAACTTTGTTTTAAGAATTATATTATGTACGTTGCTGGTTGGAATCACTAATGGAGTTTATGAAACAAGAAAATGTATATGTATAACATGTCTACACACATTAAAACAATTGATACTACACTAATGAAAATCTCCTGCAATCTATGCATTTTTAAAGTACCAGTAACATTTCACTAACTGGAGACTGAGTATCAATTCACAGGGACCACTAAAAATTACTTATTTGCTGATTTTAAGAAACTATGAGACCTGCAGACCATGACTGAAGGCAGGATTGCACTTGGCTGGCCCCATTTTTGACGCTCAGAGATCCCAAACGGCAATACTGACAATTACTCATCTGCCCTAAAAGTCTCTTGTGCAAACTGCTATTATGTCACCCCTTTTGGTCATTATGTAGTGATGCCAGTGGGAAAAGCAATGAAGTTTGGGCTACAGTGTCATTCAGATTTTGCTTTTAAGGGCTTGTTTACATAGTGTGGTATGCACACCAAGGGGAGAGCACATTAGAATTCATGCAACTGACCCATGTAGAGACCCTGCTGGTGTGCACTAAAATAGGATCGACACGGGCCAGTTAGAATACAATACATTGGTGCACATTAGAATTCACATCCCACTGGTGCACATTACCACACCATGCAGACGTGCCCTTAGTTACACCCAAATAGTGTAGTCTCTGCTCTGAATGTAGAGATCAGGATACAGGCATCGTTGAAACTTAAGGCAAGACAGAAGTAAATCTGGTAGTCAAGTGAAGGAATCTAAGATGTCAGGCCAGGTTGTATGTATATTACTGGGTAGTTTCATAGCCTCCTGTCAAGGAAATGTTTTTTCTGGGAGTCCCTCTGCATCCCTGACTGCTCTCAGGAACTGACCATTTATAACCAGAAGCTCCTCTCTCCTACCCCTCCATATGTGTTTGGCTACACAACTGCAACCACTGCTACTGGACCTCACAGGAGTTACTCACACCTTTGAGAGTATGAGATTCCATTACTGCAACGCTTCACTTGGGGTGATTATGGACAATACCGGATTTACAATGGTGCCACTGGTGCCGGGCCCACGGTCAAAAGGGACCCCAGCGCGCTCTTCTCCACCCCCCCCCCCGCTCTCTCCTGTGGGGTCAGAGAAGCTTGACGCTGCGGGCTGCTGGGGCTCCATGGCAGCCTCTGCCGGCAGCCTGGCTCCTGCCCCGCCTCTTTCCCCAGCATGCTTCGTTCCCTCCCCCCCTCCCTGCCGCTTATCAGCTGGATCAGCTGCTTGCCAGCAGGAAGGGGGAGGAGCGAGCGAGCCGCAGCACGCCGCTCCGGGGAGGAGGAGGAGAAGAGGCGGGGGTGAGGCCTTGGGGAAGGGGCTGGAATTGGGGCATACCCCCTCCAACCCCCTGCATGAGCACCCCCACAACCCCAGCCCACACCCCCAGCCCCCTGCCCACCCTGACCGCTGCACCCCCTCACACCCCCAACCCCCTGCACCCCCTCACATACCCCAAGCCCCCTGCCCTGACTCCTGCACCCCCCCCACACTCAGCCCCCTGCACCCCCTCACACACATCCAGCCCCCGTCCTGACCCCTGCACCCCCCACACCTCCCCANGTGGTCCGTCGAGACCCTCTGTGATTTTCAAGTGGTCTTTGGAAAAATAAGTTAGACTACAAGAACAATCAAGGTACCTCACTTTATTTTCATTTACTTGCTATTACTTATAGGAGGAGGAGGAAGAAAAAAAGAATGAAAAACGGGGACAGGGGGAGATAAGAGAGAATGTTCTTTTTCTTGGCTGAGGTCCCAGACGCCGACCCCGCTCAGCCCACTGCCAGTCTGGGGTTCCGGCTGCCGGTCTGGGGTTCCAGCTGCCGGACCCTTGCCAGTCAGGGTCTCGGCCACCGGACCCGCTCAGCCTCCTGCCGGCCTGGGTGAACGGCAGGAGGCTGAGCGGAGTCGCTGGCTGGGATCCCGGCTGGCAGCTGAGTGAACGGAACCCCAGGCCGGCAGCAGGCTCAGTGGAGGCCGGGACCCGCAGCCTGCCATTTAAAAAAAAAAAAAAAAAAATCAATCAGCTCGCATGCCACCTTTGGCACACGTGCCATAGGTTGAGGACCCATGTTCTAGTGTATACAGTGTGTACTGTAGTTTATGGTAATTTTCACTATACGCAATTTTCCTCTTATGCGCTGACCTTAGAACCTAACCCCCACGTAAGATGTGACTCCACTGTATTCATTTTTGCAAATTTATAATAAGCGATGCTCCAGGGTGGGGTGCAAGGTGGAAGTTTCACCTAGGGTGCAAAATATCCTTGCACCGCCCTGGATACTGTGTCAGCTGATCCCCACAGTCTCCAACCTACTTAGGCAGTACAGCAGACATGGCCCTGCCCACTAGCTCCTCTCCACTCCCTAGCCCACCCACCACTTGCCCCCGCCCCCCCCCCCTAAGGCTTAGCCCTCTTACTTTTAAAAATGATTGCTTGCCCCTCTCCCCCCATCATGCTTTTCTGGCAGCCCTGTTGCCAGGTATCCAGCTTTAGACTAGAAACTCCAGTAGAAAACGGGACCTGAGTGTCTGGTTAGTAGTGCTGACTGGAAACTAAATGTCCAGTTATAGGAGTAACCACATTAGCCTCCACTCCTCCCACTCCCAACACCCACCTGTCCTGCTTCTGTGGGAGGAGGGGCAGCTCAGTGCAGAGAGAGACAAAGAATGGGCTAGAACCAGGTAGGTACCCGCTCTATGTTTACCCCCTCCCCAGCCCTGGCTGTGCTTGCAGTTTACCCCTGGCCCCTCCCTTGCTCCAGAGACCAACCCTAGCTCCTGCCCCACTGTGCTTTTACCCCCAGCCCCTTTTACAATCATTCCCCGGGGGGGGGCCACAAATATGTTTGGCGCCAGGCCCACAAAAAGTTAATCCGGCCCTGATTATGGAGAAAACTTCAAAGGTATAGGATGTGTGGAACATAGCGGATTTATTGGCGTTGACCTTAAGGAACATGTTACAACAGAATTGCAAAGACTGCATTTGCTTCCTAGTACCTTCTGGGTACAATTAAAGAAATCATACTGATTTGTGAAAACTTGCATGTTTTGGGATCTGGCTACCTGGAAGACTGCTTTTCACATGTCCACTGCAATACCTGGGATACTTTTTCCTGATTGTCCACAGACATACATGTAGAAAGGCAAACTTTCTACCTTTTGATCGCAGTATTAAACCCATTCATGTACTTATTGTGAGATTTTCAAAGCTGCTTAAAAGAGTTCAGCAACCAACTCCAACTGAAATTCAATGGAAGTTGGGCCCCTAATCCGCTTAGGCACCTTTTTAAAATTCCGGCCTATGCTTAAAGAGATTACTGGGGGCCAAGTATAAGGCAGTGATCTACAGTGGTAATCTTTTTAGACCGACTTGTCAATTACTGAGGGTCAGAGGTCAAAAGTGCTCAGTGCCAAGCTAAATCTATTCCCCTTTATGTCAATGGGAACTAAGTTAAATCAATGCTGAGTGCCTTTAAAAATAAAAAACTATGTGTATTACTGCCCAATGACTATGTGGGGAGTGCATTACTTAAATATCAAAATACATTTACTCATGCCTAATTTTAAGTATAAAAATATATTCCAGGTTTTTTTTATTGTGTCATGTTTCACCACATATGAATTCTCTTCCTGACTAAGCTTCTAAATTGGGAAAAGGCTTATACCTGAAACAAAGAAAAGTTGTCTCTATATTTAGTACCACATTACCAGCCTTTAGATGCCAAAGTTTTAACCATATACTTGAAATATTAAAAAGAATATATATTTGCTTAAAAAATACTTACGACTGGCAGTAAGCAAGGCGCAGTATGAAATGAGAGATATGGTCTTTCCTCCTTGCATCATAATCTTCCTCAACCAAAGCCTACAGTTTTCATAAGAGAAAATACGTACTGAATTATGGCAGTAAAAGAAAACTGAAGTTGAGAAATAAATCCAAAATTAAATATCAAGACCCACAACCTTTCTGTCATATCACTGTAAAACATGTAAAGTACATTAAATTCTTTCTACACTTCTGACAACTCAGTAAGTCCTGCAAGAGTTATCAAAAGACAAATGGACAAAATCCTACTGTTAACTGAAAATGGCAACTAAGAACACACCTCATAATACAGAGAAACTTTTCATCCAACTACTTGCTCTGAATTAAAATGATTATAATTTGGGAGAAAGTTTCCTTCAAAACACTCATTTCTGCGAACAAACCAAAGTTAATTATTTGGAAGTACCCACACACAAACAATTGTGTGCTTTTTCTGCACGGATAAGAAAACATTAGGGCTGTTGATTAATCGCAGTTAACTCACGCAATTAACTAAAAAAAATTAATTGTGATTAATCGCAGTTTTAATCGCACTTTTAAACAATAGAATATCAATTTAAATTTATTTTCTATTTTTGGATGTTTTCTATATTTTCAAATATATTTGATTTCATTTACAACACAGAATACAAAGTGTACAGTGCTCATTTTATATTATTTTTATTACAAATATTTGCACTGTAAAAATAATAAAACAAAAAAATTGTATTTTTCAATTCCCCTCATAATGCAATCTCTTTATCGTGAAAGTGCAATTTACAAATGTATATTTTTTTTGTTACATAACTGCACTCAAAAACAAAACAGTGTATAACTTTGCCTACAAGTCCACTCAGTCCTACTTCTTATTCGGCCGATCGCTAAGACAAACAAGTTTGTTTACATTTACGGGCGATAATGCTGACGGCTTCTTATTTACAATGTCACCTGAAAGTGAGAACAGACTTTCGCATGGCACTTTTGTAGCCGGCACTGCAAGCTATTTACGTGCCAGATATGCTAAACATTCGTATGCCCCTACATGCTTCTGCTACCATTCCAGGTAATTTTAAAAACAGAGCATGCATTAAGCACTCCAAACCTTACTGAGTATCCTGCAGACCTCACTCAAATAGCTTTCAGCCTACTTTGATAGGAGTTTTGAATGTGCAAAATTTCCAGATTTTGACCCAATTAGGTCAGAAGAGAAATTACAAATGTTAATAGAAAATTAAAAAGAAAAAAAGTAGTTGATAGGCACAAAAAAAAAATTCAGTGATATAAATCGTTCAAATTATAGAATTTATGCTTTGAGTGCAGTATTCAACAAGTATATCCCTATTTTCGACAGTAAATGGAAAATAAAATCTATAGTAAAAAGGTTATGCTTTTCCTTTTTCAATTATATACTTACTTTGAATGGAAATTTAAGCTTTCGAATCTCATGCTCCAGCCTGCTTTTGTACTCATCACTACCTTTCACATAGCTCACACCAAGGTTCTCAACTACTTTGAGCACTAAATTAGAGGAGACAAATGAAATCAGCATGAGCAAGACTTGTAGTATAAAAAGATACATCTATTACAAGGGTCGGCAACCTTCGGCATGCGGCCCATCAGGGTAATCCGCTGGCAGGCCGCAAGACACTTTGTTTACGTTGACCGTGCGCAGGCACAGCCCCCCGCAGCTCCCAGTGGCCATGGTTCGCCGTTCCCAGCCAACGGGAGCTGTGGGAAGCGGCAGCCAGCACGTCCCTGCGGCCTGCAGCTCCCATTGGCTGGGAATGGCGAACCGCAGCCACTGGAAGCTGCTGGGGGCCGTGCCTGCAAACGGTCAATGTAAACAAAGCGTCTCGCGGCCCGCCAGCAGATTACCCTGATGGGCCGTGTGCCGAAGGTTGCCGAGCCCTGATCTATTAAAATGTAAAATTTGTTAGTTCTATCATCTATGCTAATAAGAAAAACTATATTCTATCCAATTTTTTTTTAAAGACTGAAGAAAACCAAAAGTGTTTCAGATTTGCTTCTCCCACATCCCCACAAGCTTTTGATCAACAAGAAATTTGCCTTCAGGACTACAGCCTTTGGCCTGAATTGATTAGAAGAAATTAAAAGGAATAAGCTAATACAGAGCTACAGTTAAGTATTTTCGGGCCTGATTCAAAGCCTATTGTCATCAATGGAATGATTCCTAATTTCCATAGTATATTATTAACTACAGTGGTCAAATTAGTTTTCCAATTAATTAGTACTATTTTCTCTTCGCAAATCAATCATGAACTAATTCTGATTTCTTCCAATGTTTTTGCTACTGCAAGTATTCAGAAGGCTATGAACAAATGTCACTATATGGGAGGTTTAAAGTGATCACTTCAACTCTTTTGAGGTGTACGATTGGTCACATAGCATCCATTGTACTGTTTCTGTTCTCAATGGACAACAAAATTTTTAAACAAGCAAACAAAAGAGCAAATGTTCTTGTTCATCCACAAAAAGACCTGTTCACACACATAGTTAGGTATTTGTACAGATGGTAGTAATAGCAGCAAAGTTACAATAGCACCCAGAGACAGTCAGTCACGATCAGGCCCCCATTGTTCTGGTGAAATAGACAGTCCCTAACTCCAAAGAGCTTTCAGTCTAAATATGGCTGAGATGCCACAGATGAGCACAGACAAGAGAAAATTTTAAAATTAAAGTGACAGTGCAAGAGTGATAAATTGTTACCAGATCACACTGTTAAGAGCTATTCATCACTCTATTTCAGGGGTAGGCAACCTATGGCACGTGTGCCGAAGGCGGCACGCAAGCTGATTTTCAGTGGCACTCACACTGCCCGGGTCCTGGCCACCGGTCCGGAGGGCTCTGCATTTTAATTTAATTTTAAATGAAGATTCTTAAACATTTAAAAAACATTATTTACTTTACATACAACAATAGTTTAGTTATATATTATAGACTTATAGAAAGAGACCTTCTAAAAACGTTAAAATATCTTACTGGCACATGAAACCTTAAATTAGAGTGAATAAATGAGGACTCGGCACACCACTTCTGAAAGGTTGCCGACCCCTGCTCTATTTGCTTTCTTTATTTTAAAAGCTATGAAAATTCTATGATATTGTGATGTAGGGATATTAAAGAAGGTACTAACAGTGATTCCCCCAAGTGACAGTGACCCCCCACATCTTTTGGGTCTTCTGTTAAAACTTGTAAGCTACTGTGAACACTATGTTACCACCCCTGCTGTGAGCTATAAGCCATTAAGTGACTTTCACTTTATTGTACCAGCAAAGGCTCCTAGGAACAGATCCCCACCCTCTGTGATTAAATGGAATGTATGTTGATGAATGCTTGATGTACATGAATGGTTAGGGAGGTGCCAGCCTAGAAAGGGAGTATCCATCGGCCGAAGAAGGTGTCAAGTGGAATCAACCAGATGACCCCCGGAGGGCGAACTGGGATCCACCCCAGCACCTCAAAGGAAAGAAGACAGAATGGAGCCACCCACCTGCTGATTGATTTAACAGCAGCAGAATGAAACAACTTCCATGAACTAACATAGGGAAAAATCCCTATAAAACTGGACTCTGAAGAATAAGTCTTTGAGTCTATGGTTCTGCTGCCAGCCTCCAGGAGCATCAGATGAATCTGACAAGGACTCGGCTCCATCCTCATGCCCAGGTTACCTGGCCAGTAACTTGGCATGAGCAACTTCTAGGCTGGTAACTATGACGTACGTACGTGTGTGTGTGTAAAACTGAATGAAATGTTATAGCTATAACTGACTGCTTACTATGATTCTTTTTATATTTACAATAAATGTGGCATCTTTGCCTTATCCCTCTTAATAAGATCCTGCTGGTTTTTATTGGTATAACAGTGATACTATTTACTACCATCATTGTTTTCCTGGGACCTTCCCCTCTGATTCTTTCTATACTCATGTTTTATCCTTAGTCTGTAAACTATGTGTATTGTCTTCTCTTTTATGCAAACAAGCCAAACCATCCATGAACAAGAGAGCATTTTACCTGTTTGTACAAATGTTCATAAACATTTGTACAATAAGTGAAACAAACATGTTCAAATTTAACAGCTATTCATAATTCATTAGGTGTTTTTTCACATACAGTGTTTTCATAGAATCTCAGGGTTGGAAGGGACCTCAGGAGGTCATCTAGTCCAACCCCCTGCTCAAAGCAGGACCAAACCCAACTAAATCAGCCCAGCCAGGGCTTTGTCAAGCCTGACCTTAAAAACCTCTAAGGAAGGAGATTCCACTACCTCCCTAGGTAACCCATTCCAGTTCTTCACCACCCTACTAGTGAAAAAGTTTTTCCTAATGTCCAACCTAAACCTCCCCCTCTGCAACTTGAGACCATTACTCCTTGTTCTGTCATCTTCTATCACTGAGAACAGTCTAGATCCATCCTCTTTGGAACCCCCTTTCAGGTAGTTGAAAGCAGCTATCAAATCGCCCCTCATTCTTCTCTTCTGCAGACTAAACAATCCCAGTTCCCTCAGCCTCTCCTCGTAAGTCATGTGCTCCAGCCCCCTAATCATTTTTGTTGCCCTCCGCTGGACTCTCTCCAATTTATCCACATCCTTCTTGTAGTGTGGGGCCCAAAACTGGACACAGTACTCCAAATGAGGCCTCACCAGTGCTGAGTAGAGGGGAATGATCACATCCCTCGATCTGCTGGAAATGCCCCTACTTATACAACCCAAAATGCCATTAGCCTTCTTGGCAACAAGGGCACACTGTTGACTCATATTCAGCTTTTCGTCCACCGTAACCCCTAGGTCCTTTTCTGCAGAACTGCTGCCCAGCCATTCGGTCCCTAGTCTATAGCAGTGCATGGGATTCTTTCGTCCTAAATGCAGGACTCTGCACTTGTCCTTGTTGAACCTCATCATATTTCTTTTGGCCCAATCCTCTAATTTGTCTAGGTCCCTCTGTATCCTATCCCTACCCTCCAGCGTATCAACCACTCCTCCCAGTTTAGTGTCATCTGCAAACTTGCTAAGGGTGCAGTCCACACCATCTTCCAGATCGTTAATGAAGATATTGAATAAAACCGGCCCCAGCACCGACCCTTGGGGCACTCCACTTGATACCGGCTGCCAACTAGACAAGGAACCATTGATCACTACCCGTTGAGCCCGACCATCTAGCCAGTTTTCTATCCACCTTACCGTCCATTCATCCAGCCCATACTTCTTTAACTTGCTGGCAAGAATACTGTGGGAGACTGTATCAAAAGCTTTGCTAAAGTCCAGAAATAGCACATCCACTGCTTTCCCCTCATCCACAGAGCCGGTTATCTTATCATAGAAGGCAATTAGGTTAGTCAGGCATGAATAACCTAAAGTTTTGCGGTACTTAATACTCAATTAGCGTTAATGAAATTAAAAAGCAAAATTTGGGGGGCATTTACACACACACACAAATAGGCTGCCAAAATAAATTTTGTTCTTTTTTTTTTTGGAGAAAGGAACTATATTTGTCAACTAGAAATTACAAATTATTAGTATAGAAATATATGCTTGAAAAGAAAACTAGAAGTACAAGTGAAGACATAAAACATATAGGAAGAGTAGATGACACTCTATATATAAACACGTCATTCTGATGCTAAAACAGTTGCATTACATGGGAGTCTTCTAGCTCTGGTAACCGACATGAAAACAAGCATCCATTCCACCTTAACACTGTTAACATTGTATCACTCACTGATTATGGATCACCTCAAACTACATTTATCCAAAGTGCAAAAAAATGGTTACAGATTTATGGTGTTACTCACATTTGAGCCTATCAATGGCAAAATTTTCAAACTCAGCTAGAGAAATATTTTCAGTGGGAGGCTGCAGGTAGAACTGCAGGCTGTGAGGATACAGATCTCGTCTATCACCAGCAAGTCTTGCCTTCAACCTTTTTTCTCTAGAAAACTCCATTTTCTTTAAGGGAAACGAGAAAAAAAAAAGTTGAACAAAAATATTGGTTAGTCACTGTATCATCAGCAATAACCAAATTTTGCCCAACAAAGAGGGCGACATGACACTACCTCACTGGATCCATCCCTAGTTTACAGGCAGTGGAACAGATTGCCCAGTGGGCCAAGTTAAAAAGAGCAGCACCAACCTGAAACCTAGTCACTTTCAAACCTGGAGCGAGCAGGTTCAGACAGACTCGCTGGGACTCTCCTGCCAATTGCTGCGGCTTTAGCACTACCACCCCCGATGAGACTGGGAGCACACACACACACCCCCACGGGACGGGAGGGTGGCCGCCCGCACCCCTCCCGACGGGACAGGAGGGTCACTCCCACTAACGGGATGGGGCGGGACATGACACCGGCCGGGCCGCACTCAGGCATTGCGGGGGAGCGGAGGCAGCGGTGCTGGGCCATGGCTCCTTGACAGCCGTGCACGAGGCGGCAGCGCCCACCATGGCCACCCCCCGAGGAAGCGGCAGCGCCCATCCCGGAGCCGGGAACGGGGCGACCCGCAGATCTCACCCGGCTGCCCGGCCTCCACACGGACCCTGCCGGCTTCCCGCGCGCAGCACGCCCCGCCCCACTCCCCTCGCCTCACTTCCGCCAACTGGGCTGCGACTCGGCCGCCTGCCTCTGTCTCTAGCCCCGCCCGCCAGCGGCACCCGCGCGACACCCGACTCCGCCCCAACCGCGTGATTGGGGGAGCGAGCCGGGAAGCGGAGTGGGGGTGATTGGGTTTGGCTCCCATTAATGCCGCCTCCCGCAGCCCGGGCCGTTACAGCCCACGAGCCGCCGAGCGGGCCCCTCACGCCTGGCGGGGGCGGAGCAGGACAGCTGGGGGTCGGCAGCTTCGGTTCAGCCCCTCTGGGGGGTCCTGACGCTAAAGCGAGCAGCAGCAAACCGTGGGGTTCAGGCCCAGCAGTCCTGGGGCCGGGCAACCCACCTTAGCTCCTGCCTGTAGGTTCTGCTTTGTGATATTAAGAGGGGAAGTGTGTAGGGCTTACGGCCTGCCACCAAAACTGCTGCAGCCCGGCAACTCCCACAGCCACAGAGAATCAACTCCACAGGCATCTCTTCATAACATGCTTAATTAGGGTGACCAGACGTCCTGTTTTTAAAGGGACAGCCCCACTGTATTTAAGCCCTCCTGCAGGTGTCCTGACTTAAAAATGGGAGAATTGTCCCATATTTTCTTTACCCCTCCTCCCCCATCAGTACTGGTGGGGCCTGCTGCTGGCCAGATCCCTGCTTGCCATCCTCCTGCCCACCAGCGCTGAGGGTAGGGGTCTAGTGGCCGACAATGGGGGTGGATGTGTAAGGCTGGTGGCGGGGCTACGATGCAGCATGTGGGGCCAGCTGCTCCCCCTGGTGGTCTGTCAGCGCAGCCCCCGCTGTGAGCCGGCTCAGCCAGCAGGGCTGCACCCAGTGGTGAGCTGGAGCCGGTTCGCGGGAACTGGTTGTTAAATTTAGAAGCCCTTTTAGAACCCGCGGGACAACTGGTTCTAAAAGGGCTTTTAAATTTAACAACCGGTAAAATCATAGAATATTAGGGTTGGAAGGGATCTCAGGAGATCATCTAGTCCAACCCCCTGCTCAAAGCAGGACCTAATCCCAACTAAATCATCCCAGCCAGGGCTTTGTCAAGCCTGACCTTAAAAACCTCTAAGGAAGGAGATTCCACCACCTCCCTAGGTAACCTATTCCAGTGCTTCACCACCCTCCTAGTGAAAAGGTTTTTCCTAATATCCAATCTAAACCTCCTCCACTGCAACTTGAGACTATTAGTCCTTGTTCTGTCATCTGGTACCACTGAGAACAGTCTGGATCCATCCTCTTTGGAACCCCCTTTCAGGTAGTTGAAAGCAGCTATCAAATCCCCCCTCATTCTTCTCTTCTGCAGACTAAACAATCCCAGTTCCCTCAGCCTCTCCTCATAACTCATGTGCTCCAGCCCCCTAATCATTTTTGTTGCCCTCCGCTGGACTCTTTCCAATTTTTCCACATCCTTCTTGTAGTGTGGGGCCCAAAACTGGACACAGTACTCCAGGTGAGGCCTCACCAATGTCGAATAGAGGGGAACGATCACGTCCCTCGATCTGCTGGCAATGCCCCTACTTATACAGCCCAAAATGCCGTTAGCCTTCTTGGCAACAAGGGCACACTGTCGACTCATATCCAGCTTCTCGTCCACCGTAACCCCTAGGTCCTTTTCTGCAGAACTGCTGCCTAGCCACTCGGTCCCTAGTCTGTAACAGTGAATGGGATTCTTCCGTCCTAAGTGCAGGACTCTGCACTTGTCCTTGTTGAACCTCATCAGGTTTCTTTTGGCCCAATCCTCTAATTTGTCTAGGTCCCTCTGTATCCTATCCCTACCCTCCAGCGTATCTGCCACTCCTCCCAGTTTAGTGTCATCTACAAATTTAAATCTAAAGCTCCGGCAGTTCCCCGCCCCCGGCCCCAGCTCACCTCTGCTCCGCCTCCTACCCTGAACGCTCCACCCTGCTTCTCCCCTCCCCCCCGCTTCCCGCGAATCAGCTGTTCGCGCGGAAAGCCTGGGAGGGCTGAGAAGCAAGCGCAGCCCGGCTCCAGCCAGGCGGCGCAGCTGTAGCACCGCCAGCCACCTCCAGGCAGCGCGGTAAGGGGGCAGGGAGGGGGTGTTGGATAGAGGGCAGGGGAGCTCAGGGGGGTGGATAGGGTTCAGGGCAGTCAGAGAGCAGGGAACAGGGGGATTGAATGGGGGCAACGGTCCTGGGAGGGGGCAGTCAGGAAGGAGCAGGAGTTGGATGGGGTGGTGGGAGGCAGTCAGGGGCAGGGGTTCCAGGGGCAGTCCGGGGACAGAGAGAAGGGGTGGTTGGATGGGGCAGGGGTCCTGGGGGGCTAACAGGAATGAGAGGAGGCGTTGGATGGGGCGGCGGGGGGCAGTCAGGGGACAGGGAAGGGGGGTGGATGGGGCAGGGGTCAAGGAACGCGGGGAGGGATGGGGCAGGAGTCCCGGGGGGTGGGCCACAACCCCCTCATGGGGTGAGGAGGGAATCGGTTGTTAAGATTTTGGCAGCTCATCACTGGCTGCACCACCTCTCCATTTTCCAGCCAGCACTGGCTGCGCATTGTGGTGGTTGAGGAGTGCGGGCAGTCGCCGGCTGTTTACGTGTCACCTCTGCTGCCCACCCATCAGCCCTTTACGTGCTTCCCCTCTCACTGTTGTCTCCCTGCTTTGCCACTTATCCCCCTCCCCCAGCTCCCCTGCTCCTCCATATCCCCCCCTCCCCCAGCTCCCCGTGGGGCACCCGCTCTCAGCGCTGGGCGGAGAACCAGACCCTGGTCAGAGCACTGAGCTCATCAACAGCCTGGCTTCCTTCCTTCCCCCACTGCCTCTGGCTGGGCAGGCGCTCTGGGAAAGCCCAAGACCCTCTAGCTTGGGGCACTGGCCAGGAAGAGTCAAGCCCTGCATGTTCCAAAGCCCTGCACAGCACTGGAGTAGTTGGGGGGGGGGGAAGTGATTTCCAGCCTGTTGACACCCCAAATGTGCAAGCTCCACAGCAGCCCCCCATCCCACCCCCTGGGCCGGGGCTTAACACCCTCTTCTCACACATCCCACCCTGGGTCCTGCCTGCATGGGGCTGCTCCATCCCCTAGGCACCCTCCCCTGCTGAACAACTTCTCTGGCCCGGTTCACTGAAACCCCTGCAGTCAGGATTGTCAAAAAAGCTAACAATGTTAGGAACCATTAAGAAAGGGATAGATGATAAGAAAATATCATAATGCCACTGTACAAATCCATTGTATGCCCACCTCTGGAATACTGCATGCAGTTCTGGTTGCCCATCTTTAAACAGATATTTTAGAATTGGAAAGGTACAGAGAAGGACAACAAAAATTATTAGGGGTATGGAACAGCTTCTATATGAGGAGAGATTAAAAAGTCTGGAATTGTTCAGTTTGGAAAAGAGATGATGAGTAGGGGGTATATGATAGAGATCTATAAAATCAGGACTGGTTTGGAGAAAATGAATGAGGATGTGTTATTTATGTCTTCACATAACACAAGAACCAGTAGTCACCCTATGAAATTAATAGGCAGGCAGCACATTTAAAACAAACAAAAGGAAGTACTTTTTGCACACAGTGCATGCACAGTCAAACAGTGGAACTCAGCAGATCAGCCCCCACAGAAGGCGGGGAGGAAGTACCACCCAGCTTCGCTTCTGGCCCCAACCACAGCTGCTAGCGCCATGCCTGGGGTCCTGGCTGCCGGCCCTGCGCCCAGGGCTCCATGCCCAGCCGCTGCTGCAAGCCTTGGCCTCTGGCCAAGGGTCTGCTTCCACCCCAAGCTGTGGCCCCAGCCTCTGCCCCCTTACCTCTGTCCGTGTCCCCTCCTCCTGGAGCCACGGCCCTGCTCCTGGCTCCATGGGGGGAGCACAGATGGGGTAAGGGGGGGCATGAGGTAAAAAGTTTGGGGACCACTGCCATAAACACTCCCAGATTCTGAGTAACACAAGATTATTTTACAACAGCTGCCAGAAAGTAAAGGTGCATATAACCTAGGCACAATTGTTTTTAACAGGGAAAAAAAAACCACTCAAAACTACATTTCCTATCTCAGTTCCAGTCCCAGTCCCAACTCTGACTGCCTATTACCCTGCTTCTCCTGTTCCCACACAGTCACTGGCTCATCTGACCTCATGATATTACTTTTTCCCCCCAGTACTCCAGGGATTGTAGAGACTTCTACTGGCTAGATGTTGAACTGCAATACACAGTGCCATCCACTGACTGGATCCCTTTCCCTCCTGCTCACCACAGATTGGAGGGACAGTATCCAGTAATGAGACAGCAGGCTAATTACAATATTAATAGTATTTTGAAAGCTAGGATGTGGGAGGTAGTTTAGGCACAACCAGGGTGGATTTGATTTAAATCACTAGTCAGGAAGACTCGATTTAATCTTGGATTTCTACATAAAAGTGCATTCTTGTTGGTTGTTATAACCTTAATACATATTCTTCACAACTCAGATAAGATGTAGGTTTCATTTTTAGAAGATACACACTATACATTTTTAAGTGATTTATTTTAAAACTTTTCAGATTAGTTTTACAGCTATATTAGAAAATGAATGATTGTTTGGTTATTTCATTTACCAAAGGTAATTGAAGCAGATATTTATGAAGTCATTGGGAGGTGAACTATCTCCAATTCAACAGGTTAATCCAGGGATCGGCAACCTTTGGCACATGGCCCACCAGAGTAAGCACCCTGGTGGGCCGGGCTGGTTTGTTTACCTGCAGTGTCCACAGGTTCAGCTGATCGCGGCTCCCACTGGCTGCGGTTCGCCGCTCCGGGCCAATGGGGGCTGCGGGAAGCGGCGGCCAGCACATCCTTCAGCCCACACCACTTCCCGCAGCCCCCATTGGCCTGGAGCAGCGAACCGTGGCCAGTGGGAGCCGCGATTGGCCGAACCTGCGGACGCAGCAGGTAAACAAACTGACCCGGCCCACCAGGGTGCTTACTCTGGTGGGCCGCGTGCCAAAGGTTGCCAATCCCTGGGTTAATCATATTTGGAGCATTTTCTTGCCGTGCTGTATTAGGAGGAGAACATCACCAGACAGACATTTAAATTGTTTTATATAACCAAAACAACAATGTTATGTATTCTAGGTTTGTTTTTGTTAAAATTGTTTTTAACTAAAATAGTTAAATGAAATATTTTTTTCAAAAAAACAAAATATAAATCGACTAAGTCAGCCAGGTCAACATGAGAAACTTAAATATTGGCTTCTGCAGCTAACTCAGTCGTCTTCACCTTCATTTTCCTGTTTGTTCATAATCTGGAAAGAAAAACAAGTTTTCCTGCTTTTTCAGGTCCCAAATGACTTCTCAATTTGGAATGAATTAGTCCAAAGAAAGAAGATATTCTTTCTACACTGGCAGAAGACACTACTGCTGTTAAAAGTGAGATTATCACTTCAACAGTCTCTGAATCCAAGTGTTTAAGTGACTTCCACCAGTTCACTGGTGTGACTTTCTTTAAATCATCATCAGGAAACATATTTCTTGAATGGTTCACCCTTAGCTCTGAAGTTTCTTATAGTTGGCATTATGGAGGGATGATTGCTGGATGTCCATGTCATAGCCAACTCCTCTTCTTCAGCAGTTAAGGTTTGACCCTGGTACCGAGTACTGAGAATATTTGAATGAAAATGAGCTGGAGATAGCACTTGTCCCATTCGTTTTTTTAATGCTTGTAATTTAACTCTGTCATTGCATATTTCTCTTTTTAAGATCTCACTCAGTTTCTTCCAAAATTTCAACAGGGTCAGCAATAAAACAGCAATTTCCTTACATTTTGTTCAAGGCTATAGAAATAGACTTCAGAGTACTCAGCATATGTTCAACATTTCTCTTAAACCCAATATTGAGAACTTTGGCTGTGACAGTGCCATCTATTTTTTCTCAATTTTGTTCACAAACTCATCAGATTAGGCCAGTTCTTGATATAGTGCTCAAAACAGTCCACTACTGAGTTCCATCGCACGTCTTGTGGGAGAGTTAGCTTGGTTCCTCCCACTTTTTTCAAAGCAGCTGCTGCAAAGTGGTTGTTATGGAAATATTTTGCAATTTCAACAACATTAGCCTATATTTCTGGAACACAGAAGTCTTTGGCTAGGAGGTGCATCAAATGAGCACTGCAACCGTATGTTATTAGCTTGGGACTCTCTTCATTCTCTTCCAAATAATTTCTTCTCATCTTGGATACACTTGCAGCATTGTCCATGACCAAGCTGCATACTAGACATTTGAATTTTTTTTCAGTTTGTTATAGCTTTTACTGCTACTTCTTGTAAGTATTCTGCTGTGTGTGCATTTCCTGATGTATCAATTGTTTCTATAAGGAAGACATTCCCTTCTTCTGTTGTCACACAAGCACATACAACAGGATCATTGTGGACATTGCTCCACCCATCAAGACTCAGGTTAACAATTTTACCCTCTAGACCTTTTGCACACTGCTCAATTTCTGTTTCATACACTTTATCCAGCAATTTGCCTGCGGCATCTGCTCTGTTGGGTGGACTGTATCATGGTCTTAATGACTGAACCATGTTAATGAAGTGTGGCTTCTCAATCATACGGAAAGGAGAGTTTGTTGCATAAACAAACCGGGCAATTTTTTCATCAATTACCTCTTTTTGTAATCTGCTGGTTCTTATCACAAACTTATCTGTAGTTGTTTCTGGATGATGAAGGTTTTTTTTTCTTTTTGCTACAGGTGATATACTATGGTTATATGACATACATGAGGTGACTGAAACACTATCATTGGCAGATAACTCTGAAACTATAGAAAATGGTGGTGATCTTGAAGGTGGATAGTCTTCAGAATCCTGTATGTTGACGATGGATTCTCCTAAACAAAATAAGTCAATGCAGTTATTTAATTATTATTCCCATACTGTTCATTTAGTATTACTCATTGCATTCACTGACACTCAGTACTACTTTAAAGGTGAAATTGTAAAAGGAAGATCTACCTATTTCAGCTATTTATTTTTTATCACAACTGCATGTAAAATGATAGTACCATAGAGTAACAACTATATTTTTTGCTCAAACATAAGAATTCAAGAATAGTCCAGAAGGAAGACAGGTAGTCCTTAAGAAAAAAGGATGAAATAAAAAAGTTTACCAACCTGAAGATCCTGCATGTTCAGACATGTTCCTTTCATCATCTTCAACGCAGTTTCCTCCTGAGAAGGAACACTTCTCATGATGGTGTTTCATTTGGGCAACCAGGCCTTGCATTTCTTTGTTGCACTGTTTGCATTTTGCATGCATGCCTGTCTTACCCATAGGTAGAGGAACTCTATTACAATATTCCCAAACTGGGTCTCTTTTACGGCCTGCTGCCATTATAGGTTTTCCCTTCTAGTGAGAGAATGGTATGGTAGATCTCAAGTCAATGAAGGCTACACTCAGAAAGACCTCAAGACTTTTGGAATATGCTGCTCAAACAGTTTCACTTTTGTTTCTACTGCCTTTCCCTCCCTTCTCACATTTATCTCCAGACTTCTTCTTCTTGTCCAGATCTATTCCACCCCCAACAATCTTCTACTCATTGAACTTTTTAAACTTTGCACTTTTAGAGAAAGGTAAGGGATTGACTCTATGTACACAAATTTGCAAAGGGACAATAGGGTTGAGGTCTTATTTCTCACCTCTATATATTATTTATTTATTTTAAAACATTTTTGCTGTTAACAAGCATGTTATCTCTGGAGACACAAATCCACAGTTTGAGAACTGCAAAACTAAGCATCTCTGATGGTATCTTCTAGACTGAGCACCGAGTCCCATTGGGTAGATAGAAAGATGAACCTAAATAATCGATATAGAAACCCCTGGAACCCCATAAGATTGGGTCCCTAATCCATGAACTGTTGGAACTCATTTACAAAACTTTTCTTAAACATTACATGAATATATTGCCTCATACTATAGAATTAGAATTTATCCCTATTCCATGATGAGATATCTTGGAGCTATAATGTATCTTAATTAAAACTATCTTTAGATAGGTTTTTTCCTCAAAAAGCATTTTATCAAAAAAATCCGATTTAAATTTTAAAAAATCTGATTTTTTTTTTAAATCATTGATTTTTATCCACCGTGGGCACAACCAAGAACACACAATGTTAATCAAACAACCTGGCAGCAGGAATATTACAAAATGAAAGTGATAAGTAGACAGACAGTTCCATATTGGGTGTCTCAGGCAAAGTTTTTTACTCAAATATATGATGTTTGTCCAACATACCTCTCCTCATACCACACTTGACCTACTACGTCATTAAAATGTATGGAACAGTACTGAGTCTGAACGAGGGGGTCCTGGAACTGGTGGTTCACAGCCAGTTTACAAAGCTGTTTCTGACAATATCCTGGATCATTCACCATTGAAGTGAAATAGTCATGCCATCTTCAAAAGTTTCAGCTGCATATGCACCTATCTTCAAGCAGTGCTTCCTTGAGTATCTGTTCAGTGTAAATTAAATCATAATAAAATATGCTGACAACACTCCATTTTGGTGACTAAAAGACAGGAGGATATAATCAAAAAGCAAAAAATTACCTGGATCAGAGCAGTCAGGACTCTAGACAACAAGGGGAGATTCAGCAATAATTCATAAATTCATAGATTCCAAGGCCAGAAGGAACCACTGTGATCATCTAGTCTGACTCCTGTATTACACAGGCCATAGAACTTCCCCAAAACAATTCCTAGAGCATAGCTTTTAGAAAAATAGCCAATCTTGATTTAAAAATTGTTAGTGCTGGATAATCCACCACAATCCTTGACCAATTGTTCTAGTGCAGGGGTTCCCAAACTTGGTTCACGGCTTGTTCAGGGTAAGCCCCTGGCGGGCCGCGAGATGCTTTGTTTACCTGAGCATCCGCAGGCTGGGCCACTGCTTCCCGCAGCTCCCATTGGCCGGGAACGGCGAACTGCGGCCACTGGGAGTTGCGAGCGGCAGAACGTGCGGACGCTCAGGTAAACAAAGCGTCTCGCGGCCCACCAGGAGCTTAACCTGAACAAGCCGCGAACCAAGTTTGGGAACCCCTGTTCTAATGGTTAATTACTCTCAGTTAAAAATGTATACTTTACTTTCAGTCTGAATTTGTCTAGTTTCAACTTCCAGCCATTGAATCACATTATACCTTTCTCTCCTAGAGTGAAGAGCCTGTTATGAAATATTTGTTCCCCAAGTACGTATTTACATACTGATCAAGGCACCCCTTAACTTCTTCTTTGTTAAGCTAATTAGATTGAGCTCCTTGAGTCTATCACTATAAGACATGTTTTCTAAACATTTAATCGTTCACATGGATCTTCTCTGAACCCTCTTCAATTTATCCACATCCTTCTTGAGTTGTGGACACCAGAACTGGACACAGTATTACAGCACCAGTCGTAACAGTGCCAAATACAGAGGTGAAATAACCTCTCAACTCCTATTCAAGATTCCCTTATTTATGCATCTAAGGATAGCATCAGCCCTTTTGGCCATAGAGTCACACTGGGAGCTCACCTCTCTGTAGCAGGGACCTCTCCTCTTAATTAAAGTCCTACACCTACAGAGAGTAAATAACCAGAACAGATAGAAGAGAGAATCAAACAGGCATACTTGGCTAGAACATTCCCTGAAATTTTGGACTTAACTGGGTGCAATGTTAAAAAGTTATCATGGTACATCCAGAGATACACACACAGACAGAGAAATGCCATCAACTGGAGTAGGGCCTCACTTCTCTTGGCCAATTACTTTTTCATGCATGAGAAGTAATATATGGAAAGTGGAGGCGCAGAATTAGGAGGTTAGGAAGGGAGACAGCCCACAAGAGATCTGTCATAACAGGTGGTTCGTAGTATCAAAATGTCTGAGAACCACGAACATACAGAGAATTAAAAAAAAAAAAGCCTTGCCCCAAGGAGCCTAGGAGCATATAAAGTAATGTTTTGCTTCAAAATTAAGATGCTTAAAGACTTTATAAAATTTAATAACTCTTAAAATGAGTCCAGTTTTTAAAGATTTTGAAAATGAAGCCTCATGATAGGTTTTCTTAAAAGTATCTGACACTTAGGATTAATATGGTAAGTAATAAGAAACAATTTTTCCTCTCTTTCTTAAAGTTAAATGGTTATGATGGAAACTCAATCTCTGTTCCCTATTGGTTTTTTAATCTTAATATATATTTTGAAGTTAGAGATTAACCTCATTGGTGGGCCTAAAATACTATATTGCTGCTGATTGAGGCAAACATATCAAGAGAGGAATAACGCCCATGAAGTATGTTAGAGAGAGACCAGAACTAGCCACAAATTTGATTTATATTTACATGAACTATTAAAAATTAGTGCAGCCTTACAGACTGAGTGATATCAGAGTTTCCAGTTTATTTTATATTCAGTTACAGTACTGATGTAGAGCCTACTGCAGTCAACAATAAGACACACTGATTCTATTTAGTTCATATATTGCACTCATCCCTATGGTATCTGAGCATGTCAAATAAGGGGTAAAATTCACCACTGGCATAAGTGGATGCAAATCTATTAAGTACTTCTCAGGTAGGTGGTTTGCAATGTACAACCACTTTCCCATGAGTTTCACAGAGCCTGTGTGCTCACGTAGCTTAACTTGGTGCAGCAGATGAGCCTGTAAACCAATGGTGGGCAACCTGCGGCCCATCAGGGTAATCCGCTGGCGGGCCACGAGACAGTGTTTACATTGACCGTCCGCAGGCACGGCCGCCCATAGCAACCAGTGGCTGCAGTTTTGTCCCTACATACTTGTGTTATTTGTTTATATTCATCCTTTGTAATTTGACCTAGTTTCTACTTTTTGTAGGACTCTTTTTTGATTTTTAGATCATTGAAGATCTCCTGGTTAAGCCAGGGTGGTCTCTTGCCAGACTTCCTGTCTTTCCTATGCAGTGGGATAGTTTCCTCTTGTGCCCTAAATAATGTCTCTTTGAAAAACTGCCAACTGTCTTCTATTGGTTTTCCCCTTAGACTTGCTTCCCATGGGATCTTACCTACCAACTCCCTGAGTTTGCTAAAGTCAGCCTTCTTGAAATCCATTGTCTTTATTTTGCTGTTCTCCTTCCTACCATTCCTTAGATTCATGAACTCTATCATTTCATGATCACTTTCACCCAAGCTGCCTTCCACTTTCAAATTCTCAGCCAGTTCCTCCCTATTTGTCAAAATCAAATCTACAACAGCCTCTCCCCATGTAGCTGTCTCCACCTTTTGAAATAAAAAATTGTCTCCAATGCATTCCAATAACTTATTGGATAATCTGTGCCGTGCTGTGTTATTTTCCCAACAGATGTCTGGGTAGTTGAAGTCCCCCATCACCACCAAGTCCTGTGCTTTGGGTGATTTTGTTAGCAGTTTAAAAAAAAGCCTCATCCACCTCTTCTACCTGGTTAGGTGGTCTGTAGTACACCCCTACCATGACATCACCCTTGTTTTTACCCCTCTTATCCTTATCCAGAGACTTTCCACAAGTCTGTCTCCTATTTCCATCTCAATCTCAGTCCAAATGTACACATTTTTAATATATAAGGCAACACCTCCTCCCTTTTTCCCCTGCTGGTCCTTCCTGAGCAAGCTGTACCCTTCTGTACCAATATTCCAGTCATGTGTATTATCCCACCAGGTCTCTGTGATGCCAACTATGTCATAGTTGTGTTTATTTACTAGCATTTCGAGTTCTTCCTGCTTATTCCCCATACTTCTTGCATTAGTATACAGACATCTAAGATACTGATTTGATTCCCCCCTCCGCCCAGTTCTGTCTTGTCTCTCCTTTATCCCTCCTATAACAGCCCATGCTCCCCCCAAATTCCAAACCTTCTCCCAGGTCTCCATGTTCTCAATTGACCTGTGGGCTTTGGTCACCTGCCCCCTTCTAACCTAGTTTAAAGCCCTCCTCACTAGTTAGCCAATCTGTATCCAAATATGCTCTTCCCCTTCCTCGATAGGTGGATCCCATCTCTGCTTAGCAGTCCTATGAACATATATGAACTAAAAACAAAAACAAGAAAACCCATGCCACTTAATAATAATAATACACATGCCTATTATCGCCCTGATGATTTTGCTCACATACTGTCCCTTTACATTTTTTTTTACCCCCACTCATTTAGATTGTAAGCTCCCTAAGGGCATGAACTGTGGCAAGCTGTACAGTGCCTGGCACATTTTGAGTGCTATGTAATATAAATATTAAATAACAATAATCAGAAAACCTAGAAAACATATAATGCTGATATCTTTCAGTTACACTGATTACATGGACTAATCTACATGGAAACAAACCGTTTAAACTAGGCACCTATGTAGATATACTATTTTCTTTTCTCAAACTATTAATATACTTACAAGAGGAAATTCCATATATTAGTTGCATATTTGATAAATTAATATTTGCCTGCACTCCTTATACTCCCTTGAGATTAATGGAATTTTTTGCTTGTGTAGGACTGGGTCCTATGGAATCAAGTGACTCCTAGATAAATGCAGTGTTTTTCTTTACTCATGAAGGACTTCTATGAAGAAAAAGCAAATTTAAAATAAAATTAGTAAAATTGTACCTAGGTCCACATACCTAGGAAATTTCTTTCGAATCATGGAAAGATTCAGTGGCTTAAATTACGAACATAATACAAGCATTCTACATTTTGTTGGTTTTTTTGTTTTGTTTTTCCAGTAAGGAGAAACACAAATTTCCAAAATATGATACTGTTTGAAGTTTCATCTCCATCTATGAGACAAAGTAAAACAGCTGAAGAAAATCTTTAAACTGTCATGGAATATTTTTTTAAAAGGATAATGAATATGGACTTGGCCAGGCAAATTTCCCCTTGTTAAACTCATGACTTGATCAAGAAAATATGTTCTACTCAGCGCTGACACATACTTAGTTTTTCAATTACTCAGAGCTCTAGGTACAAAATACAGAATAGTCTATAAAATATCATGCTTAAATGAAGCAGCCAGCCATGATTTGCTTTTTAACAAGTCCCTTACTTAATTTATTGAAGTCCTCTTATTCATACAAATCAAAAACAAGAAATAAACACCAGTTGCATAAACATAATTTCTTTTCTATTTCTTTCCCATAGATAGCTTCAAATATGGGGGATATTCAACAACTGAGCTGAACAACTCCACCATTTTTCCACATTAGGGGATAAGTGCCTTTACCTGACATATAGCACCAGGTTCTGTTTCCTCTGAATTATGGAGTGTTCCCTCATGTACCTAAAGAGCAATATAAGGACTTAAGGGCCGCTCCTGCATGCATTACTTAAGGAGAACTCCAATTTTGCCTGAGCAAGGACTTCGGGATCAAGCACTTGAAATGGCTTTTCAGAAGTCTAAAAGATTAGAAACAGGAGTACTTGTGGCACCTTAGAGACTAACAAATTTATTGTAGCATAAGCTTTCGTGGGCTACAGCTCACTTCATCCACTGCATGCATCCGATGAAGTGAGCTGTAGCCCACGAAAGCTTATGCTACAATAAATTTGTTAGTCTCTAAGGTGCCACAAGTACTCCTGTTCCTTTTTGCGGATACAGACTAACACGGCTATTACTCTAAAAGATTAGAGTATTTATTAATAAGCACTAGTATGTTAAGCCATTCTCTTAGCAGAAACAAATATTTATACTAATTTGTGTTTTCCTTATGTTCCAAATTTTTCCTCTGGCTAAAGCTTTATGGAAATTTCACTGGAGAAGAAAACTGACTAATCCACAAAAATAAAACAGGAACTTTCCACTGTGAAAAGCCTAAAGGGTTGATCCTGCTCCCAGTGAAGTCAATGATAAAACTTCCATTGACTTCAGCGGGAATAGGATGTGACCCCCAAATTTAAAACTGCAAATTCCACATCTGCACTGCTGGCATCAGTTATTATTATAATGCTCTTTAAAACTTGATTTTTGCTGACAAAGCCTTTGTCTTGTTTTCAAACTGTATAACGAGAATAATTATTGGCACAAAAATCTTGGCAGTTTTTCTTCACGCCAGCTGCATGAATATGTAGAAACCTGGAACACACATTATTGTTTGGACAATTACATAGTACCTTATTGCATTAAACTTCAGAAGCTCTCTCTTTTCCTAGTTATTAAACCCTTTAAAAATTTCTAAAGAATAAAAACATTAAATAACAGATTACCATTTTTAAATTTCTTAGCTTCAAAATAGTCACCTCAGAGATACTGTACCATGAGTAGCGTTAAACTTGTAAAAAAAAAAAAAAAAAGAAAGAAAAAAACACACAGTTAAGTTTTGTTTTGTTTCTTTCAAACCAAACATTGTCATAGCAAATCTGACAGTTGCCAAAATTAAGGGTATATCACAGTGAAGCCCAGCTGGTGTGTCTTAATCTAAAATCTCAAGTTGCTTTGGTGCATTTCAAGAAAAATAACTACAGAAGCATTTTTTAAACATCTCATAGCCAGGATTCTGACCCTTTAAAAAAAAATTAATTTAGCTTTTAAGAGCCAGATGCTTATATATTATGGAGCTATTCTCCAGTTTTGTGCCTACAATTTTCCCCCCTCACAGAACTGGGGGCGCAATTAAGCATAGATGCAAAGGATTGGATTTACAGTAGATGTCTAATGTGAGTCTAATAGGTATCTATGGGTTTGCCAGTTCTCACAAATTTGTGGTGAATGCGAGGTTGTATACCATTTCTTTTTCTGTAGTAGGAAGCCTGGCAGAATAGGGCTAAAAACTGCATTACGTTTATACTGTCTCACATCTCAGCAGTTGGGACCTCTCTTTAAGAATTGCCCCCAGGAGCCACCATAAGGGGAGTACATGGCAGTATGGCTGCACCATCAGGGAGTGGGGCAAGAGCTGGACTTTGACTTTCTCCCTGGGTGAGGAAACCCCATTGATCTCATCTAAAGAACCTAGTGAAAACTCTGTGAAGGCAGCGCCAACTCTAGGTTTTCTGCCGCCTCAAGCAGCGGGGAAAAAAAACAAAAAACGGCGGCACTTCAGCGGCAGCTCAATCGCGCTGCTCCATTCTTCAGCGGCAGTTCGGCGGCGGGTCCTTCACTTCTTCCTCTTCGGCGGCACTGAGGGATCCACTGCCAAATTCCTGCTGAAGACCCAGAAGTGCCGCCCCAATAGCGGATGGAGTGCCGCCCCTTTGTATTGGCCGCCCCAAGTACCTGCTTCCTTAGCTGGTGCCTGGAGCCGGCCCTGTGTGAAAGGACCCTCTTGTTGTTTCCTGCTTCCTATGTGAGTATAACCACACTGGGGCATGTTCAGGTTGTTCTGTGTACCCAATCCTGAAGTCCTTTCTCAGGTAAAACTTCCATTGAAATCAAAGGGCCCCATATACTCTCCAGGACAATGGGGCAAAATTCTACAGCAAGTACCCCTAAATTCTATGCTAGTAATTTATTCTTTGACAATGAAATACCTCTCATTCCCACCCCCATACCCTCACAAACACATACAGTTAGGGCTCATAGTTGAAAATAGTCATTGAAGTAGAATTTATCAACAATGATTATTCCAGGTGGATTAGTTCCCAGGATGTTGTCCAATCAGCCCAGCACAGAAATTCTCTCCCCCCACAACCACCACTTAGAAGTGTCAGGGAAAAGGGCAGGTGGCTTGTAGCCTGAATCAGTAGATTATCTCCCTGGGTGATTGGTTGCTACGCTGTTCTCCTGACAGCCCAGATCATCAGCCTGCACTTCTGGTTCCCCCTGCTACATGGCTTCAAGCTGGACTCCTGTTCTGGCTCCCCAGCTTCATGCTGCCTGGTTCCATTGAACAGTATATGGAGCAGGTACTGTAATCCAACTCTTCCCCTCGAGGGGAAATGTAAAGAGCAAGAGACTGCTAGCTGCAGGCAGGTCTCAGCAGGGCAGGGAGACAACACACAATACCAATTGCTTGGTTGTGGAAAATGGTGATTTCCGGAGCAAAAGTGCTGAGTTTTGCATCTTGGAAAAGTCCAGAGGGCCCTGCTTGAGATAAATGAACAGTTCACACCTCTTAGAGCTATTGTTTCAGGCTTCTTGCAGACTGAAACAAGCAATACAGCATTGATTTACACTCAGTTCATGTTTTTGAGTTGTTTTCTCCATAGCCATAGGAACTTAAAACATCTTTATTTTAAATGCAAACTCAGATATTGGAGCACAATTCTTCAGCAAGGGGTGAATTCTGGGGAAAATTCTACTGCCATGGAATCACAATACAAAATGCCTTTAATACTGTTTCTGATGCCTTTTATTTTGAACTATTTGCTAGAGTGCCACCATATTTGTTAGATATTTCACTGATTTTTTTAAAAACTATGGTCTACCTGTCCTTAGCTATCTACACTGGTTTCCTATTGAATATAGAGTTATGCTCAAGGTCTCAGTCCTTATCTTCAAGGTGCTCAATGGCCTGGGCCCAGAATATCATCAAAAAGACCACCTAAAGTTCCAGGACTAAGTTGATAGTCAAGAATTCTGCTCCTCACGCACAACGGAACTTTCTAAAAGAAGGGAATAATTCATCTTTGCAGGCGACAGAGCTTTCTTGGGGGGATGGTCTTCCCCCACCTTCCACTCCAAATGGAAGATGCATTTCTCCAACCTGGCCTTTTCTAACAAACACACAGTAATGTGTATATATTTAAAAAAGAACCCAGAAAACAAAAACAAAGACACTTAAAAAACAAACACAATTCTTCCCTAGGGAGAGAATGAGAGAAAAAATAAACAACATGTGACAGATGTTCATCATGTTACTTATTGTACTACTGGAAGCTGTTCAGAAATTACGGTGATGAGGGTGGTAAAAGAACCTATATAAAACAGTATGTATATTGAGTACAAACACAGTGTTTAACAGTAATACATTTCTTGGCCTATCATCTCATTTTTCATTTGCAGGAGTAAGTGTTAGTTACTCCAGAAACTAAATCCATTTACATGTTTTTATGTTGTTGTTTTAAATGCTTAGTTGCTGGGAAAAAAATAATTGAACTTGAAGTACAATAGGAAAATCAGATGCCTACAGGAAAGAGCAAATTTCAACTTAAATCAAACTTTAGGTCTAAAATTCATCAACATTGTTCTTTTAGATATCTGTGACATTATTCAGGAGACATTAGCCCTGATTTTCATTTCAGATACACATCTTGAAATGCCAGCTCTCTCATACACAAGCATGCCAAGATACAGGTCTGTCGCATCTTAGGCGCATTTAACATGTGCGATTTCAGCTTTATGTGGTCGGCAAAAACAAGAAAAAAACAAAAACAAAAGAGAAAAATAACTATTTAAATACTGTTTCTGTAGTGCGGGCAATTCTGCCCGCCATTACACTCAATGTAATTTTGACTATACGCGGTTTTTGCCCTACGCGCTGACCGCGGAACGTAACCCCAGCGTAAGATGAGACAGACCTGTACTATAATATACACCTGCATAAGTGAGCAGAATCAGTTTCACTCACATACTAGTAGGTGAGGTTCCATGCAGAAAATCTAAGGGATAAAAGAGTTCTGGAGAGTTGGCAATTTCTCAAAGAGAGACAATATTAAAGGTACAACAGCAAACTATCCTGATGCAAAGGAAAATTAGGAAGAATCGTAAGAGACCAATAAAGCTGCACCAGGGGTCTTTAATGATCTGATAATCAGAAAGGAATCCTACAAAATGGGGAAAATGGACAAATTGCCACAGATGAATACCAAAAAATAGCACAAGCATGTAGGGACAAAAATCAGAAAGGCTAAGGCAAAAATTGAGTTACACATGGCAAGGGACATAAAAGGCAATAAGAGATTCTATAGATATGTTAGGTGCAAGAGAAAGGTAAATGAAAGTGCAGGTTCACTACTTAGTGGGGAAGGAGAGCTAATCTTGGAAGACCTCAAGAAGGTTGAGATGTTTAATCCTGTTTTGCTTCAGTCTTCTCTACAAAAGTTAATTGTGACTAGATGCTTAACACAATATTAACAACAGGGGGGAAGGAATAAGGAAAGATCACGTTAAAGAATATTTAGGAAAGCTAGATTTATTCAAGTACAGGGCCTGATGAAATTCACTCTAAGCTACTTTAAGGTACTAGCTGAAACAATTTCAGAATAATTAAGCCATTATCTTTGAGAACTCATGGAGAATGGGTGAGGTCCCAGAGGATTGAAGGAGGGCAAATATAGTACCTATCTTTTTTAAAGGGGGAACGAAGAGGACCTGGAGAATTATACACCTGTCAGCCTAACTTCTATGCATGGAAAAATACTGGAACAAATTATTAAACAATCAGCTAAGCAACTAGAGAATAATAGGGTGGTAAGTAATAGCCAACCTGCATTTGTCAAGAACAAACCATGCCAAACTAACCTAATTTCCTTCTTTGTCAGGGTTACTGGCCTAGTGAATAAGGAGGAAGCGGATGATGTGGTTTATCTTGATTTTAGCAAAGCTTTTGACAGTCACATATGATACTCTCATAAATAAATTAGGGAAATGTGGACTAGATGAAATTACTAGAAGATGGGTGCACAACTGGTTGAAAAACCATACTCATAGAGTAACTATCAATGGTTCGCTGTCATACTTGCAGGATGTATCTAGTGTAATCCCGCAGGGATCTGACCGGGATCCAGTACTAGTCAATATTTTCATTAATGACTTGGATAATGGAGTGGACAGTATGTTTATAATATTTGAGGATCACACCAAGTTGGGAAGAGTTGCAAGCACTTCTGAGTACAGGATTAGAATTCAGAATGACCTTGATAAACTGGAGAATTGTCTGAAATCAACAAGATGAAATTCAATAAAGACATGTGCTAAGTACTACACTTAGGAAGGAAAAAAATCAAATTCCCAAATACAAAATGGGGACTAAATGGATAGGCAGCTGTACTGCAATACAAGATGTGGGTTATAGTGGATCACACATTGTATATGAGCCAACAATTTGATGCAGTTGTCAAAAAGAATAATATTCTGGGGTGTATTAACTGGAGTGTCACACTTAAGGCACGGTAGGCAATAGTTCTGCTCTCCTCAGTACTGGTAAGGCCTCAGTTGGTGTGTCCAGCACTGCTGTCTAGTTTTGGGTGCCATTTTTAAGAAAGATGTAGACAAATTGGAGGAAGTCCAGAGGGGAGCAACAAAAATGATGAAAGGTTTAGAAAATCTGACCTATGAGGGAAGGTTTAAAAAAAAGACTAAAGGTGGACCAGATAGCAGTCTTCAAGTATCTTAAAGATTGTTATAAAGACAATAGTGAACAATTGTTCTCCAAGACTGCTAAAGGGAGGACACTGGTATCTTGTCATGGGCATACAAGGCCCCGTCTACACTACCCGCCGAAATCGGCGGGTAGCCATCGAAGTATCGGGGATCGAATTATCGCGTCTTGTCTGGACGCGATAAATCGATCCCCGAACGCGCTACTTCGAACTCCGGTACTCCTGCAGGGCGAGCGGAGTTACCGGAGTCGAAGTGGGAGCCGCGAACTTCGATCGCGGCGCCGCGCGGACGCGAGGTAAGTCGCGTTAGTTCGAACTAAGGTACTTCGACTTCAGCTACGCTATTCGCGTAGCTGAAGTCGAAGTACCTTAGTTCGATCCCGCCCCTAGTGTGGACCAGCCCCAAGTGTTAGACAGGGCATTAGTACCATGCTTTGCTGACAGTAAACCTGGCCAAGTACCTTTGCCACGAAACTAAGCCTGTGATCTTTCCTTATGAGAAACATTGAGGTCTGCTGAATCAACTATCAACTATGCAAGCTCCAAGAACAGCAGCACTAACAGCATTAACAGCTCTGCAGCACTAGCAACACTCCACAGCCCTAACAACACTGGTGATCCCGAACACTGATTTGGTAAAAGGCGAGCTGTTCGCTCTTAAGGTCATAACCTGAGATGGCAGAAAACTTGGATCTAGGGAATCCCCTCAGCCCACCCTCAACAAATTCCCACAGAGTTTGATAAAGTATGGATGCACTGGGTAACAAGTAAAGGCAGTCCATGTGAGTTCTAAAAAGAAAGTGGGGAGACATGAACTGGAATTTGTAAGGCAAACTATGGCCATGGCTGTTATATGGGTAAGAGAACACACCACACAATTGGTGGGGCAAATAACAGAAACAAAAATACACATCAAATCCATCCATTTCATCCATCCAAACCATGGGAACAGCCATGGGTACTAGGATGGCTCCCCAATATGCCAACCTCTTCATGGGCCACATTGAAGAATAGTTTCTGGACAAATGCAGCACAAAACCAATGATATACGTGAGATATATCAATGATATTTTCATCCTCTGGACAGCCACTTTAAACTCCCTCATAGATTTCCACCACAAATTCAACCACCACCACTCATGCGTTACACTCTTTCTGGAACACTCCCCCACCACCATCATCTTCTTGGACACCATGATCAGCTTCAACAATGGAACCCTACAGACAACTATATTCAAGAAACCCACAGCTCGCCACACCTGCCTTCATAGATCCAGTAACCACCCCAAACACACAGCCAGGCACTAAGAGACCACACAATATGCTCCAAGGAAAAAGTCCATGATATACATCTTAACACATTCAAAACCACCTTCACCAAGCAAGGACACTCCACCAGAGAAAAGCGACAGAGTCCTGTGGCACCTTATAGACTAACAGACGTCTTGGAGCACGAAAGCTTATGCTCCAATACGTCTGTTAGTCTAAAAGGTGCCACAGGACTCTGTCACTTTTTACAGATCCAGACTAACATGGCTACCCCTCTGATACTCCACCAGAGAAGTAGATCGCATCATGGAAAGTGTCATCCAAATACCCAGAGAAAACCTGCTTCAATACAGAAATAAAACCCCTTCCAAACACACACCCCTAGCTGTCACCTACCATCCCAAACTGGATCCGATATGGACTATCATCAAACAACTACAACCCATCCTTGATGGGGTATCCCATCTTGAAACAAATCTTTCCTGAACCCCTCTTCTGGCCTTCAAACAACGCCCCCAACCTCTCCAAGCTCATCATCAGAAGCAAGCTCCCCACAGATCAGGACACACCAACTCAAAGGTTCAGGACTTCTACAGTTACAACACCATGCAATTTCAGATTTAAATATCTGAAATCATTAAATTTATGATTTTTAAAATCCTATGACCATGAAATTGACCAAAATGGACCATGAATTTGGTAGGGCCTTATCTATAACCCACTAACAACTCCCCCCAACTTCTTCCTCCCTCTTCTTTTCCTCCCTGTGACTGGAGGGGTGTTAATGGGCCACTTCACCTTGAATGGTCCCTTGAAATATGTGTTACCTATTTACGCTAAACAATCTGTTCCATCTTGTATTTAGCTATGACACTCTGAATTAGTTTCCCAAAGCTGAAGATCTCTGTGTAAGCTTGAAAGCTTTTCTCTCGCACCAACAGAAATTGATCCAATAAAAGATATTACTTCACTCACCTCGCTAATATCCTGGGACACAACATGGCTACAATAATACTGTGTATTACAAAAACAAATTACAAACAGGACAATCATGTGTGGAGCCATGTTGGAAGTTTTCCTTTGACCAACCAAACCTTCCTTGTACTTAACTTGTACTGATATAGTTAATATTTTGCTGAAGGTTAAAGTTTAGAAGTGGAAAATTAATAGTTTTGTTTGCCTGTACTGCAGGAAATCCAGTAGCTCCCTATCCTCCCACTATTGGTTTGATTAATAATTTTTTAGAACATCTAGTCTGATCTTCTGCATATTACATTCTACCAAATTTTCAGTTAACCCCTCCATTGAGACCAATAACTTGTGTTTGACTAAACCCAGAAAGCATTCAGTCTTGATTTGAAGACTTCAAGACATGAAGAATCCACCGCTTCCCTTGGTAGTTAGTTCCCACAGTTAATCACACTGTTAAAAATTTGTGACTTATTTTTCATTTGAATTTGTCTGGCTTTAACTTCCAGCCCTTGCTAGTGATGACCATAGGCCCAGTCCTTCAAATCGAGGGATAAAGTAAAGGGGAGCACAAACTCACTTCTCTCCCTCCCTTAGGTAATCAGCCTGTCCTTCAGCACCCCGCTACACTATGGCTGGCGTGGTGAGAACGCCAGACCCCATTGCAATCTATTTGAAACACTGCTTCAAACCTTGACTAACACAGATAGTCCCACTGAAATCAGTGGGTCAAATTCTGATCTCAGTTGTTCTGGTATAAATCTGAGGTAACTCCTCTGAAATTGATAGAGATCAGAGACTCCAGATTTGGGCCCTTATGCTACAACTTGTTGCACACAAGCAGAGACCTTCATGCAACAGAGCCACACTTACTTTACTGGGTATCTGCATATGAACAAGTGACAGGACTGGGGCCTTACACTGGAATACCCAAGAGCAGAATCTTGTCCCCTGGGACTAGAAGAACAAAAGATATTTATCTATTTAAACAGATTATCAAGGGCACCAAGGGCTACTTTTTTATAATGGAGATATACCTATCTCATAGAACTGGAAGGGACCCTGAAGGGTCATTGAGTCCAGCCCCCTGCCTTCACTAGCAGGACCAAGTACTGATTTTGCCCCAGATGCCTAAGTGGCCCCCTCAAGGATTGAACTCACAACCGTGGGTTTAGCAGGCCAATGCTCAAACCACTGAACTATCCCTCCCCCCTATTAGTTGTAGGATAGAAGGAGATTTTAAAATGCCTATTTCTTAGAAGACAATAAAATCTATAGGTCTTCATTTAGTTTATACTCAAAAAAACTTACATTGAGGTGAGTGGGACTTTTGCCTGGGCAAGGACTTAATAAGGCCCAAGGATATTGCCCTAAGACAATACTTTGGGACACTAAATTTCTGAAATTCTCAGCAAGAGTTTTTGTATATTGTCCTTGAAACTAATTTTTATTGGTTCAAAATCTACCTCAATTACAGTAGACTTTAGGGTGACCAGACAGCAAGTGTGAAAAATCAGGATGCTGGTGGGGGGTAATAGGAGCCTATATAAGAAAAAGAGCCAAAAAATCGGGACTGTCCCTATAAAATCGGGACATCTGGTCACCCTAGTAGACTTGGAGCTGAATATTTTAGTACTCCATTTTCTTGTACCTAAAATACTGCAGAATTTAGTTTTATTCCTATAGATCAGCTATTGCTTCTAATACATTCAAATTATGTTATCCTGCTACTTTAAATTGAGGATGGCTTTTCTTAAATTAAATTACTTTCCTCTTCTGCTTGCATGGTAAATGTGCAAGTACTAAGGATGGATGGCTTCTAAACAATGATGCAGGATACCTTATGTCTGCCACCTTCATCATGAAGTTTTGGAACTTTTAGACATGACTATGTTTTCTACTTGTTTTTCTTTCCCCAGTATTAGCTAGCTCAAAGTTTCCTGCCTGTTTTTTTCTTTATGGGTGTGACCCTGGATCTGGTTTCCATGTCTGCAATGACTTGACCTCAGTCTGACAGCACATTATGAGAAGTTGCAAGATTTATTGGCAGGAGAAAGTCCATTGGAAAAAAAGAAGCAGGCTAGTGGTAATTGTAGATGAGTCTGTGTCTGGAGTCCAGCTGTGCCATACCCACAGGGTTCCCTATAGATGACTTATTCCAAACTGTTCAATTATCCAAAGCTGACTTTTTTTAAATTATAGAAGAATAGACTGCATGTATGCTGGATACCTTTTCATTTAACACCACAACTAGATATTCTTCTTTAATACAATTGAGTTTAGTTGTACATAAAGCAGTAGAAAGTAATTATTATTCTTAATTTGTACTGCAGTAGCAGGTAGGAGCCCGAGTCATGACCAGGACCCTGTTGTGCTAGACACTATACAAACACATAACAGACAGTCCCTGCCGAAAACAGCCTATAATCTGTTTGACCTAACCATCAGTTATGGTTCAGTTCTGTGACCTCTAATGTAGAAGACCTACAGCCTGATCCTATGGGGGTAATGAGTGCCTCCTGCAAAGGGCTAAGAATCCTCAATTCCTATTGTATTTGCAGGTAGTTCTAGATGCTTAGCAACTTCAAGACCAGACCCCAAATCAATATTGTTATACACCTCTACCCCGATATAACACAAATTCGGATATAACGTGGTAAAGCAGCGCTCCGGGGGGGTGGGGCTGCGCACTCCAGCGGATCAAAGCAAGTTCGATGTAACGCGGTTTCACCTATAACGCGGTAAGATTTTTTGGCTCCTGAGGACAGCGTTATATCAGGGTAGAGGTGTACTTGACAACATAAGTCAAATCATAAGGCCTAGTTCATCAATATTATAAAAAATACAATTGCAACCTACAGAATTCATAGTACTTTAAGGCAAAATGCTTTTAAAGTCTTTAAAGGAGCATTACCAACTTGAATTTTGATATGTTGTAAAAGCAAGCTCTTATAAAGCCAGAGACAAAAAGGTTTCCACAGTGTTTTTTTCTTTTAACATTCCAGTGGAAACAGTTATTTCTAAACAAATAAAACAAGCACCTGCAACTTTTTGCAATCCAAGCACTACAGCACTGTGAACCTGGAAGTGAAACTGTGTCTGTAAACAAAAGTGAAATTGTCTTTCTTTCAGTTTGGACAATGAAACTAAGCAAAAAGTAAATAAACAGTATAAATAGTGAAAAGTAGGTTGTACTTCTCCATTTATTTCCAGTTTAATGCTCTAAGGCACAGTTTCTCAAACAATGATTTGCAACCCAAAATTGGGTCACCAGAATATGTCAAAGGGGCATGTGGGAGGCCCTAGCTGTGGGGGTAGGGGGTAGAGACACATCCTGCCCTGGGGAGAAGGATGGAAGGTCCTGGTGGGATAGTTGCAGACCTCCCCCACACTCCCTCTGCAGTGGCAGTTCCTGAGGCTCTGGTCCCACAGGGCTGGCTGGGCTCAGCTCCCTGCTCTGGGCATTGCAACCTGTTGTATGGGGTCGCAGCACACTCTGGTTTGGCCCAGCTGCTCCTCCAGTGAGTGGTGCTTCAACCCTATGTGCCAGGTCGCAATGCCACTCACACAAATTTGGCCTGGAAGGCCTGGCATTGGGGTGCCAGGCCAAACCTAAGTGGCCCTATAACCCCAGACGTTCCAATGCTCAGAGCAGGGAGCTGACCCCTGCCAGCCCCATAGGACAAGAGCTGCCATTATGGTATGTAGGATGTGTGTCATGAGTATAGCTTTGGGTGTCACTGTTCCACAACAACCAGTGATTGTAAAAAGCCGGTTCACAGTTTGTCTTAACCGGGCAATAATTACAAAGGCCATTCATTGAATTCATATGGTTAGCGTAGCAGTTGCTGTGGAACATCGACAATTTAGAACCTGAAGTTCTTGCAACAGAAGCTCTATAATACAGTTATTTGAACAGAAGCAGGTGTCAGTGATTAGCCAATCAAATGCAACAGTCCATCATTTTACTTGCAGTGGAGAATTTGGAATATATTTTAGTCAGAGAAGTGAGTCGTCTAACCAATGAAATGGAAACGTTTTTAAACTGTCCTGTTGCAAGTAGCAGTGATTGTGAGAATTCTTCACAGTGTGAGAAGGAAAGTAATCATAGGTAAGACCCTGCTTAAGTTTGGGGTTTTGTTTATTGAGGACTGGAAAGGTGAACATAGGCCGCAGTGCATGATCTGCAGTGAACCATTAACTAATGAAAGCCTAAAACCATCAAAATTATGCAGGCATTTGGAGACAAAGCACCCAAGCTATAAAGCCAAAGCAATTGATGTTTTTCAACTAAAAAGAAAAACTAAAAAGATTTTGAAATGTCAAAAAATTCTTGAATGTGGGTATACTCTCCAGGATGAAATATTGCATGCCTCTTACCTTGTTGCACACCACACGGCCAAATGTCTGAGCTTTTTTACAATTGCTAAGGAGTTACAAATGGGTCCTGAGCCCACAAAGGGTGAGAACCACTGATCTAAGGTGCTATTAGCAATAAGAAATTTGTTTATAAGATAAGATTTTTAAAGATGTGTCCCTTTAAACAAAAACAAAAATTCCAATTTTGCACTGCATAAGACTAGGCCAAAAAGGCTGCAGCAGTGCTGGATAAACCAGAAAAAGTTCACAGCTAAATTTCAAAGTACAGTGGATGAGCTCTCATGAGATGCAGAAAAATAATTTTAGAGAGTCAGCTGGGATTATCTGTTCTGGGAGAGCATTTTGAGGCTCCACACAGATATTCAGGCTCATGTAACTTCTAATGGGATGGAATCTGAGTCATTTTCAGTTTGCAGAAGTGCAAGCCATGGGTGCACACTTTCTTCTTTTACTTTTTGATTTGGCTATGGAATCTGTCACTGTAGCATCATGTCAGAAGAATAGAATTAAAATTGGGGACCATGAGATTTGTTATATTTGTTACAGGCCCAAATTAACACCATTTCTGGAATGTTAGACCTAATTGATAAGTGTAATAAATAAAACCAGAGGGTAAAGAAAAAAACAAAGTTAATGAGCCCAGTCATCTCCAACCACCTTGTACCACTCATATGATGCAAGGTGGCCAGATTCTAGCTGTATGTAGCCACTGGAGAATTCTCATCAAAGAGCAAGTACCCACAGGTGTAAAGCCTCTGTAGACAAAAGGCCAGAAGAGATCTGAGTGCCGGAGAAAATGGACCATCACCAAGACTCCTGCTACCCCCACAAAAACTTGCCACCAGATAAAAAGTGAAAGTTAGTTCCTCTAATCACCCTCCTTACCACCTACGTTTTGAAATGTCCCCTCTCTGAGGGTAGGGTTCTAAACTACACTTTCCTCAACTTGCTAAATAATTTAGTTAGAGTTCAGTTCTAGCCTGGATTTGGCCAAGTTTCAGTGCAGGAGTCTGAATCAAGCTGGTTTGCCCGTTCCCAGTGGACACAACATGGACATTATATAGCACTCTCAATTGTATAAGAGTGTGTCTGGGATAGAACACACGCACACAAGAAAGTGAAGTGAGAGCGATTGCACAGATGTGAGTAAGGGCAGAATTTCAGACAGACAGAGGCTTCACACAAACACAAGTTCTCACGTCACCATACCCACCCTAGACTGAGCATAACAGCAACTTTAATTATTCCAAATTCACACCAACAAGGGAAATGTGAAATGAGTGAATCCTTTTATTCAGTGACAAAAATGTATCCTCACATTTCTCTCTCTAAAAACCAGAGAAATACTGTGTTTTAAGAAAGAAATCAGTGCTGTATATTGTTAGAGAATGAGCAGGGGGACCCAGAGGCGGATTGAGTAAACAGGCTTCTTTATTGCGGTACTTGTTCCCCTCGACCCAATTGTTGAGTAAGCACTGAGTTATTAACTTAGATAAAAGAGTGTGATGTAATTATGTAAATATTTACATTCACTACAACACTCCCAAAACCCTTATTGAGTAATATGAACGCCCATACAATGAATATTAATAGCCCCTGATTACTGTTTACAGTATTAGCATATTCTACAGATAATTGTACCTTGAAGATACATTTCTTTGCAGTAATTGCAGCCACAGATTCCCTTGATCAGCAGTTTGCAGGGAAGGGAGGGGGAGATATCACTGATTTACATAAAGAGTATTCTTTAGATCCCCACATTCCTTATGCAGCTGCAATGCTTATCAATCCTTAACAAGGAGAAGGGAAGGGAGAGGGATAGCACTTTTTCTACCAAGCGAAGAGACAGTGCCTGCCCTTGCCTTCCTCCCTAATACCATGCTAGCGGTTACCCAGGTTTCAATTAACCCTTACATACCCCAACATATATTGCTCAAGGATAGGAGAGGCAAGCTTCAAAAAGAAAGACAACATAATAAATAGGAGGATAAAAATAAACTTATACCAATCTTAAAATAACAATCAGTTACCTAGGCAAGGAAACAACACAGAAAAGAAACCTAAAATGCATTCTACAGGGGCTACAGCACTAAATGTAAATCTGAGATAAGGAGGTCTCCAAGCACTAGCCTCACAAGTAAGACATTGTATGAAATACTAACATTCTTTCATAGCAACTGTCACCAAGGACATCGTAATTATGTAAAAAAAATGCAAAGAAACACAGATACCTCAAAAAGGGAGTGAAGCAGCATTGTTTTCCCAATGCAACACTGACATATAAAGTACTGAGCCAAATGGTGATGGCCATCACAAACCACTGACACATCCTCCACAAACCTCCTCCAACATCTGATATTTATCATTCCATGACTATGATACTGACACAGCAGGTGCCAGCTCATGCCAAAGCCCCTAGGTTTCCACTGAACACTGAGAAATACATAGCTGGAACCAGTCTTGCTCACCTGTGCGTTACTATTGTTAAACTAGGTATTAGAATTATACAAATGTGTTTAGTGTTTAGAGTTTATTAAATGCTTGTATGTTGCTGCATGCATTAATCTCACTTACAATAGCTGTATCTCATTATATAAGGTTATAGTTAAGTGTTTGAATTATAATCCTCTGTATCTGTGTAAATCACCAAACAGGAGAAAGACATTAGCTAGTGTGAAATGCTAGCTTCCAGCAGAAGGTATTACCTCCTGCCCAACAAAAAGAAAGCCCATCAACACCAGACAAACTATTGTGGACACCAGAGGACCCCCACCCATGAAGAGGAGATGTGCAAGTGAATTCCTCCCATCAGCTGAACTGACAGCTCAGTGAAGGGGGAAAGGGAATAAAAGTCCTTGACAAGGAGAAACTGGATCTCTATGCTGCTTGGACTCTCAAGGGCAAGGTTTTCTAGGCATAAGCAAGAGATCCCCAGTGTTTGGCCTGGGTTAGCCCTAAAGGACATATAAAGCTTGACTATTATAGAAGCTTCTATTACCTTTTGAAACTTCAGACTTCATCTGTGTGTATGTTTACCTGCTTTAACCTTGTAAATAACTATTTCCTTTTCCTATTAATAAATCTATATATAGTTTATTATAGGATTGGCTATAAGCATTGTCTTTGGCGTGAGATCTAAGGTGCAATTGACCTGGGGTAAGTGACTGGTTCTTTGGGACTGGGGGTAACCTGAATATTGTTGTGATTTTTGGTGTAAGGGATCATCCATCACAAAAGCAAACTTGCCTAGTTGACAAGAGAGATTGGAGTACCCAAGGGGACTCTCTGTGACTCCATAATTAGGCTGTTAGCGTGCCTGAGGAGTTTACACTTGATAGGTGAAATCTAAGTATAGAACTCACAGTCAGTTGGGGTTTGTGCTGTGCTTCTTAGCAGCCTGCCCACAGGTTGGTACTCACGCTCTTGAGCCACTGCAGGACCACTTGACAATGACAACCATAACACTGTACCTGATGAGGTACCCAGCAAGCAAAGTTATTATCTATTTGTTATTAATCTGCTTTAGAGCAACATATGTTTTATTTACAGTTTTTGTTTTTTTGGTTTTTTTTGCTAATCATATTTTCAAAGTGTAGAACAACAACACTCTAGTTAGGAGCGGATTATCACAGGGAACTATTGTGATAGGGTATAAGGGAAATGGGTGGAAAAGTGTGAGGAAAAAAGAGGCATCCTCTCTCATCTCCTCCCCATTTTAGAATAAAACATTGTAGCACTTTACTATAAAGGACAGCATGGAAGAAAACAAAAAATTTTCCCTATGTGAACCCTTTACTGTTTTCTCATAGTCCCAACTGCTCCCTCACCAACCTAGTTTTTACCTCACAATTCTTCCACCTCCCCCACACACACCTACCACCTGACTCTATTTGCCCCTGCACTTAACCCTGCCCACCAGTTCAGAACCTCCTCAAGCCCTTTCATCTCCCTCTAAGTCAATCTTCACCAGCTCAGAAACAGCCCACACACACTGATTAATTCATAAACTGAGAACTCTTCCTATCTAACCTCTCTACATCTCAGAATCACTTATTGAGCAGTGAGCTTTCTGCTACCCAACACCCCAGAGGGACAGAAACACTGCCCCCTGCCTGCCCCCAACACACAGGTTTAGGGCAGGGCTGACTTGATTATCTACAAAGAAGTCTGTATTCCATGTTCTTTGTCTCTTTCATGTGATGCAATGATTCCAAGGGACGAAGGCTACAGGAAGCATGTGCTGCGAGCTTTGTACTCGGCCTTTGTGAGACAAGCCTGAATTAGGCCTATAGAAGCCTCTATATTCTGCTCGGTGCATCCTCGCTATGCTATGTGCAGTCCACGTGCTGCACAATCAGATTCCTCCAGTGGCAGCCAAGTCTGCTGGGTCAGCTGCAGCACCACTGACATCTACAATATTATCAGTTGAGCTTAGCCCCCTTTGTCCCTGATGACCAGCAGTTCCCAATTAATCCAATACAGGGAACATTAAATTGCATATTCTGCACTGGTATTACCTCTGTCCCAATCCATCACCACTCAAGAGTACTCACTACAGCCCATCAATTTCTGTTATATGGCCAGAATGGCATGTAAGCATAGGCTTTTCTGAAGACTTGGAAATACTGTAATTGCGGGGAAATGCAGTTATAGTTAGCAGGCATAAAAATGCTTCCTCATCACCCTACAAGGGACACTCTTTTATAGGCTTAATTCAAGGAAGCACTAGCCTAAATTGGGAAGCTCAGTAATATCATTTTTAACAACAGGCAGCTGATACATTTCCTGCATGTTTGGAGTTTCAGTGTGTTAATTTTTGGTTTCTTGGCATGCCACAAGAGTGTATGACAAGCTGTATCCAAAATAAGGTATGAGGGGGAGGAAGGGGGAAGAAATGAAGAGCTGTGTGTTTTCTTTGCCAGTCATTTCATCCTATCTTCTCCATTTGTTTCTATTCAGTTGTATGCTTTTCAGGGCAGGAACTATGTTCATTTTGTATCTTGTACAGCACTGAGCATACTATTGGTCCTTAAATAATAGTCACTCAACAGGAAAAAGGGACAAAGAATCTTGGGTATCATGTATTCATTTTGATTAATGGTTTTATTTTTTTCTTGAATTCATCCAAACAAAATAAATTATTGTTCACTTAAAAAAAAAAAAAAAAAAAAAAAAAAAGAGTTGGAAAAAGAGAAGAGACAGTTATTTCTAGCAATGGGTTTCCCTCCAAATAAGCCATGCTAGGCCAGAGAATGAAATAATCAAAGTTCATGGGGGACAGCTCAGATTTGGAAACACCTTTTTACTTGGAATTTGCACTTGGGCGAGGTGCAGAGAGTATTGGGAGGGTCAGAGCCATGACTTGCCTGCTCTTCATCTTTCCCTTCCCTGTTGGGGAGACAATTTGCACCTACAGAATGCATCTGGAGCAGTGCAGGGACTCCACTGCTGAACAGACAGCATAAAATTCTTCAACCGTGCCACCATTAAGTACCTATGAAGTGGTTACGTACAATGTGGCACCCTATGCACCAACAAGTTAATTCTCCTTCAGTCTGTGACAAAGACCATTCAGTGTCTTCCGAATTTGTTTTAATGTGTGTCTGCATCATAAGAAACATTATTGAGTTTTAAAAATATTACCATCAGTACTCAAATTTAAGACTAAATAACAGATGGCAAGGGAGAGAAATTAGTTAAGCTTCAAAATCTTGACAGGTTGGCATATGAGTAAAGCATATCCGATCCAAAACATTTCATATGTAAAGAGCTAAACCAGAACAAGAACAGCCCACAAAGCTGAGATGCCTCTTCAAATTATCATGTTAAGAGCTGCTGAATGGCCAGATCCTATGGACATGAGGATCCTTGCCTGCACTGTAGCTGTTTAATGGCTTGATTCTATTAGCATAGTTTTGCCTTCACTAAGATTGAAGGATCAGGATGGTCGGATAAACAAGCCATAGCTAAGGCTATTTCCCCCATCCTCATTTGACAGCTAACCATGTAAGGGTTTACTCTTTCTTAGGAAGGACACCAAATTAGCCCCAAAGCTTTGCCTACACACAAAAATCCCACCAGTTTAATTAAAATCGGGGTCATACTTTATAGGTACGTTTATAAATAGTTTATAAAAGGTTCATGAACTATTAATACATGTTTTAATAAATGGTTACAATTGATATATCTATATCTATATATCTATATATATATATATATATATACACACACACAGAGAGAGAGAGGGGGGGGGGGCTTATAGCCATCATTATCACACACTACTTATATCTATAACATGTTTATAGCATCTATTAATCATTTACCAGTCCTCTTCATAAACAATTTGTAAATGTGCCCTTAATACAAAGTGCAACCACAATCAGTTCAAAATCCAATTTAAACTGATGCAACCTTCTATGTAGACACACTTACATCATGTAAGTGGCACAAAGTGGTCTCAAAACAGATGCAGATGGCCAGCAGAGAATTCCCCCTGCACAAGGGCTATCTCTTCCAGCAAAAGGCTAGCACAGTTGGTTCTGCCACCTCATGTGTCAGCCACCTTTCACCTCCAGTTTAAAGAAAGGGAAGGATGTGTCAGATGTGGGGTCTGGGAGGAACAGGGAGAGAAGATGCGTGGCAGAGCAGAATGGAGATACACCTAATTCTCCACTGATGCAAAGTCCCTTGGAGAGTTCACATCACTGACATAAGCCTTTTTCTTTTTTGTTTCAAAATTTGTGCGAGTCATTAAATTGCACCTAAAACACTGCATCGGCGCAGCTGTACTGCACTTAAGTGAAGACGTCCCTAGACCAATGGGAAACCTTCTCCCATCGGTGTAGTTAATCCATCTCTGCGAGAGGTGGTAGCAATGTCAATGGGAGAAGCTCTCCCACAAACATAGTGCTGTCTACGTTGGAGGTTAGGTTGGTATAACTGGATGTTTCACACCTCTGAGCAACATAGTTATACTGAATTAAGTCTGTAGTGTAGACCTGGCCTAACAAGCAAAGTCAAGAACATTTTTTTTCCTTTTCTTCTATATACCATGTATCACAAAAATACTCTAACCATTGTGTACCCTCAACCTTCCTCTAGGTCAGCAGTTCTCAAACTTCATTGCACCATGACCCCCTTCTGAGCAGAAAAATTGCTACACGACCCCAGTGCTCTTTGTTACTCAGAATAGTTAGTATTTTAAATAAAAAAAACACATTACAAGGCCATATCCACAAAAAGTAGCCACTAAATATTTTAATTCACAATATGCTCGCAAGACAATCTTTATATCCAGCAGTAAACAATAAACATAAATATGCACCTAAAGGTAGGAGTGAGCTTATATGGATGAACACAAATCCTTGAAGCGGGGCTCTGTGTGGCTGAGATAAAGAGGGAGGTCATCTTCAACAGCAAGATGGACCCTGTATTTGTTTTTCAGTAAAGTCAGTATTGAAAAGCCAGCTTCACACAGGTAGGTGGATGAAAATGGCATGAGCGCTTTCAGTGCTGCAGATGACAGCTCTGGATATTCTCGCACAGAAATCCAGAAGTTAGCAAGAGGTTGCTCAGAAAAATCTCAGTATCAACGTCTCATCACAGGAAAGGTTCATTAATGTTTCTTTCACTGTCAGCAACATAGAGTTTGCAGTCATTTCTGCATTAAAGGGATTTCTAATCCACACCTCTGTTTTCTGATCTTTTTCAGGGAAGTATTGCTGAAACTGCTTTCCAGGTGCTTGATGATAAAGGGTTGCCAGTCATGCTTTGGCAAGGCATTTTCATCCAAAAAGTCAACCAGTAAAAAAAAAAAAAGCTTCAAAACTGCCACTGTCCACATGAGCATACCACAAGGAATGTCTGCTAGGTAAGCTTGCAAAGCAAGTCACTTGATATTTGCAAACTTTTCGGCCAGCGGGGAATCTTTGTCTGAAAGAAAAATTCTCACTTCCTCTCTGGGCTCAAACGAATGATTGAGAACCTATCCCCGAGACAGCCGCCGAACTTTTGTGTGGTAAAGTAACTGATGGCACTCAGCTCCGATCTCATTTCACAAAACTCCAAACAGACATACACTTGTTGAGCTACTCTTGATGAAGTTGACTGTACAAACAGCTTCATTGAGAACTTGTTTTAGAACGGGTGGCAGGGTGAGTTTTTTGGGGTTTTTTTGCAACTAGAGCTTGCCAGTGTATAATACAGAGAGTCCAAACTGCTTGTGGTGCAACAGCCTGCACTTGGGTGACTAGCCCGCTGTTTCTTCCAGTCATTGCACATTTCTACACAGCGCTGCCATTCCAAGCCAGAATCAGAGACAAAAGCATCCAAAAGTGCCAAGAGCTGTTCCCCTGTAGCATGCTGCGTTAATGGCCAGCAGAACAGAAATTCCTCTTGGAGCGGGGGAAAAAGGGATTTTGCTTGATTTTAGCAATCACTTGTTCAGTCCAGTCATTTGCCATACTGTGAATGTGCCTGTGTCATTAGAGACAGGACTCAAATCAAGTTGAGTTGCTGCACCTTGCCCCAACATAATCAAAACCATTTTCTTCGCACATGGCAGAAAAAAAAAACATTTCTGCAACAGTGTGCGGTTTCCCAGTTTTAGCTATCCAGTACGACACAGCAAAAGATGCCTCAAGGGCTCTCTCATTTGCTGTAGCTGCCATTCTCAGTACTGTTTTCTGGCCCTTTAGCTCTCCCAGCTTTCACTGAAAAAAATCGAACAATTTTGTTTGAAGAACTGTGCCATGGCTGGAAGTGCTGCAACATACTTTTTAAGCTCCTTTGCCAGAACTTCACCACACACCGTGGCCGTGGGTCCTCCTGAAAACCAACTGAGTTCAAAAAAGAATAACATATGTTCATGGAGGATAGGTCCATCAATGGCTATTAGCCAAGATGATCGGGGATGCAACCTCATGCTTTGGGTGTTCTAAGCCTCTAAGTGCCAAAAGCTGGGAGTGGATGACAGCTTTTGATACTGTCTCGCATGACCTTCTCAAACAAACTAGGGAAATGCAACCTAGATGAAGCTACTATAAGGTGGGTGCAAAACTGGTTGGAAAACCATTTCCAGAGAGTAGTTATCAGTGGTTCACAGTCATGCTGGAAGGGAATAACAAGTGGGCTCCGGCAGGGATCACTTCTGGGTCCAATTCTGTTCAATATTTTCATCAATGATTTAGATAATGGTACAGAGAGTACACTTATAAAGTTTGCAGACGATACCAAGCTGGGAGGGGTTGCAAGTGCTTTGGAGGATAGGATTAAAATTCAAAATGATCTGGACAAACTGGAGAAATGGTCTGAAGTAAATAGGATGAAATTCAATAAGGACAAATGCAAAGTACTCCACTTAGGAAGGAACAATCAGTTGCACACATATAAAATGGGAAATGACTGCCTAGGAAGGAGTACTGCGGAAAGGAATCTGGGGGGCATAGTGGACCACAAGCTAAATATGAGTCAACAGTGTAACGCTGTAGTAAAAAAAGTGAACATCATTCTGGGATGTATTAGCAGGAGTGTTGTAAGCAAGACACGAGAAGTAATTCTTCTGCTCTACTCCGTGCTGATTAGTCCTCAACTAAAGTATTGTGTCCAGTTCTGGGTGCCACATTTCAGGAAGGATGTGGACAAATTGGAGAGAGTCCAGAGAAGAGCAACAAAAATTATTAAAAATGATTAAATGATTAAAGGTCTGGAAAACATGACCTATGAGGGAAGATTGAAAAAATTGGGTTTGTTTAGTCAGGAAAAGAAAAGATGAGAGGGGACATGATAACAGTTTTCAAGTATGTAAAAGGAGGAGGAAGAAAAATTGTTTTTCTTAACCTCTGAGGATATGACAAGAAGCAATGGGCTTAAATTGCAGCAAGGGAGGTTTAGGTTGGACATTAGGAAAAACTTCCTGTCAGGGTGGTTGAGCACTGGAATAAATTGCCTAGGGAGGTTGTGGAGTCTCCATCATTGGAGATTTTTAAGAGCAGGTTAGACAAACACCTGTCAGAAATGGTCTAGAAAATTAGTCCTGCCACGAGTGCAAGGGACTGGACTAGATGACCTCTCGAGGTCCCTTCCGGTCAGGGCCGGCTCCAGGCACCAGCTAAAGAAGCAGGTGCTTGGGGTGGCCAATACCAAGGGGCGGCACTCCAGCCGCTATTGGGGCAGCACGTCCGGGTCTTCGGCAGCAGGTCCCTCAGTCCCTCTCAGAGCGAAGGACCTGCTGCCAAATTGCAGCCGAAGAGTGGAGCAGCGCAATCGCGCTGCCGCGGCTTTTTTTTTTTTCCCCCGCCGCTTGGGGCGGCAGAAAACCTGGAGCCGGCCCTGCTTCCGGTTCTATGAGTCTATTATTCTATGACAGGGGATGAATCATTTGATAATTTCCCTGTTCTGTTCATTCCCTCTGAAGCATCTGGCATTGACCAGTGTCAGAAAACAGGATAATGGGCTAGATGGACCATTGGTCTGACCCAGTATGGCCTTTTTATGTTCTTATTCTTATGTTCTTTATGGGAGGGGAGCTTTAGCTTTAACAATGCTACACAGCGGCCCCAACACCAGTGGCTGTCCCGGACATGCACTAATTGAATTCAGTGGATCCCTACCCATGCAGTACTGCCTACATTGGAGGCTGCGTTGACCAGGTCCATTTTCCAGTGGAAAGGAGGTTGAGGATGGCTTGTGCTGCTTACCAATGTCCTTCCCAATCTGCAGGCTTTTCAGTTTCAGGGATGCTCTGCAAAAATGAAAAAGAATAAAATTTCAGTGGTTGGTACTGAAAAGCAAATACCCCAGATTCCCAATGATGTTTGGTCCTGGCATAGGAAAGCCTTTCCAGTTTGCCTTGAATCACTATTGTGACTCAGTGGCTATGTCTAAACTGCACGCTTTTTTCAGTGGCATGTAGAGTATGTACCTAGCACAGGTTTAAGCGGCAGTGTAGGTGGCTTAAGCGAGTAGAGTACAGACACGCCTGCCTTCCCATCTACAGCTCCCTGGTGCTAGAGCCCAGGTAAGAACGCCGGCAGCAGAGAGGCAGCAGAGAACAGCTCTGCCAGATCCCCATTGCTAGAGTTCTCTTTCCCCTGCCTCCTCCCAGCCAGAGCCTTTCACTGACACATGTAGCTACACACTGCAGTGATGCATCTTGGTTTCACTGTGGTGTATAATACACTGTGGTGTGTTTCCTACACCACCGAAATTGATGTGTAGTGTAGATGTAGCCTTAGTGGCTAACTAAAAAAAAATGCACACATTAAATGATACTCATTATAGCCAACACCCGGGGGATGGGGATAAACTCCATTGTAGTCAATGGGAATATTCCCATGAGTAAAAGCTGCAGGATCAGGTCATTAAATCTTTCTTGACAAAAAGCCCAAATGAAACATTTGGAAATTCTATGATTGGGCTTTTGATCTCTAACCTGAAAAGGTACCCGGAGCAAGGACAGCGGGAAAAACACCTTCGTTTTTGGACTCTTACCCTCTGGCACAGTGGTCCCCAACCTTTTCCTTCTGGCGGGCGCCAAAAAAAAAAAAAAAAAAAAAAAAAAACGAGCACTGCCGGCAGGCGCCAACAAAAAAAAAAAAAAAAACCAACCCCAGCGCTGCCGGCGGGGCAAAAACAAAAAAAACAAAAACACACCCCGAGTGCTGCCGGCGGGCGCCAAGCGCTGCTGGCGGAGCAAAAAAAAAAACCCTGAGGGCTCCGCGGGCGCACTTACACCCGCCGGCGGGCGCAATGGCGCCCGCGGGCACCGCATTGGGGACCCCTGCTCTAGCATAATTTTATTCAGTGTTTAGTACCACAGTGACAAATGCTTTGCAAATATCTAATATTAGACATTTTTTTCTTACAGCTTTAATTTTCTTTAGAGTATATTTAGTTAACTACACTGCAGGGCTTCACCAGGAGTTCTCCATTCTTTCTATGGTAGTCCTATGCTACAGCCACTATTTTCAACTGAGGAGCTTGCCACCACAGTTCAGGGCAACCACACCTGCATCCTCCATCCCTAGGCCATCAATGAAACCCACTCGAGGCTCCCAACTCCTCTGCCATCACCTCTCTTAGGAGATACCTGTGTCTCTCTCCCTCCTAACCAGGGTTTTTCCAGGCTGCACAGTTCCTTGACGACACAAGAGTTCCCTGAAAGCCAGACTGCCTAAACAGGCCAACATCTGTGCTTTGCTTTCTCCTCAGAGGGTATAAACAGCATAATTGCCCGCAGTTATAAGTTATCACATAGCCCTGTCTAAACAAGTACATTTATTCTTAAGGTGAAAACATTACAGAGAAAACATATTAAAAACAATAAAAGCACTGACATGCATGCTCATAAGCTTATCAGAGGTTGTTCCCCCTCCCCACTCCAGCAGGGGCTCTGGTCAGTGTCCGTCCTTCCAACCCTTCCTGAGAAAGGACTGGAGCCCCTCCTTGGACAGAAGGTCCTCTCCGTTTGCTGGATCAGAAAGAAGGCCCTGAGTCAGTTTCAATTCAGGCTATTTATCCAAAAGTCCATTTTTTGTCTGTTGGTCTCTGGAGAATCCAATCTGAACCAGTATATGCGAGCTTCTCCAGGTGGTGGTACCTCTCTGGAGGTGTTACAACCTGAGTGAATTTGCCTTATCACCCCGCACAGTTCTTAGTTCCTGGAGGGCTGGGGTCACCCTCCCCCATGGAATTACACACAATCTCTGTCCCACGATACATACATTTAATACAAGAAGATCCCTCAAAGATATTGCAGGATATTACCATATCTGTCACACTTGCATTCTTAGGAATACTCCCAACCAAAGCTGCTGGTAGGTATAATGCACTCCTTTTCCTCCAGGTTTGGGAGTATCACCTCTTCAATACTTCACCTCATGTTGGCTCAGGAGCAAGATATAAACCCAGCTCCCCTCACTGCAGTTCAAGATGATGAAATTCATCCTGATGCATTGATCTGGGTTAGGGTTGCCAACTTTCTACTTGCAGAAAACAGAATACCCTTGCCCTGCCCCCTGCCCCACCCCTTTTCCAAGGCCACGCTCCTGCTCACTCCATCCCCCTCCCATCTGTCGCTCGTTCACTTACTCATTTTCACCGGGCTGGGGCAGGGGGTTGGGGTGCATGGGGGGTGGCGGTGAGGACTCTGGCTGTGGGTATGGGCTCTGGGGTGGGGCCAGAGATGGGAGGCTTCGGGTGCAGGAGAGGGCTCCGGGCTAGGGCAGGGTGTTGGGGTGTGGGAGGGGTGAGGGCTCTGGCTGGGGGTGCAGGCTCTGGGGTGGGGCCAGAGATGAGGGTTTTGGGGTACAGGAGAGGGCTTCAGGCAGGGGCAGGGGATTGGGGTGTGGGAGGGGACTCTGGGCTAAGGCAGGCGGTTGGGGTGTGGGAGGGGATACGGGCCCTGGGCTGGGGGCTCCAGGGTGAGGCCAGAAATGAGATGTTCAGGATGCAGGAGGGGGATCCAGGCTGGGGCAGGAGGTTGGGGTGTGGGGGTATAAGGGCTCTGGCTGGGGGTGTGGGCTCTGGGGTGGGGATAGGGTTTGGGGTGCAGGAGGGAACACCAGGTGGGGGCCGGGGATTGGGGTGTAGGAGGGGGTCCAGGCTGAGGGTTCTGGGTAGCGCTTACCTCAGGCAACTCCCGGGAAGCTGCCGGCATCTCTCTCTGGCTCCTAAGCAGAGGCACGACCATGTGGCTCTGTGCACTGCCCATGCCTGAAGGCACCGTCCCCTGAGCTCTCCTTGATCACAGTTCCTGGCCAATGGGAGCAGCTGAACTGGTGCTGGGGGTGGGGGCAGCATGCAGAGCCCCTGTGGCTGTCCCTCTGCCTAGGAGGCAGAGGGAGATGCGAGCAGCTTCCCGGGAGTCATGCAGAGCCGGGTAGGGAGCCTGCCTGCACCGCCGACTGGAATTTTAATGCCCAGAGCCTCCTGGATCCCTTTTCAACTGGGTTTTCCAGTAGAAAACCAGACACCTGGCAATCCCAGCCTTCATGGCACTACTTTAACCTCATGAATGGGATGAGCTGTGAGGTCTATAGGAAGAACAGCCCTGTGGGGAGCTACTGCAACCCCTGTGCACAATGAAGGGAGGTGTCTCTATAGGTTCTCTACAATATCTCTGTATAGGGCAGTGTAGAGGGTGGGTTGTGGGCAGGGTGAACTTTGGCCTGGCTATGGGTGTATGGATTTTGTCCACCCCTCACACAATTCGTTTATTACTTCTAGTTCAGCCTATACAGCTTCTCTTCACTCTTCAATATTTCTTGTGTAAAGTAAAATAGCACAGATATTTTTCACTTTTAGAGTTTTTTTCTGCTCTGTACCAGCAAACAAAAAAATCAATCATCAATTTAAAGTGTAACTGCTTCAATGGTTCAGCTCCTTCATGTCTCTCTAACCACCATAAAGCTTGCTCTAATGAGCAGGTAGATTTGGACAGTCAGGACAATGTCTGCCAGATTTTATCCACATCATCTCACTCCTCCTGATCACTGCATGATTCCATGCATTTATTTGCAGCTCGTACATTTTCTGCAGGCAAGGAATGTATAGAAAGAGCGGGCATTTTCTCATCCATGTGTGTAATAGCTCCTTCCTAACTTTCACTTATCTAATTAGGGCCACCACTAAGCACTGGCCCAATCCTGGCATTTGCAAATGCCTTTCACCTGTGCTACCCCTCAATAAAGCTTTAAGGGCCAGATCATCCACTTTCCTTTCTTACCTAAGTAGACCCACTGACCACAGTGGTGTTCAGATCCCGAGTTTCCCTTAGATAGATGTTCTAGGCAAATTGGGTGCTATTTTCTTTACTGTAAGTGGGTTCTTGCCCCTTAAAATTCTATTGCTATAATACAAGCTTTCAGTGGTTCGTCTTTGCCTTACATCAGGGGTAGGCAACCTATGGCACGTGTGCCGAAGGCGGCACGCGAACTGATTTTCAGTGGCACTCACACTGCCCGGGTCCTGGCCACCGGTCTGGGGGGCTCTGCATTTTAATTTAATTTTAAATTAAGCTTCTTAAACATTTAAAAAACCTTATTTACTTTACATACAACAATAGTTTAGTTATATATTATAGACTTATAGAAAGAGACCTTCTAAAAACGTTAAAATGTATTACTGGCACGCGAAACCTTAAATCAGAGTGAATAAATGAAGACTCGGCACACCACTTCTGAAAGGTTGCCGACCCCTGCCTTACATATTTGGAAAAGGAAAGTAACCTTGTTGGTGGAACAAGGTTAATTACTTGAAAGGACAGGAAATGGCCTGTTCATAGTTCTGTCAAAAGGAAAATATTACTGTTGTAACTTCAGCCATATTTTCAGTGGCAAGAGACTGACTAGCACGTACAAAAATGCATGTGCAATGGGGTATTTAAGTGTTCACATATTCATCTGCAGGTGCAATTCTGCTAAATGTGCACATGGGTGCAGACATGCAAATGCACAGATTTTGCACCTGGACCTCAACCAGCCCTCTTTGAGAAGCGTAGCTCTCAAAGTTCTGCTCATACTTCAGCCACAGGCACAGTATCTGTTTAAAGTGAGTAATAAGGGAAGGAATATGGGTATTAGCAATCTGATAAACATTCTTAATTCAGTCATTAAGGATCACTGCTCTGCAAACAATGTGGATGGTTATTGTGATCCTTATAACTATTCAGTTTTCTTTCATATTTGATACCATGTTGTGATTTTTCAGTAGGACAAATCAAATATTCAAGGAAAAATATGCTTTTCGTTTTACAAATAGTAATAATGTCCTTGTACTATAAATTGTGCTAGTTTGCAAAAAAACAAATACTGTAGCTTTAGTTTATAAAGAAATTATCTGTGTTGATGCATTTCATAATCCAAAAGTAAAAATAGGCAGAGAATTTATAACTGTGTATGAATCATTAATTTCACTGTGAATAAAGGAAGACATGTAGTCCATTTAATTTCTCTCCTAAACCTTCACCCCACTTTTCAAAATATGACATTTGCCTTCAGTGATTTAACTTCCTGATGAAGAAGTTGCAGATCAAGATATATGTGAATGTGTCCTACATTGTGTCCCTGCATTGTCCATCTTCCTATTTCATAACTTCTCTGTCTTTATTCTCTTTGACTCTCTTCTTTAAAGCGTTGCTATGGCTGTCGGCTATAAAAACCTGGTAGATGAAGTGCTTCATTATCCCACTCTTAATTCAGCTACTGAGAACATTTAACAGAGACATTTTCCTTTTTCTCTTGCCACTCCTCAGGAAAAATAGACTCTTTATTTTCCCAATCATGTTCTTTGAGACCAAAATAATGAGGGAGAGATTTATCAGACTCTTATTCTTACAATTAGCTAGTATATTATCCTATTTTTTCTCCTGGGGTGGTCAGAGATATGCAGTAGAAAAAATCAATTAAATATTCTCAGTGTTGCCTATTTTAAAAGATTTTATTTAAGAATGTCACTGAGTTATTAAAATAATGTTTTATTTTATGGTCCATATTGTATCTTTTCCTGTGCTGCTAACGTGCTTTTACCAGGTTGTGCTTTTACCAGGTTGTTCAGCCATGGATACAATTAAAGGCTAAAGCAGAAAGTAGACCAATTGCCCCACCTACTTCAACCCTGGCACTGAGGCTCCAGACCCACTTGGGACCTATGGGCCATATGAGCAAGAACCTCCACAAGCTCCTCCCACAGTGAGGCCATCTTATAAAGTGACCCCAGAAGGAAGAGACCCTGGGCAGCTCCAGGTGCAGCAGCAGCAATAGGATGTGAGGCAGGGAATGAGAAAGAATGAGCAATGAGACCCTTCTTTCTGCTCTGGACCCAGACCTAGCTACCCAGGCACCATGTAGGGCAGAAACCTGGTCCACACCTTCTCGGGTTTGGCCTATGAAAGACCCCTGCTGGGAGGAAGGGGCTGATGGTGGTAGCAGCATAAGGAGGATTTGAAGCATAATATGGTCTCCAAAAGCCTGTTCTCTCCAGTTGATGTCACTAGAACCTAGCTCAGAAAGGTAAATTTCTCAGTCCTGAAGCCAAGGAAATAAGTTGAGTAAGCCCTAGATATTGTACACCTACGTTCCCACAGGAAGGGTAGAAAATTTAATGTGCCCAAGACATTTAAATCAACAATAGAAAAGAAATCCAGGTTCCAGAAGAAAATCAGGATTTGAATTTAGATTTGTATTTTGAACACCTCAAAATTCAGGGGGTTTAGTTCATGCCCATCTCTAATAGAAATAGTAACAATTTCCAAGCAAATTCTTCTGTATAAGCACATATAGATGGGTAACCAAATGTCTGAAGATGTGGATATCCAATTCAAAGGCTAGGTATGGAACTGGCTACTAAATTAATTGGGATACTGTAATTTTTCTTACATTGTAAAAAATAATAATAATAAACCATGTAGTTATAACTGGCCAAATTCAAAGCTGTTTGAATTCAGCTGAATATCAGTGGGGGGAGAAAAGATTGGCTCCATGTATTTCAATGCATCAATAAAATGTGGATTTTTACAGATACTTTCTCTACAAGTGTTTGAAGATACAGCATAGTCATTTAGCAGAAATTCAATGACTCATTGTACTATTATGAATCCAAGCACTCAATTGTATTCATTTCATCAAACCAGTTTCAAGGAAAGCCAATCCCTATGTTGATAGGTACTTTAGACAACCCTTTTCTATAGACAAGCTGGAGAACTATACTGCATTACCACATCTCTAGATAAAGGGCAATGCAATAGTTTCCTCCTCTGTTCATTGACATTTTTAGTTGACAGCATATGAATTTTAGTCATGTATCCTTTCCTTTTGAAGGATAAGTTACACAATGTGCCTAACAGAGATTGTGGGAAAATACTGTGAATTTTCTCTAGATTTACAGAAAGGTCTCAAATTATATGAGTGCTACAAGCAAATAAGGAGACAAGATCTCTGACCAGACGAGCTTGCAATATAGACAGTGTACAGATGATGGATAGGAAGCAACAAAGTAAGTGATTGAGCATTGCTGTTCAGCAGTGACTTGCAGTTTCTTAGGATTTTTTTGTTCGTTTGCTTTCATTTCCCTGTTACCAGTTCCTTGAACAGATATTTTCACAAATGGGAAGAGTTTCACTCCACTGGTATGCCACCTGTTTTCTAATTATTTCTATTATTATTTACTGAGCTCACCTGGGTAAATATGATCCCTGTTCCAGTCCCAAAGAGTTTACAGTCTAGTTCAGACAGACACAAAAACCAACATTCAGGCAAAAAAATTGTTTACGTACATATACAGTACTACATCAGGAGAGGGTAAAAGTCTGAAGTTGCAGAGAAATCTGGCTCTGGTCATTGCTGCACACAGTGTTGTTGTAGTCGTGTTGATCCAGGATACTGACTTCTGCAAGACTTCTCCACTACCTCTATTTTGTATCCTCCCATGATGTATTACATGTTCCATAGTCAGTTCCCTTTTCTAAATTTTGGATAATGGACAGCTCTGCATCTAAACTAGACCTCAAGTATAGTGTAACTCATTAAGTTGGAACATGAACAAGAGGCTGCTAGGCAGCTCTCTAACACCACATTCTACAGGGCATTGTTCTCTGATCCCACTGAGGATTACCAAAAGAAATGACACCATCTGCTCAAGAAACTCCCTGAAAGAACAGGAACAGATCTGTACAGACACATGCCTAGAACCCCGACCAGGGAAATTCTACTTGCTACCCAAGATCCATAAACCTGGAAATCCCGGATGCCCCATCATCTCATTTATCTATGTTGTGGATGTGTGTTGGGCTAGGTACAGACCTTGTGTAAGTCATAATGATACACATGCAAAATTGGATGCCATAACCATCCAATATAGCATCCTAGGGGAGGTTGCAGGCACTTAATGACATGGCAGTAGAATTTTCTCCAAAATAAAAGGCAGTCAGAAGGAAAAGCTCTATGTGGATCAGGTGTCAGAGGTGGAAAATGGCCAGAGATCTCTGTTGCACATACTGTATGGCATTAATTTTGAAATTTGTTTTTGTTCCAAATCGAAACAAAAACAAAAGTTCCAGTGAAGCAAAGTTTTTGAAAATGTTTCATTTCAGGTCCACTGAAATGTTGCATTTCACCTGTTTATTATAATTTGCAAAATAATATAAAATATTTTTAACGTTGTTTCAAAACAAAAATCAAAGCATTCCATTCTGAAAATGTTGAAAGAAGGACGTTTCAATAGTATCAAAACAATTCAGTTCAGTTCTTTTCTAAACAAAATTGTGTTGAAATCAACATGTTCCTGCAGAAAGTTTTGATTTTGCCAAAATTGCATTTTCCAATGGAAAAACATTTAATTTGAAAATTGTCGACCAGCTCTAATATATATAATATATATTAAATATAAATCTTCCCCAAAATTCACTGTTTTATGTAACAGTAAAGGTTGTTCAAGAACAATCACCACCAACCCAAACAAAAAAGAACCCGTAGGAAATCCATGTCAAACACAATACAGCAACCAATCAACAATTTATGGAAAACACAATTTTCATCCAGCCCCATTCAACACGTGTGCTTCATCCATCACCCCTCTCTGACATACAGAACACCCATCAGAACAATTTTGTTCAACCTCTACCAGATAACTAATGTTTGATGCTCTTTTCAGTGGTCACTTAAGATCAGTTTCACAGTATATTAAGGCATAAAACGTAATAGCGTAAACAGTAATAGACATAACTACATAGGCACAGGGAGGCACAGCTACAGTTGCTGTGGGAAGCATATCTTTGAATTTCATGTCTTTCGTGCAGTTATATCTTCAACCATAATTTTGCATTAATACTGTTTTTTTTGCAAAGAATACTAAACAAGTCAATGGAGAAACTTTAGCCATTCCTAATTAAAACACTAAATCAAACATGTCAGAAAACAAATTACTAAAATTAATTTTACTGTAGTAGTAATGTATGACCCTGTGCTTATTGTGGCAATATTTCAACTGTTACAATATGGAGCTTTAAGACCCAAATAAATTAGTTCTATAAAATTTCCTAAGCTTGGAGTACATTGGCAATGATTCAGCTGAAATTAATATCTGTTGAATTGTTTAATAATATATGGAGATATACCTATCTCATAGAGCTGGAAGGGACCCCGAAGGGTCATTGAGTCCAGCCCCCTGCCTTCACTAGCAGGACCAATTTTGCCCCAGATCCCTAAGTGGCCCCCTCAAGGATTGAACTCACAACCCTGGGTTTAGCAGACCAATGCTCAAACCACTGAGCTATCCCTCCTCCCTGCTGAGTTCTGTAGAATGTGCATTCATTTATTCTGGGAAAATGAAAAAGGTCTCTTCCTCTCTACTTGTTATGTCATAGTTTACACACACAATATGAAGTATTATATGTGAACGTTCTCACTGGGTACTCAGCTAAACGGTGCCCAGTCTGTGCACTACCAAGGGACATGCTGGTAACTAGTGAGCAGTTCAAAAGACCTACTTAAATTGCATGTGTTATTCACATAAATTGTTCTGATATTTAAGTGCACACTTCCACAATATGTGTTTGTACCTTACTTGGTAAACAAAGATAAATTGTTTGTTGATTGAGTTCACCTGCAATAAAAACCTGCCATTCTTGTCCTAACCTAGTAGTTAGAGGGATAGGGCGGGGGATGCCATGTGTTATGGCTCTGTGGGCTACTTTTGACCTTTGTTCCACATTATGGATCCATGGATGGGTACAGCTGGAATAATGGATGGCTCAGGGGACTGATAACAGGTGAGTTAATAAATTTGTCCCCAAAAAGTTTGACAAAATAATGGCTATATCACACTTTGATACAATCACAAATAATCAACACATCTTGATTACATTATTTTCTTAACACTTTCCAGGATCTGCATTTTCACTCCTGTAGAGATACAAGACTGTCTAGCTATCTCGAGTTGTACAATATGCACATCACATGCACATCCTGGAAGCAGTGACTGCAGGGGGGACAAACTCTAGGAAGTAATTTCATCACCATCCCCACTATAGAGGGACAGGAATGCCCTAACACAAGGCTGTGTCTTAAAGTGGGACCAAGATTTGATACTATCTGGTAACTGCTCAATGCCATGTTGGAAAGGAGTTAGTGGAGTTTAATTCAGTTGTTCTTTTGGATAGGAGAGCACATCATAACTGGCACTAATTAGTGCAGGGGTTCTCAAACTGGGGGTCGGGACCCCTCAGGGGGTCACGAGGTTATTACATGAGGGGTTGCAAGCTGCCAGCGTCCACCCCAAACCCGCTTTGCCTCCAGCATTTATAATGGTGTTAAATATACAAAAAAAAGTGTTTTTTAATTTATAAGGGGAGGGGTCACACTCAGAGGCTTGCTATGTGAAAGGGGTCACCAATACAAAAGTTTGAGAACCACTGAATTAGTGCCTTTATTGATAGCATCCACAGAAAAGTAGAAGACTGAAAAAGCATGGAGAATAAATTACCCACTCAGTTCAAATGAGGTTTCTTTGGGGCATGGTTGAATCACTTGTGCGCAAACGTGCACTGCTAATGTTTGTAATACATTAGTTCTGCAGATAAATAGAAGGCTTCATTCTCCAACACTCAGTCTGGAACTCTCTATAAGCACTAAATTCAGTATGGGATTGATCATGACCCCTCTTATGCACCCATCCAGGAGAGAAAGGAACACTCTTATACTCCACCATGAGCTACTCACACCAGTGGAGGCTGCCGGCCTGTGGCAGAGACCAGCTGCTACCAGACTGCTATTGTCTCCTCTGCAGGTGAGTGGGTAGTGCAGCCAGTAGCGGCGCCAGCTTTGCCGGCGCCCTAGGCGGCGGCAGGTCCCGCCCCCGAAACCCCGCCCCCAACAGCGGCGGCGGAAGGTCCCGCCCCCAAATTTGAACGGGCGGCGGGGGCGCCGGCGCCCCCAAAATAGCAGCGCCCTAGGCGACCGCCTAGGTCGCCTAATGGGAGCGCCGGCCCTGAGTGCAGCCTTGGTTCTAACCTCCAGTGTTCCAGACCACACACTGGAGCCAGCACAGAACAACAACAAAAAAGTGCTGGGACAGATTATTTCCCTCTGCAACAAGAGGGAGCAAAAACCAGATTCTGATTCAGAGTCAAGCTACATGCTGCCTTTTACCTGAGCTGGAATATGAGATATTGGAATGAAGCTACTTACCTCAGTCATTACTGTGCATCTTCCTTCCACCATGGCTAAGCAGGAGGGATAGAATCCAGTCAGTGGAATCAATGAAGGGCATTGTGTTACCTAGTTTGACATCCAGACAGGAGAGGGCTCTATAATCCCCCGAGTACAGGAAAAAGGATGTAACATATTATGGTTAGAGAGACCCTGAACAGGAGAGAGCAGAGGCTGCAGGTGAGAAGGAGCAGCAGGCCAGAGGCAGCAGCTTGAAAGCTGACTACAGAGGGAAGGCTGGGTTGCAAGTAGCCTGAGAACTGGGACTGAAAGCTGGACGGGGAGTCTCCTGTTGCTGACGGAGCAAGTAGTAGTTTTAGCAGGGGGATACAGAAGTGTGGTCTGCAAACAGGAGGTGTAAGGGGGTGACTGCATACATAGCAGGTCATCAGTGTGGAGGAGACCTCAATGAGACTGTTACCTCTAAATGTCTGTGTTGGACTCACCCTAGGGTCTGGGTTAGGAACCCTTGGGAAGATTAATTATTTTGCCCACTGTAACACAACATTCTGTCTCATTTGCCAAAAGTTTTTAAATTTTAGTCAATAAATGAGAATAAAAGTAATTGCATATAAATAATTGCAAAAGGCTCCAATGTGCTTCAGTTGCTGCTCTACCCCTACCATGAATGGCACAGTACCCTACTTGAAAGCTTTTTGATAATTATTATAAAGACATATGCACCACCAAGTGTTTGTTTTAGCATAATAATTTCCATCTGACTGTATTGGTGTGACGTTATTGACATGAACTGTGACCGTATAGATCATTGTTGCAACCAAGGTCCTGTAGTTGCACCAAATCTTGTACAAAGGACGTCCAGTAAGGTGTCTATAGAAAGGTTGTAATTTGCTGGTTATGATTATGCTGTCTGTATGTGTGTATCATTTTTGTATTTGAAGTTATGAATATTGGCTATGTACTTGTATCTCAATGTTTTGATTCTAAGTAGCCTTAGTGAAGCATTTGGTCAGCTTTTTGAGAAAGGACTATTCTTGGAAAGTGCCCAATCAAGAAACACTTAACTGACAATGGACTTTTGGAGACGCCAATCCACATCTGAGCTTTCCTGGGAATGTTCAAACTAACATGTAAACAATGGCGTCGGCCTGCAAAAAGCTGAATCATTCATGGACATGTGACTTGCCCAGGTGGCTACAAACTCCATCTTGTTGCTGTGACTTTGCACAGAACAAAAGGATTTTGCCCACAAGAGAGAGAATATAAAATGTCCCGGAAACCCGTCCATTTTGTCTTCAATTGGCTCAAGAGATGGCCTCTCCACCCCAAAGAGATGCCTGAAAGAAACTGGAACAAAGGACAGTAACTACAGGGGTGTGAGTGATTGCTGGACTCAGACTAGGAAGGAGTCCAGTCTGTGAAAGAAGCTTACTGGAACATCTATGGGGGTGAGATTTCATCTGTAGTCAGTTTCTTAATGTATTAGGCTTAGACTTACATGTTTTGTTTGGTAACTTACTTTGTTCTGCCTATTATTACTTGGAACCACTTAAATCCTACTTTTTATACTTAATAAAATCACTTTTGTTTATTATTGAACCCAGAGTTAGTGACTAATACCTGGGGGAGCAAACAGCTGTGCATCTCTCTATCAGTGTTATAGAGGGTGGACAATTTATGAGTTTACCTTGTATAAGCTTTATACAGAGTAAAACAGATGTATTCAGGGTTTAGTCTCCCAGAAAGACTGAATACTGGGTGCTGGGAAAAAAGTCCCAGTTAACTGAGAAGCCCCTAGGCTAAGTAGATCTTAGTTTCTGTGAACTGCAGGGGGGCGTGGCCCAACCTCTTGGTCTGTGCTGGAGCAGGCTGGTGTGTCTAGCTCAGCAAGACGGGAGTGGAGGGAAGCCTTTTCTGGCAGGGGGATTTGTTCTCAGTGGTATCCCAGCCCATCTATTGACAGTCTTGAGGTAGTTTCTGTGATCCAACCCATCACAATTGAATCTGTTTGAGCAGTGCAAAGGGGAAAAAAGTAGAATTCAGTTCCTTGAAAGAGACAGGTTTTTGTATTTTTACTTATGTATAAAAAAGGTCTACAAATCAGTCTAAATCAATTTTGAGGACTCAGCCACAATTCTGTGCATAACTTCCTGAAGTTTTATACTAGCGAAGAGATGGCACATGGCTGCAGACAGTTTCTCTTACTCAACCCGGAGGAACAGAAAATCCAAAGTCCTAACACTGCCTGTCGCTGACTGGATTCTTTTGCTCCAGCTCAGTCAGGGTGGAAGGAAGATGTCCAGTAATGTTTCTGTAAAAACTAGAGAAACACAATTTCATGATTCTGCTTAATGGTTGTCATGTGGTCCACATTCCGATCTCTATTTTTATTCAGTTTAAGAGTTTGATAGAGCAAGATATGCAGAATCTCATAATTAAATTAAATAGTACAAAATATCAGTTTTGTACATAAGTCAAGCGTGCATGGTAATAAGAGGGAAAGGATGGGGAAGTAGGATATGTGGTTTCTATTCCTGGCTCTACCAAAGACATCCTGAGATATTGGGGAAGTCAGTACTTCACATTCTTCATCTATCTCATGGGTCATTGTGGGGCTTAAGTCATTAATGTATGGAGTGCGCTGATAGATAACAGATGCTGTAAATTCAGAGTATTACTAAGTCTCAGAGAGGAAGTGGTGTTTCCATAGAATCTAATGAAGACTAGTCACTGCACCAAGAATGGCTTACAATTCTCTTTTAACCAACAATATCAGTGTGATGGGTTGCCCCCCTTAAGGTGCCACCTGATGTGCTGAGATACCACTGAGCCTGCCTGTTCTGTCAGCCTGGGCACCCCTCTTACCTGTCTTGCTAAGCCAAGCTATTAAGCCTCCTCCAGCACACACACAGGCAGGGCCACACTCATCTGCAGAACAAACCCAGACCTGGATCTCAGTGTCTGTAAGACTCAGCTTAAGGGATTTGCCCCAGCACTCAGGTGTCCACATCCCTTGGAGTGCAGACACAAAGTTATATTATGAAATCCACCTCCTCCCTCAATGTGGAAGAAGGTATACACAGCCTCTTACCCCTTCCCCCCCCCCGCCCCAATTATGAATTGTACAAATTGGGTTATATTACAAACAAGAAATAAGTTTATTAACTACAAAAATGAACTGTAAGTGAATATAAGAGATAACAGACAGAACAAAGCAGATTACTGAGCAAATAAAACAAAATACGCAAGCTAGGCTCAATATACTTAAGAAACAGGTTACAAAATGTAATTTCTTACCCTAAATGTTATTTTAGGCAGGTTGCAAAGTTTCTGTGGTTTAGAGTTCCAGTTATATTTCTTTTCAGACTGGACCCCCGTCTCAGTCTGGACTCTCCCCTTTGCCTTCCCTTCAGGTGTCTTTACCAGTCTCTCTTCTTGGGCAGACAGTTCATGGAGAGGAGAAATCCCATTTACCTTCCTCCCCACCCTTAAATAGGATTTACATAAGGCAGGAATCCTTTGTTTCCCAAATTTGACACACACACCCCTTCCCTTTCAGTGGAAAGTTACAAGAAGTCCCAGATAATGTTTAGTATCAGGTGACAAGACCACCTGACTTAGTAGTGTCACAGTTACGTCCCCGGACGCCTCCCAAGAGGGAGAGAGATTAGTATCTTCATGGTCTCGTTGTTCCTTCCTAATGGCCCATCAAATCTGATGGCCTGTCATCTCGTGGGTGTCTTTCCAATACACACCCAGTTGTAATTGTTACATAGTCCATATTCCTAACTTTAGATAAACAGAAATGATACATGCATACAAATTGGATAGTCACATTCAGTAAATCATAACCTTTCCAATGATACCTTACAAGACCCATCTTGCATAAAGTACATCTCAGTTATGTCATATCCATATTATACGCATATTTTCATAAAGAATATGGAGTGTAATGTCACAATCAGATTATTAATATTCAACTGTTTTGATCTTTCCAAATTGTTATATTTGCAGCCCAAGAATCAAGGTATCCATAGATAAGTTGAATAAAATAAATCAGGTACAAATCTGAACAGTGAATAATTCCCCCAAATTTAGACTACATGCCCACAAATCTTTTAGAAGTTATGGAGCTCAACAAACATACTATTAACCTTTAGATTTGAATACAAGATTATGCTATACCAAATGGCATTTTATACTGAATAAATCTGAAGGTGAGATTTTGTGTAAAAAACAAAAACAAAACAAAACAACAACAGCCCTTGCAACATATCCTAAGCCGGGGCGGGCACACTTTTTGGCCTAAGGGCCGCATCGGGTTTCCAAAATTGTATGGAGGGCCGGTTACAGGAGGCTGTGCCTCCCCAAACAGCCAGGCGTGGCCTGGCCCTGCCCCCTATCCGCCCCCGCCCCCTGCTTCTTGCCCCAACGACCCCCCGGGGACTCCTGCCCCATCCAACCCCCCGTTCCCTGTCCCCTGCCTGACCGCCACCAGAACCCCTGCCTGCCCCCCGCCATCCCATCCAATACCCCCCTCTCCTTCCTGACTGCCCCCATCCAACCGTCCTGTTCCCTGCCCTCTGACCGCCCCGACCCCTATCCACACCCCTGACCACTGTTGTAGGAGCAGCAGTGATCTGTATGCTCTGTATAACTATGCTATGTATAACCTGTATACTCAAAAGGTCTGTTATACTTCCCCCCCCTTTGTCTCCTCTCCCTCTTTGAATACCTGTGAAGTGGCTTTCCCCCTCCCGCTCCCTCCTGGAATGCTTGTGGGATGAATGGGCTGGTTGAACAGCTGGAAGATCAGAAGAGCTTCCAGGTAGACAAGGTGCCTAGGACTCTAATTAGACAGCACTCACACATCCAGTGCATGGACACTGCATGGACACTGCCCGAGGTGGAGTGTGACCAACCAGCTGCGGCCAAGTCATCTCTAGTCGCAGGCCATGAGGAGCAGGTCCTTAAAAGGGGAAGGGGCCATGTGCTCAAGAGGGCACTCACAAGTTTGTACCTCCCGTGAATGCCCTTCGCCCAGACCTCCTGGCCAGTGGTTCGCCGCGTTGCATTTCATCGTTCCTCGGGAAGACTTACCTGCATCGCACCATCCATCACTGCGCTATGGGACACTTACCTTCAAGGATCCTAACATCTCCAGTGCCATGCCTGTCCTGGGAGCGTGAGTATGCGAGTGTGTGAGACCCCCCCGCCCTTCCTTTGAGCTTAGCTATCAGTATAATAAACTTGCTGCTTTCTGCCAAACTCTGGTGGGTCATTAGTCCTCCCTAAGCTTACTAGCTGGCCCAATTTCGGGTAATAACCACCACCCCGAACTCCCCTGCCCTCTATCCAACACCTCCTGCTCTCTGCCCCCTTACCACACTGCCTAGAGCACTGGTGGCCGGCGGCACTACAGCTGCACTGCCCAGCAGGAGCCAGCCACACTACCGTGCAGCACAGAGCATCGGGTCAGGCTGGGCTCTGCAGCTGCGCTGCCCCAGGAGCTCGCCGCCCAGAGCATTGCACCGGGGTGGGGCGTGCTGAGACTGTGGGGAAGGGGGAACAGCAGGGGAGAGGCCAGGGGCTAGCCTCCTGGGCCAGGAGCTCAGGGGCCGGGCAGGAGGGTCCCGCGGGCCGTAGTTTGCCCACCTCTGTCCTAAGCTGTATAATGCAAGACTTCGACTAAATGTGATAGAACACATTAATGTTTTCCTCAAATACCTTCTGTCATTCTGGAATGCAGCAGTGCAATATCACTGTGTCTTTGATTTACCAAGAGACCAACACTGTAGGCACATCAGCTAAACAAATTGTTTTTAGATGGTCTAGCACAGGAGTGTCCAACCTACAGCCCGCTGGGCTGTACACAGCCCAGAGCATTTCATAAGGTCCTCAGCCTGCTTCAATACAATATACTAATGGCCGCTTCAGTTGCATTTTGTTGTCATGTTTATATCACTTTAGTTTATAAAATTTATATCACTTTAGTTTATTGTGTGTAAGCAGACAATACTGTACATAAGTTGTTTCTATCTAAATACGTACAAAACAAGCTGAACTTAAAATATAAATCAATACAGGCGACTTTAAATCTTACTAAAATATGTAGAATCTGTTTGGCGCACACAAGTTTGTGCTTAGGTTTATGTGGCCCTCCTGTGTAATGAGGTTGGGCATCACTGGTCTAGCACATTTCAATTGCCAACAATGCCCCTCTGCCATGTACATTGGCCAAATCGGACAGTCTCTATGCAAAAGAATAAATGGACACAAATCTGACATCAGGAATCATAACATTCAAAAACCAGTAGGAGAACACTTCAACCTCTCTGGTCACTCAGAAACCGACTTAACGGTGGCAATTTTGCAACAGAAAAGCTTCAAAAACAGACTCCAACGAGAAACTACTGAGCTTGAATTAATATGCAAACTAGATACCATTAACTTGGGTTTGAATAGAGACTGGCTGGGTCATTACACATATTGAATCTATTTCCCCATGTTAAGTAACCTCACACCTTCTTGTCAACGGTCTAAAATGGGCCATCTTGATTATCACTACAAAAGTTTTTTTTCCCCTCCTGCTGATAATACCTCATCTTAATTAATTAGCCTCTTACAGTTGGTATGGCTACTTCCACCTTTTCATGTTCTCTGTATGTATATATATTTCTTACTCTATGTTCCATTCTATGTATCCGATGAAGTGGGCTGTAGCCCACAAAAGCTTATGCTCAAATAAATTTGTTAGTCTCTAAGGTGCCACAAGTACTCCTGTTCTTTTTTATCAAATTATGTATTTCCTATCAAGCCTTTCGAGATTCAAAAGAGAATCAAAACTGTTGGGGAGCCAAATGCTTCATGATTGACAATGTTAAATTTGTACAAAGAAAGGAAGTAAATTACCATCTTAGTAAGAGCCATAATTGCCTACGAGAGCTAGATCAGTGCAATTATTTCATTCTCATGATTAAAGGTCCCAAATGACTTTAGTTATCACTAGGGAGCTTCCAAATTGATATGAACATTTTCCTGTAGTTTCACATAAGAATTAAAATATGACTGATGCTGGCAAGCCAGGTCTTGCCAGGCTGCAGGCATTAGCTAAGAACTGATAACCTCATAGCTAGAGACCATACCAGGTCACCTGTATGTTAGTTTTGCTCAAAATATGTGTAAGTCTTATAAGACTGTATTTAGTGTACAGACTCGATGAAATGCTTGTATGTTGCTGCATGCATTAATCTCACTTAGAATATCTATATCCCATTGTGGCAGGGCGAAGACTCACTGGCACGGCGCCTCGTGCGGGTCATCCTGGGAATTAGCTCTTCCAGCCCGGAGCGCCCTCTGCAGGCCAGTGTCTCGCCTGCTGCTGGCCCCCCATGTCCCTCCTGGACCCCAGTGCCCCTCTACATCAGGGTTCTGCCCCCAGCAGCAACCCACAATCTGGGTCTCCCCACCCAGGGGAACCCCCAACCCTCTATCCCCACCTTGCCTCAGTGGCTACTGCCAGTCACCATCCAGCCCCCGCTCACTGGGGCAGACTGCAGTCTATAAACCACTCATCATCAAGTGGGGTTAGGACCTGCTGCCTTTGGCTATCGCTGGGCTGTCCCTCTGCAGCCCCAGTACCTTTTTAGCAAGGCCTGCAGCCTGGGGTTTTACTAGGCTGGAGCTCCCCAGCTCCCTTTGCCCTTCCCCAGCACTGGTCCACCTCAGGTACCCTTCCCAGCTCCCAGGCAGCCAGGTCCTTCTCTCTCAGGAAACTAGCAAGAGAGTATGTATTAGCTTCTGGCCCACAGCCCTCTTATAAGGGCCAGCTGGGCCCTGATTAGCTGGCCACAGCTGTGGCTGCTTTCCCCATCAGCTTACCTTTTCCCAGCTGCAGCCCACTCCAGGGCTGCTTTAATCCCTTCAGGGCCGGAGCGGGGTGACTACCCCGCTACACCCATGTTATAAAGGAATATTTAAGTGTTTGCTCTGAAACTGTAAACCCCAGAGTCAGGAGAGACACATTACCAAGTTTGCCACAGAATGTGTTATCTTCTGACCAACAAAAGAAGGGCTATAGACCCTAGCAAACTATTCTGGAACATCAGAGGACAAAATACATTGTTGATGGCTCTCCCCTAAACACAGGAAGAGGAGACATGCATGTGAATTCGTCCCATCATCTTGAACTCTGGGGGAAAGGAATAAAAATCCCTGACAAGAAGAAACTGCATCTTTTTGGCTGTTTGAACTCTGAAGGGCCAGAGACTCTAAACTGAACCCAGAGATCCCCAGGGGCTGCCTCCTGGGTCTACTCTGAAAGACACTTGGAATAGACGGATCACTACAACTCTGTCACTTTTAGTATTTAGATGGTAACTCATTCGTGTGTATATTACTCCTGGGGGAATTCTGTGCCAAAAATTTAAAAATTCTGCAACAACAAATTAAAAATTCTGCGCACAATATTTTCAAATTCTGCAAAATTCTGCATATTTTATTTGTCAAAATAACACAATATAATCAAACCGGTTTTGATTTATTTGATCATTTATTTAAAAATACCTGTCAGCAAGTATGTCTGTAACAATACAGACAACAAAAAAGATTCAGGAAATGTTTTTTGACAAATAGATGCCTTACTAGGCATATTAATACATAACTCTGAGTAATAATTCATTTAAACTACAATACAGAACCATATTTCCCACACCGCTCGGAAGCAGTGCAAAGGTTTGGGGGTGTAATGGAGGACCTAAGGGAGAGGGAAGTAATTGCTGGGGGCCCGGAGGAAGCCGGCACCTGTGCCTAGTAATACCAACTGCTGCCAACATTTAACATGATTTCTATTAGACATTTCGCACTTTTTAAAAACTACTTCTCTTGAATCCTTTTTATTTCACAGGATATTTGCCAGCTTCATTGAATCTCATTTGTATTCTTTCACCTTTGTTTCTCCGAGTCAAAGCAGAACCAAAAATCAATATGGTTGGAATTTTTACTCCTAAAATACATGGAAAATGAGAAGCTCCCCTATACAATGCATTATGGCCAACATTTTCAAATGGAAGTGCCTAAAATTAGGCCTCTAAACAGAAATGTCCTGAATTTTCTGGGTACTGAGTACCTGCAGCTCCCTCTGACTTCAAGTTGAGCTGCAAGTGCTCAACACCTCTGAAAACTGGCCACCTCCACTGAAGTGCCTATATACAGATTTAATTGCCTATATTTAGAGTAAAAGTTTTGGCTATAATTTCTGTCATCCCAAATCTTGGAAATCCAACTTTACAGCTCCAATCAGCCACATTCCTGTAGAACTCAGTATAAATAAAGCCAATCTTTTGCTCTAAGGTTATAAACTCAGTGTCTTCCACTACGTTTTGAATACCATTAAGCACACATGGAAATGGAGACAGAGGCCAGGTCTATACTACAGACTTATATTGATATAACTACATTGCTCAGGGGTGTGAAAAATCCACACCCCTGAGCGACGTAGTTATACTGACCTAGCCACTGGTGTAGACAGCACTATGGCTGCAGGAGAGCTTCTCCTGTCAACATAGCTACCGCCTCTTGTGGAGGTGGATTAACTATGCTGACAAGCGAACCTGTCCAGTTGGTGTGGGAACATCTTCATTTAAGCACTACAGTGACACAGCTGCATCAATGCAGATGCACCGGTGCAGAGTTTTAAGTGAAGACCTACCCACCAGAGATGAAAAAAACAACTGTCCCAGCCCTCTGTTCATCATCGGTGTATCTCCCCAAATACCTTCTGGCTGTAAAGACTGGTCACAAATGTATTTGGTTTGATTCCTTGTCCACAAAGAATTCTGTTTCCAGTTCTTCCTATTTCATCTGGAAACTCTGATTCAGAGATGCATTTTCCCATAAATTGATCTTCCTCGACAGAACTATTCGAAATCTGCTTTCCTGGAGGATGTACTGATAATACTACAATGTCCTTCCAAATACTTCATTTTAAGGTCTTTATTGATAGATCCAAAGTTACTTGGTGCCTCCCTTCTTTGTTAATTATGCCACTCCAGCCTTGTTGTTTGTCAAATGTTAAACAAGAGTTTTCCAGGAGTTATATAGAATTTTAGGAGACATTTCCAAATTGTTAATAAATTATTTTTATACTCAGTTTCTTCTCCTCAAATGGCAATTTCCCTTTCTCAAGCAGACACTCATTGGATGCATCAGTATTCAACATCATTGGAGGCAGAGCAATAGCAGGAGGGTCTGAGAATATTGCATAAATCCCTGCCATACCAGATGTTTCAGTACCTCTGAACATATACCTGTCTTTGTGGACCATTCTTTCAGCACCTTCCTCATTTTCTTTCAACATACATGTTTGTGTCTGAAGTACACTGTAGCCAATGCTAAAGCTGGAAGCAAAGATTTCAATAACCCTAACCAAATTTGTTAATTTCTATTGGGTCAGTTCTAATGTTGCCTTCACATGCTGCCACATCTCTGCTATTTTCATTTTCAGCCCTCAAGAGATATACACTGCACAGAACATGTATTTTGAATCCTAAAGATTCTATTGCCCTCACTAGAGTTAACAGAGATCACTCCATATTTATAATAAATGCTACTTTTATCAGTAAATGACTCATTGCCTGTACTTGATACTGCAACAGCTCTTCTGAATGAGCTGCTATCAGCATGTCATCCAGTTATATTTACATCCTTTATACCTAAGAATCAGAGCACAGAAACTACTGCCTATAGCAGAATGGGAAATGTTTTCAGAGCTGCCGATAACCCAAAAGTGATTACCTTCCACTGATAAATCATATCTTTCTTTTGGAATCCCAATTATTTTTTAAAAGGGCTGTGTACTGATACCCTAAAGACTGCAGTTTGAACATCTACAATATCTTTTTCAGAAAATCCAGTCTCTCTCTCATATATATATATATATAACAAGCACATTTACAGCGTTACCATAGTATTCACAGAAGACACAATTATTCCATGCTAAGTGTGTGGCTGCCAATGCACCTCTATCTTGACCTTCACTGCTCCTGATATTCTAATCCTGGCGCTGACTGACAATGATATCAAATTGTACCATATGATCAGGTGGGTTAGGGAGTTGTGTTCCATTTTATGAGGACAAAGGGAGATTATTATGAAGCTCCAAAACCCATTTTTATCCACAAACCTGTGACTCAGGCCTTCAGAGGTGAAAAATTCTTGTACTTCAACAATACCTTCTCTTTTGAAATAACTACCTTTAAGCCCTTTAAATTGTCCATCCTATAAAAAGACATTTCATTTTCTTTTTTCTTCCCAGCAAGGTCAGGGAGGGCACATAAGTCTTTTTTCCCCTCCCTTGCATGGCTGGCCAGAAGGAGATGTCTCAGCAGCATTCTAACAAAGCTGGGAGAACACTAATATAAAAATGTGTTAATAAAACAATAACAATACTTTGCACATCAAGAGCATCTTCCTTCAGGGGATCGCAAAATACTTAATAAATATTAATAGGCTAAACCTCACAACACGCCCTCTAAAATTAATTAGGTTTATTACCCTATTTTATAGATAGGAAAACTGAAGCACAGATTGACTTGCCCAACACAGGAAGACCCTGGCAAAAGTCAGAAATAAAACTCAGATGTGAAGGACCTGGAAGACACCTGTAATATTTATGAATATTATATGTTCCATTTGCTCACTTATTGTGTTGTTGGCTATGTGATTACCAAGGGTTAATTCCAACAGGAGCTGTCTTGCACACAGGCCAGGAAGGGAGACAATACGCATCAGATAGTATCATTCATTAGTACTTAAAAGCACAATGCAGATGCCAATTCCTTTTAAGTTTACCTTTGACCGTGCTGGGTTCAACACCGCTGGCTTTGCACAGGGGAGGGGGAAATCCAGGTGGGAAACTGAGGCTGGATCTACACTAAAAAGTTAACACAACCCAGCTTCAGTGCTCAGGGTTATGAAAAATCCACACCCCTGAATGATGTAGTTAAGCCAACCTAAGCCCAGAGGGGGGGGCAAGTGGGGCAATTTGCCCCAGGCCCCGGGCCCCACAGGGGCCCCGTGAGCCCTGGCTGAGAATCCCTTTTTAATTTTTACTCACCCGTCGGCGTTCCGGGTCTTCGGCGGCACTTCGGCGGCGGGGGGTCCTTCACCTCGCTCCGGGACTTCGGCGACACTTCGGTGGCGGGGGGGTCCTTCAGTGCCACGGAAGACCCGGAGCCAGTGAAGGACCCACCGCCGAAGACTCGGAGTGCCGTCCGGTAAGTACAAATGCCGCAGCAGGTGGCGCCTTTTTTTATGTCCGCTCCCCTGCTTTGCCCCAGGCCCCCTGAATCCTCTGGGCAGCCCTGTCAGTCAGTGGGCAATAAGTTCAGTTGGAAAACACACACAGAAGACAAAGCCTGGAACTGATATATCTTGGGGAGAAAAGAGACACACTGGCTCTTTCATCTAGAAGGCAAGCTGTCATAAAAGAAGGATCACAGCCAAGCCAGCAAAGTGCTGCAAAGATTTTGGTTTAGCATTATGTTACAAAACATGAGAGTATCTAGTTAATTAAGTCTAGGTTCTAGAATGCATGTTATGATTTTATTTTATTTTGCTGAATATTCTTATACTTGATTTCACTATAAACATATTAAAGTGCTGTGTGTTAAGCAGAGCGGTAGCTGACTGAAGTGATAACTATATATGCATTCCAAAACATTCATTTTAATTGTATTTTAAAAAGACAATGAATCAAAGGTCAATTCTTTTGTGCTCTAAGTAGGCAGATGGGCACCACTTTTAAATAAGGGAGAAGGGTGGGGCTAGAGGAGGTTTCAGGCACAGAAAAGGGAAACAAATATGCTTATAGGAACAAGTATAATTCGTAAAGTCAGTTGATATGCATTCAACAGTTTCACTGGTTGTCCTGGGAGATTAGTGTTGATTTCTGCAGGTGGTAAATGGAGGAGGAGTGTGCTGTGGTGGGGGCTATATGAGTTTGCAGTTATTGTGTGTACTGATTATGTTGTTGTGTGGGCGATTTGAAGAAATGTGGGAGTTGTGCGATATAATACAGCATCCAGTCTCCCTCATACTGTTAGGGGAAACATTGAGATTGCAGCAAAATGCCCAGGCCACTGCCAATAACTGAAATATCAATTGTTACACTTATTGCCAAAAGCAGCTAAGCTCATAGGCCTTTGTAGCAGCCTTACTATAACTAGGCAGGCCAGGAGGGGAGGGGGAGTGACAAGAATTGAGCATGACCCTGTGCCATCCTGTTGGGCTTTCTTTTAAACTGCTGAAGTACGCGGTATTGAAAGACAGGAAGTCTATCTATATTTGACTTCTGGTGTGTGTTTGTCAGGGCCCATGAGACTGCAGACTCTGCAAAAACACATCTGTATAATAGCTTGAAACTTCTTAACAAACTGTTTGCTCAGTGGTTATTGGTGATTGACAAGCAATGTGACGCTTTGAGCATAAAAAGGGGAAAGAGGTCAAGCAGACTCCGCTGTGAATCCATCTTAAGGTTCCCAGCAGCAGATGGAAGGCTGGACACCAGAAGGCTGTCGTTAACCACTCCAGACCTTTGGGGTAACTATTGATTTGGGGCACTCTATAACCTATTGCCTTTGTATGTGCTTGAGACTAAATAAAGTAGAAGCTTTAAGTGAAAGCACTCTTGTTTGTGTTGTTTATATCAACCATGTTTCAGACTGACGTGCTGTGTCCCCATTGATTTATTCCCTGACAGCGCCTCGCAATGAATAAAGTTACCAAGAGCTTTGGGTTCAGAAAAGCCCTGAGTAACACTACAATCAATGAAACTGTTGCATGCAAATTTGCTGTAGAGTAAGGGTGGTGATTGGTTGAATTACCTCTGATATCATAATGATCGCAGACTCTTGGCATGGCACAGATACATGCCTGTAGATGAAAGCCCATGCTCTCACAGGGTGTAATTCATAAAGTCAAAATGGTCAAGAATGTAAAAATTGGACAGTAACAGGCCATGAATCCCTGTGATGATTGAATCTGGTGATATTCTAAACAAAAAGAGCTCTCAACCATGCTTGCGTCAGTTTCCATTGCTTCACACTGGCTCAGCAGACACTCTAGGCTTCAGAGTGACACACAGACAGAGTGACAATCCTGGAACCTTATTATATAGATAACGCATCAATACACTTACCTTAGCTTCTTTCCCTTTCATCACCAGGCTCATCTAGTGCTCACCTGGCAGGCCTTGCTCAATTCCAGTGAAGTTTCAGAAAGCTCCAGGATTGCACTATAGGTTGCATTCTCCGCTGCATTCCCTTCCCCATCTTCCTCCTTGCTTTGCACTGCAGGGGTTTCCTTGCCCAGCTCTCACAAAGTGTTCACAGTCATGTTTGGGGTGCTGGTGGGGTCTCCAACAAGTATGGCATGCTTGGCATATTTCTCTGTAGAGTCACCAGGTCTGTGGGGCAGCCCCATATTTCTTGTTGTCCTCCCTTGCCTTCTGATATGCCTGCCAAAGTCCCTTGGCTTTCACTTGGCTTTGCTGCTCATCCCTCTTGTGCCCCAGGCTTAGCATCCTGTGATGGGTTGGACCCCCCTTCTGGGATGCCACCTGATGTACTGGGGTTTCACTGAGGCTCTCCTGCTCAACCAGCCTGGGCTCCCTTTCCCTGCTTTGCTGAATTAGGCTCTCCGGCCTCTTGCAGCACACACACAGAGGTAGGGCCACACCCCACTGCAGACACAGACTGAAGTCAGCTGTGTGTGAGATGTGCACATCATACGATATCACTCATGTGTCACTCATGTGCACAGGCCTTTTGAGAGATAAACCCAAAATAATACGGTCTTGTGCTGTATTGAAAAATCTGCACAGTGCAAGCTCATAAAAATCTGCCCTCTTCCTCAATGTGAAAAGAGATGTACACGACTTCTTGCCCCCCCCCCCAGTTAGAAATGACATAAACTGGGTTATATTATAAACAAGAAATAAGTTTATTAACTACAAAAGGTGGATTTTAAGTGGTTAAAGAGATAGCAAACAGAACAAAGCAGATTACTAAGCAAATAAAACCAAACACGCATACTAAGCTTGTTTCACCAAAGAAATTGGTTACAAATAGTAATTTCTCACCCTAGATATTGTTGCAGGCAGATTACAGAGTCTTGAAAAGGCAGCTGCACTGGTCTCCAGCTTAAGACCTCAGGTATTTTTACTCACAAGCTAGATGCCCTTCCAGCTTGGGCTCAACCCTTCTCCACCCACCCCCCAGTTCAGTTCTTGCTTCCAGGTGTGTTTCAGTATCTCTTTGGGTGGAGAGTCAGGAGAGAACCATGATGATGTCACTCCCCTGCCTTATATAGCTCTTGTGTAAGGCGGGAACTCTTTGTCTCCCAGTGGAAGAACACTGGCATTCCAAGGGGTGGGTCCAGTACCAGGTGACTCAGACCCATGTTTCTGCAGGGCTGTAGCAGCCATTACTCGTAGGCTGTCTGAAGCCTTCACAGGAAGACTAAGCTCTTTTACAGTCCATTGTCTCTTCTAATGGCCCATTAGCCCTGCCTGGCTTTTCCATTGTTGTACCTGAAGGGCTGGTTAGGGGTGACACCCAAAGTAACACATTTGAAATACAGATACATAGTTAATATTCCTAACATCAGATACAGATATGATATAGGCATACAAACTGCATAATCACATTCAGTAAATCCTAACCTTTCCAATGATATCTCACATGAGCTATCTTGCATAAAGTATATTTCAGTTATGTCATATTCAGAGCATAAGCATATTTTCAAAAAGAATATGGAATGAAATGTCACACATCCCTTGCACAATATGCATGTACATATCTATATTCCTTCTGTTGCTCCATAGTTGGGCTTGCACAGGCTGTTTTCCCCACATGCCAAGGAGATCCAGGACTTCTGTCCTGCTGCAGGCAGGAAGGTCTAGGTGGAACTCTCTTTGTGCAATGAGTCAGCATGGTTGGATGCTTGCCAAGGTGGGCAACCAGGAAAAGGCATTTCCAAAGTTCCCTGAGATTTTTAAAGGGGAGAAGGGGACTTCTGGTATCTGTGACTCCACCCTGGGCAATGGAGTTAGAAAATGTGATCAGAGTAGCCACTGTCACAAGGATGAGCCATTGTGTGACAGCTGCTAGAGGACTGTTAGAGTCAACACAGATAATGTAGTGTAATGTAAAGGCTACATTAATATTACTGTCGTACGGTGACTTTGGCCTACTTGTTTGGGGGAAGTGGTGTTATTGTATTGATGTAACAGGGTGCCTATGTCAGGAGGAGACAAATTTAGATGTGGATGCATGCAAAACTAAGGTGAAACAAGTCAAATTATGTTGACATAACTTTGTAGGGTACTACTCCTACTCAAGATTCTCCTGTTTATGCATCTCAAGACTGCATTAGCTGTTTTTGTCACAGCTTCACAGTGGGAGCTCATGTTTAGTTGATTATCTACCACGATCCCCAAATCTTTTTCAGAGTCGCTGCTTCCCAGGATAATCTCCCCTTTATAGTAAGTATGGCCTTCTTTCTTTGTTCCTAGATATATATATTTACATTTAGTCATATTCAAAGACATATTGTTTGCTTGTGCCCAGTTCACCAAACTATCTAGACTGCTCTCAATCAGTGGTGAGTCCTCTTCATATTTACTACTTCCCCAATTTTTGTATCATCTGCAAATTTTATCAGTGATGATTTTATGTTTTCTTCCAGGTTATTGATAAAAATGTTAATTAGCGAAAGGCCAAGAACCAATCCCTGCAGAACATCACTGAAAACACACCCACTCAATGAAAATTCCCCATTAACAATTATATTTGGAGACCTATCAGTTAGCCAGTTTTTAATCAATTTAGTGTGTGCCATGTTAATTTTATATTGTTCCAGTGTTTTAATTAAACTGTTGTGCTGAGAACTAACAATGACAATTGGAATCACAATGGGAGCGTTGTTCTTCACATAGTAAGTGATATATAACATATAGTCTGAAAAATCAGGCCCTAGATATTTCAAATTGGGCACCCAACATTAACAGACTCTTGACTTTACTCTCTCTGTACTTCAGTTCCCCATCTGTAAAAGGGTATAATAATACCACCTTACTTCACACGTGTTGTGAAAATAAATTCATTTGTTTCTGTACAGCACTCCAATGCTACAGTGATGAGCACCATAAAAAAACATAAAGAAATTAATAATTCTGATTTCAAAGCAGGGTTTGTATAGTGTGCAAATAAGGCTGAGGGTCACACACTGAACACATTTTAATAGCATAACAAAACAATTCTTCATTTGTCTCTATGTTCAGATATTAGCACATTTGAGATTTTAGTCATAAAATAGTTTCTCTCCCCTTCGCTGGTATTTTTTGAAAGGGCATGAAAGTGAGCAGGTTCAATATGAGGGTCTGATTCTTCATATTGTTTACTCTGGAGCCAGAAAGCATCACAGGGTTTATATCTACTAGACTTTTGAGGGGCCCTAGACTGGTCCTTACATTTCACACATGTGAAGCCTAGAAGGAAGGAGTGGTCAGTGTCCAGACTAGCCTCTACAAACGCATTAGGTGCCTTGAGTTCCCTGATAAGAGGATGGAGCTTGGCTGTTCTCAGTGGTGGCAGATGACAGAACAAGGAGCAATGGTCTAAAGTTGCAGCGGGGGAGGTGTAGGTTGGATATTAGGAAACAGTATTTCACTAGGAGGGTGGTGAAGCACTGGAATGGGTTACCTACGGAGGTGGTGGAATCTCCATCCTTAGAGGTTTTTAAGGCCCAACTTGACAAAGCCCTGGCTGGGATGATTTAGTTGGTGTTGGTCCTGCTTTGAGCAGGGTGTTGGACTAGATGACCTCCTCAGGTCTCTTCCAACCCTAATCTTCTATGATTCTATGATGTTGACCACAATGGGACCCATTAATCCATTAATTCAAGGCACAAAGTCTAGTGAGGGCAGCCCCATGCAGTCCAGTCCACCTATACCGTCTCACTCTTTTGTATGGTGAGGCGGAGACCACAGACTGGGGATTAGGCAGGGCTCACTCTGACTCTTCCTCTGGCATTTGGGGAGGATTCATCTACCTTTGTGAAAGTTTTCAAGCATTCAGATCAGCTCTCTCCATGAGCCAAATCCCCAGCTATGAACAGCGCCCGCCCACCTACTCTCCTCCGTTACTTTAGTGGTTGTTGTAGTTTAATCCCACACTCAACAGCCGGTTCTATTTTCTATAACGGGCCTGCACCAGAACCCTGGAGCCAACCACCTCCGGAGCCACAACCCAGGTCCACCTCAGCGGCTGACCACAGCGAGGGAAGCCCGGGGCCCTGCTCCACCTTACTCCCTGCGTAGCGGCCGCAGCCGCTCGGGGAGGCAGAGGCAACGGGCGGGGACCTCTCCGCGCCGAGCCCGCGGCCCTGACGGTGTTTCCGGGTGCGGGAGCTGGGATGTGCGTCCGGGTTGGGTTGGCTCCAGTGCGCGGCTTCCTCCCGCCTCCCGGTCTCCGAGACGGAGCCGCAGCCGCTCAGCCTGCAACGGCGCCCCAGCTTCCCAGGGCCAGCGCCTCCGAGCGGGTCTGTGAGCCCCTGGGGCGGGTGTGGGGGGCGCGGCTGGGGTGCAGCACCGGAGGGGGACTGGGTTGCGGGGGAGCCGGGTCGGGCCCGCTGGGATGCCGGGGGGAGCGCGGAGCCGGGTGACGCTCTCGGGCTGGGGATGGGACGGGACTAGATGGAGGAGACGCGGGCTGGGCGCGCACGGCTCGGTTACTCCTGGGGGTGCTGTTGCTGCCGCCGGTGGGGCTGGCAGCCCCTGCGGGGTCGGGTTACCCTGCTCTGGGGGGATGCTACACGGCGGTGGGGATGGGCGCCGTGGGGTCGCACTGTGCGTGATGGGCAGGGCCCTGCCTGCAGTGCAGTTTGGGCGGAGGCGCTGTGGTTTGGTTACCCTGGCCGGGGCGCTGCGTACGCGGGCTGGCTTGTCCTGGCCTCGGTAGGGAAGGGAAGTGGCTTGTGTGGGGGTGCTTGGTTTACCTAGGGAAGGGAAGCGACTGAGTGTGGAAATGCCAAAAAGAACAACATAGGGAGGGGTTAAGGAGGCAGCATGTATGAGACCGGCTGGGATCATCCTGTTCCCTTAAGAGCGGCATTGCTGCAACGGGGAAGCGTAGGATTTATCACAGTTACACTTGGGACCAGCCTAAGCATCCTTTAGAAAGCCAATGTACAAGCGTTTGGACTGTACAGTTTTGTTTGTGCAGACACCTTGTCAGTTCTCCCAGATAAATGTATTTCTGTATAGACTATAAGCAGTGACTGAAAATGACAAGACAGCTTCCAGTGTCTTCAGTTTACTTGGAATTTTAGCTATTTTTTGTGATTATTCCCTAAAAATGTATATATATGTATCATAACTATATTTACTAGAATAATAGTGTAGTGGTACTTAAATAGTACTTACATGCAGCGGTCCTGGAGATGGAAGAACTAAAGAGCAATTCCTTCACACTTTTTAAATGTGGGGCATGCCCCCTATTTTGAGAACCTGAACTCAGAAGCAGCACAATGCCCCCGTCCCTTAGCCCCCGACCAGAGCTGGGTGGTGTAACAACAGACCCTTTCCCTTGGCCTGGCCACCCTTCTTTCATGTCAGGGGGCGGGCGCTGGGCCAATTTTGAGTGGCATTGCAAACCTGTGCACTGGGTCACAATGCCACTCACTGAAATTTGGCCCAGCTGCCCCATAGTCATGATGGAGGGGCAGCCAGGCCAAGCCTGGCCCCCACACTTTTGCAATCCTTGTGGTGCCACTGCTTACATGGATGAGAAGAGGGGAGGGGATCAGGCATTCTGGCTCTGCCAGTGTGTGGCCTTGGACAAGTCCCTTTATCACTCTATTTTCCCTTCTGTAAAAATGTGGAAATACTTCTCACAAGAGGTACTTAATACTATCGAAATGCTAGTTATTCATTTTATAATATCCAAATATTGCAAAAAGCAGTGCTTTCATTGCTCATAGAAGACTTTGCATTTTATGGGTGTAAGTTCAGGTTTGTTCACCACAACCCTCTGCTAATTTCAAGTGTATGTGAAGTACTTGTTGCAACCTCAGAATGAAGCATGTTCAGAACATGTTTAACTTAATTTTTTCTGTGCTTTCATGTTAGAAATTTTTTATCATGCAAGAGCTGCACATTACTAAAAATCTGTCTGTGAGCTTTGCCCATTTACACTAGTAATTTGGTCCTGTTTACAATTATGGAAATTTGCATCATTGCCATTATGTTGGTGTAAACTCGTAATGAAGAGGTGCTGCCCCAAGGCAAAGCTGAGTTTGCAGTGGTACAGCTCATTTTGGTAACATACCAAAGTTACTTTGATTTTTTTAAAACTTTCTAAAGGGGGCAGTCTGTGTATAGTGGACAATGCCTAGCTCAGTGTGGGTGCTAACAGAATACAAATAATAACTTTCACATGGGTTTACATGGTAATTATTCCTTAATCACTTCTCTTTTGATTTGAACTTTGGGGAGAAGACATTCTTTAAATTCAAGTCTGACTTCAGTTATTTCCTTGATATAAAATAATTCAGAATTCCCTAATATTTTTAAGGAAGAAAATACAAAATTGAGAAAGCATAGAAGCTATTGTGAAGTAAGTGCAGTATCATGATAACATTATAAAAATTGTTTGAAAGAAAATTCTGCTTAATATAAAGCTGCTGTACAAACATGACAACACAATCCCACATATTATTTTTAAATATACTATAATAAATAACTTGCATCTTGGTGAACGCTTATTACCATGTCAAAGAATAAGTAAACAATTTCAGTGCCTAAACTTGCCTGAAAGTGGTATTTGTTCATTCCCTGGGAAAGAATTGCTATTCAGACAGATTAACAAGAATCAATATAAGGCGTGTGGCTTTGGAATCAAAAACATACTAATTGTATAGTCAAACATTTCCTGAGGAATCCGTATGAGATACATATGTGAGTATTAGCAGCAGAGATAGGGGAAATAGGTGTGAATTTAGGTCCTAATCCTGTTCTTATTGAGGTCAATGGCAAAAGTCTAAATTATTTTATTGGAAGCAGTATCAGGCCTGGTATACCTATTAGAAATAGAATCTAAGGAGTTTAAGCTAAATACATCTCTTGTAACCAAAATGCAGGTATTTGCATAATAGAAGGATATGATTCCCCCATTTATACAACATGTTGAGACCAAAAGATCTTTTTTCCGTAAACTCTCATTTTAGGCAGCTGTTGGCTTGGAGGCTGCCAAGGATAAATTCTGTCAATAGGATACCACAAATTCAGTTAAGTTTCTAACTGTAAAAACAAAAGACACCAAAAACTCATGTATTTGCCTTTGTATATTTTGGATGCATATTTCTTCCTTTTCATAAGGCAACACACTGTAGATTGTGTATTTGCCAAACAGCAGATTTGTAAAGTTGCTTAANCATGCTGCAAAACGTCTGTTAGTCTATAAGGTGCCACAGGATTCTTTGCTGCTTTTAAGAATAATAGTAGCTCTAGTTTCACAAGCAGCTTGTGGCACATAGCAACATAACTTATTTTCAGAGTTTACACAAAGTACATGTTAGAATAGAAATAATGCTAAACTTTTATCATCTTTTGTAAAAACTGTGTGCTTTCAGTGCTGCCCTGTTGTTGTTACTACTGCTATGTATTATTTGTATCATGGTAGTGCCTAGAAACCCAAACAGAGATAGGAGCCCGTTGTACTGGGCTTGGTACAAACATAGTAAGAAACCATCCCTGCCCTTAACAGTTCAATCTAAATAAGCAAGACAAACAAAGGAAGTATTTTTATTAGGGTTGTCAATCGATTAAAAAATTAATTGTGATTAATTGCACAATTAATCGCTCTGCTAAACAATAATTAAATAAATGGTATTCTAATATTTGTGGATGTTTTCTACATTTTCAAATATATTTATTTTAATTATAACACAGAATACAAAGTATAAAGTACTCACTTTATATTTATTTTTTATTACAAATATTTGCACTGTAAAAAACTAAACAAATAGTATTTTTCAATTCACCTAATACAAGTACTGTAGTGCAATCTCTTTATCATGAAAGTTGAACTTACAAAAGTAGAATAATGTACAAAAAAACTGCATTCAAAAATAAAACAATGTAAAACTTTAGAGCCTACAAGTCCACTCAGTCCTACTTCTTGTTCAGCCAATCACTCAGACAAACAAGTTTGTTTACAATTTGCAGGAGTTAATGTTGCCCGCTTCTTGTTTACAAAGTCACCTGAAAGTGAGAACAGGCGTTTACATGGCACTGTCGTAGCTAGCGTCGCAAGATATTTACGTGCCAGATGTGCTAAAGATTCATATGTCCCTTCATGCTTCAACCACCATTCCAGAGCACATGCATCCATGCTGATGATGGGTTCTGCTCGATAACGATCCAAAGCAGAGTGGACTGATGCATGCTCATTTTCATCATCTGAGTCAGATGCCACCAGCAGAAGGTTGATCTTGTTTTTTGGTGGTTCGGGTCCTGTAGTTTCTGCATTGGGGTGTTGCTCTTTTAAGACTTTTCAAAGCATGCTCCACACCTCGTCCCTCTCAGATTTTGGATGGCACTTCAGATTCTTAAATCTTGGGTCGAGTGCTGTAGCTATTTTTGGAAATCTCACATTGGTTCCTTCTTTGCGTTTTGTCAAATCTGCAGTGAAAGTGTTCTTAAAACAAACGTGCTGGGTCATCATCCGAGACTGCTATAACATGAAATGTGAGTAAAACAGAGCAGGAGACATACAATTCTCCCCCAAGGAGTTCAGTCACAAAGTTAATTAACAGTATTTTTTTTTTAAACGAGCATCATCAGCATGAAAGCATGTCCTCTGGAATGGTGGCCAAAACATGAAAGGGCATACGAATATTTAGCGTATCTGGCACATAAATACCTTGCAACGCCGGCTACAAATGTGCCATGCGAACGCCTGTTCTCACTTTCAGGTGACATTGTAAATAAGAAGAGGGCAGCATTATCTCCTGTAAATGTAAACAAGCTTGTTTATCTTAGCAATTGACTGAACAAGAAGCAGGACTGAGTGGACTTGTAGGCTCTAAAGTTTTACATTGTTTTATTTTTGAATGCAGTTATGTAACAAAAATAAAATCTACATTTGTAAGTTATACTTTCACGATAAAGAGATTGCACTACAGTACTTGTATGAGGTGAATTGAAAAATACTATTTTTTATCATTTTTACAGTGCAAATATTTGTAATCCAAAATAATAATATAAAGTGAGCACTGTACACTTTGTATTCTGTGTTGTAATAGAAATCAATATATTTGAAAATATAAAGAAAAATCCAAAAATATTTAATAGAATACCAATTGGTATTCTATTGTTTAACAATGCGATTTAATGGTGCTTAATTTTTTTAATTATGATTCATTTTTTTGAGTTAATCACGTGAGTTTGCTGCGATTAATTGACAGCCCTCATTTTTAGCCCTATTTTATAGATGGAGAAATGAGGCACAGAGCTACAAAGTGATTTTCCCAAAGTCACACAAGAAGTCTGTAGCAGAGCTGGAAATTGAAACTGGATCTTGAGAGTCCAGCCTAGTGCCTATTTACAAGACCTCTTTCTATTTACAGTATTTTCATGAACATAATATTTACTTCAATTACAGATTTGGGAGATAAAATTCATGCTCCTGAAGTAACTAGAGGTTCTCAGCTGCAGAGATGTTGGAGGAGGATATGGAAGTGGCCATCAAGGTGGTGGTGGTAGGAAATGGAGCAGTTGGGAAGTCCAGTATGATTCAGAGATATTGCAAAGGAATTTTTACAAAAGACTACAAGAAAACTATTGGAGTAGATTTCTTGGAGAGACAAATTCAGTATGTATTCAGCAGATGTCATGCTACTTCTGCCTTTATTTCTTAGTGCTGTTGTGATTAGCAGGCATGTAGAGATTTGGAACTCAAACTATCTCCCAGACTAAAGGCTGGGGGTATTTTTTTTTTTTTTTTTTTTTTTACATCTTGTTCAGAGGGCTAAAAGTGAAGCATATGTACAGTAATTGGATCACTCGGTTTTCCACTCAAGTACAAGATTTATAATTTGAAATAAAACTCAGACTTTCAGACATACTTGATGACTTTTCTAATAAGGTTTGTATATGTTGAACTGCTGATTTTTATTTGCATTCCTTGTTTTAAAAAAAGGAAACATTTGTTATAAGTTATGTGGTTAAAAATGAAAGCAGGAGTTCAGTATGTAAAATGGTTTCAAATAGCTGTTTCAGACTCTTAGATTATTGATAGTGTAAGCAGATGATATCTAATCATATTTAAAGGAGGGGAAGATATTAAGGTAATGAAAAACATAAGTTCACAGATCACCTAAGTAGATAAAATAAATTAAATAAATGTGTTGAAGGAGCACTGTCTGGGAGCATAGGTTCTCTTTGCATTTTTTTCCTTTTTAAGACATAGGATTTACAAAACCCAATATGAATTTAAAAAAAAACCATGATTTTTGTCTTTTTTTGGTCTTTGAACATTTTCTGTACTATTGGAAATTTGAGCTCAACAGCATTGCACTAGATCATACTAGCCATGGAGAGACTGACTAGTCCTTTTCTTCTCTGTCCAAGCAGCATGAAATGCAAAAAAGTAAACCGTATCAATGATGAAAAATAAATTTTAATTTTTTTTATTCTCATCCAAAATACATTATAAACAAGAGAAATATTTTTAATACATGTATGCTTTGTTTTGAGTGTCTCTTTAGTCTTGAGTCTCTGTATTCAGTGTGTTGATGAAACATTTATTCCAGAGTTAATGATGAAGATGTCAGGCTGATGTTGTGGGACACAGCAGGTCAAGAGGAGTTTGATGCAATAACTAAGGCCTATTATAGAGGTAAAAAACCCCAATATTTTACATCTTGGTGTTTATTTAATTTTTGTAGGTAACTTGAGAAAAATGTAATACAGTTGGCCTAACCAACTTTCTTTTTTGAATAATAGGGATGTTTTATATGTAACGGCAATGCGAAGATCAGTTCAGTTATCGACACTATTCCTCTTTTTTTCAAATGGGAGGGAACCATTTCAGATTCTTTAGTATTTATTCCTAGACATGCAGTATATCTGACTTCATTAAGTGCCATTGAATGCGAAATTCACAGAGCTGCCATTTAAATAGGATAGAACATAATTAGTCTAATGGCTGGATAGATTTCTGACGCCAGAAGGAAAGTGTGTGCCGGGGAGAGAGAAGATTTGGTGTCAGAACCTTTTTTGTATATGTGCAACTAAACAAGTCCTTCCAACACCAGAATTTATCATGGATAAAAAAAGAAAAAAACTAAACTGGAAAGTGGAAATAATATAGCTTGCTCCTATATCGCACTCTTTAAAAGTAAGTCACTCTAAAGTACTTAATTATGACGGTTTAAATGGACTTCTAAAAGAATTCTGGTGAGCCATACCACTCAGTGGAAAAATTGAAAGACATTGACATAGACACTTGTTTGATTCTACAGCCATCTTTCTGCATGATCCTGCTACGTGACTGTTGTTATTGGTGTCATGTCATATGGTAGTTTGCCTCTAGTTAAGGTGCATCAAAATGGATGATGATCTGTCTTGAGAGGTGTGAGTGAGGAGTTATTTCATCTAAATCTACCTTCTTGTAATTTGTATTCGGTGACCAGCTCTGTACTCTCTCTTCTTTATAAGGATCATATAGCATTTTGTATACCTTGGGGAGAAATCCTAAGGGTCTCTACTTAGTTTTTATTCCTTACAACTCTTTTTGACATTAATAGGAGTTGCCTGAGTAAGGACTATATCTAGCCTTTAGTAGTTTTCAGTGAACTCTGATGCCAAGTTAAATTTAGGGCTGTATTTCAGCAATCTTAAAGAAAAATCACATCTTCACTCTAGGACCCTTCCCTCCCTTCAAAAACCTGTTGTTGCAAGTCACCTCTGTGCTGTAACATTCAGAAGGAAATGGGGCAGGGGTCTCCCGAAAGTCCAGTCTGGATGTGGGGATACCTTAAAAGGCTTCTGTAGCCACAGTAACTGTGTTAAAACTGAGCAAGATGAGGCTTCCAGAAGAAGGTGCCTGCCCTGTAGCATTTCTGAGCTTCAGAGACCTCTAACTAAGCTAGTTGAATGGGCAACAAGGGCAGATGAAATTCAGTGTTGACAAATACAAGGCAATGCACATTGGAGGGAATAATTTGATCTACACATACATTTTTCTGATTCTAAATTATTTGTATCAGCTCAGGAAAAAGATCTGGACATGGGCGGCTCCAGGCACCAGCGCACCAAGCGCTTGCCTGGGGCGGCAAGCCGCAGGGGGCGGCCTGCCAGTCGCCGTGAGGGCGGCAGTCAGGCTGCCTTCGGCGGCATGCCTGCGGGAGGTTCGCTGGTCCCCCGGTTTCGGCAGCAATTCGGCGGCGGGTACGCCGAAGACGCGGGACCAGCGGACCTCCCGCAGGCATGCCACCGAATCTGCGTTACCAGCGGACCTCCCGCAGGCATGCCACCAAAGGCTGCCTGACTGCCGTGCTTGGGGCGGCAAAATACATAGAGCTGCCCCTGCCTGGACATCACTGTGGACACCTCAATGAAGACCCCTGCCCAATATGTAGCTGTTGTGAAAAAGGCATACAAGATGATGGATACATAAAGAATAGGATAGGGAATAATATGGAAAATAATACAATGTCATTATATATCTCAGTAGAATGCCCTTACCTGGTATACTGTGTGTAGCTCTTGTCACTGTAGAGGAAAAAAGAAATAGAGAGGTGTTGAAGATGGGTGATGAGAATAATTAGGATCATGGAAAAATCCTCAGATTGGAAAATTTGGGCCTGTTTCACCTTAGTAAGAAAATGAATAAGGGGGGACCTGAGAAAAGTATACACAGCAATGAATGGTTTAGAAAAACTAGATTGAGACCTTCTACTTGCTCTCATACAATAACAAAGGGATATTCAATGAAGCTGAAACTTGGAAAGTTCATATTGATTAAAGGAAATATTTTTCCACAAAGCGCTCAGTTAGATATTTGCCACAGGATATTCTTGAGGCCAAGCAGAACTCACAAAAATATTAAATATTTATGTAGGTAACAAGTATCCAACATTATAATAGTAACTATTAAACAGAAGTTGTGAAAGGAATAGAAACCATCAAGTATTTCCCTATGTGTTCGAGCTTGCTGATGACTTCGGGCCACTGGATAATCAAAAGACCATTGACTCAAATTTTCAGTAATGATTGTCAGCTACCTTACAAGTAATGTGTTCAGTAGCCGATTGACAGTCCATTGGCACTGCCATCACAATAGCAAAAGAGTTGCTGCCACTGTGTATAAATGCTGTAAAATTGTAAAATTTTGGTCATTTCCTTCAAAACAACATGAGGGAAATGTGCATGAATTAGAAATTAACTTTTTTTTAAAGCTCTTTGAGAAAATTATTTGTTTGTAAAACAAAACAAAACCCTGAAAATTTTAACTTTTCAAGCAAAAAACCTCCAAAAAACAAATTGCTACAGCATTTTTTCACCTGAATTTGTAACCTAAATGTAACAAATCTCAGAAGTAGATGGCATACTTACAATATGAAGTATCTTTACAGATATTAAAGATTACCTAGGTACGTACTGTATATGGCCCTTACTGTAGTTTCTGAGAAGCCTCCCATATTAGTAAAAATGAGCAACAGACAGACCTTTGTCTCTCCCTCGCTCTCTCTCTTCCCCTCCCCATCTTTCTCTGCCTGCTGGAGTAGCTTGAAAGGTAGCAGAATGACAACTATCTTGAAGAACAGTATTAATGACCCAGTCTATTAATCTTACTTTAAGGCTCCCTAACATCATTTTGACACAATACAGTAATAAAACTCTGCCCGTCTGAGGTTTGTCTTTATTTTTCTCTTACTAAATTGATATTGTCTTTGTTTTTAGGAGCCCAGGCTTGTGTGCTTGTATTTTCTACCACTGACAGGGATTCTTTTGAAACAATCCCCACCTGGAAGGAGAAAGTCGTGGCTGAAGTTGGAGACATCCCCACAGTGCTTGTGCAGAATAAGATTGACCTCCTGGATGATTCTTGTATAAAGAAGTAGGCATTTCATCATATTGTCTTTTGAAATCAGAGGATTTATTGCAGTCTTTTATTTTTCAAAATCTATGGGAGTTGATGGTGAAGACTCATGTAATCATATGTTTACTAAATTTCCAAACCTAGGGCCTAATTCTGCAACCACACTTGGATAATTCCACAAACCTCAGTGGTGCTACTCCCATGAGTAAAGTTACTCATGTACTTATGTGTTTTCTAGATTGGGGAGTTAGTGCTCACTTCAAGTTTTCTTTTTTTTTCTTTTTTTTCCTAAGCACCTTCAAAAATGAGCAGGGAACCCCGTAAATAGTCTGGTTGGGCCACAATGAGAAATTACTCCATTTTGTACTCAGGGAGCTGTAAAATATGCCTTCTCTGCAGCCCAAATTTTACAACAGTTGTTAAACTCAGTTGTAGCCCAACCACGTTATATACTCTGGTTTGGATAGTGAATGCACACAGTTGCCAAACTGTGTTAAACAGATTTTTAAAATGTGCCTTTACATGTTTGTTTTTGTTTTCTCTTCTTGAAATTGTTCTTTCATATACTCATGTTTTATCAAAGTACTGTATTTCCGTATTATAGAAATTTACAACCCATTAACATCCATAAACTCAGTCACTCTCAGCTCCCTTTTCCCTGCTCTCTCCTTCATAGACTGAGTTGTCAATTCATTCTATTCCACGCTCTCCCTCACCCTGGAATCAAACTCAGGAATTGCAACTCGCATTGCCCCCAGCATCCACTTCCTCTACTCCTATTTGTGCCTGTGGAGAAAGTTGAATGACCATGCTGAATACTTCTACTATTAATTCAGTCTCCCCTCCTTTAGTTCTGCAGTTTTCCTGGTCTAGCTAAACTACTTCTCCCTCTCATTGTTTCCTACACTGACTGTCCTTGCTGCCTGTTCTCTCCCTTTGATATCCTCCTAAAGCTCAACTTCCCCTTCTTTCACCCACACAGGATATTACTGTTTTTCACAGAGAAAATGAACAAGATCAAATGTGACCTCTTTCATCCATGTCAACAACACTGAGGTTTCTCACCTCTTTTACTTCTGTAAATCTTCCTCTTCATCCCTTCCCACCTCATGACATCCCTTGTCCCAGTTCTCATGCCCTCCCTCAACTCCTTAAAATTTCACTCTCAAATTTTCCCCTCACAACACAAACATAATGTGGTCTCCCACTTACTTTAACAAACCCCAAAAAAACCCTCATCGCTTTCCAGCTACTGCCCTGTCTTCTGCCTTTGATCTCTAAACTCAGTGCCTCAGGTTTATTTTTTTCCAGCTCTTTGGTCCCTTCTAATCTGGTTCCCCCCCTCTCTACTCCAGTAAGACAATCTCTAAGATCTTCCTTGTCTCTCTGTCCACACTACTAAAATTTTCATTCAGGCCCTCCTAATCTGCTGTCTTAATTAGTTGCAACCTCCTTCCCTTTGGCTTTTATGACAGCCATCTTGCTACTGCCAGGTAGGTTTTTTTAAAACATAATCAAATAGACGTGAAAATGTAACAACTCTAAATTGAAAAGGAATGCTCCAACAAAACATCTCATTGTTAAAGTGGACAGGTCATAAAGTAATTAAAGAGCAGCTACCTCCTCACCTGATCTTCTGACTAAATTAATTCCAAAGAATTTTGTGTACAGTATTGATAAACACTGGCATAATATACAAATCAGTATTTACAAGTCTTTCTGTTTTGCAGTGAAGAGGCAGAAGCATTGGCAAAAAAGTTAAAGTTAAGATTCTACCGAGCATCAGTGAAAGAGGACCTAAATGTAACTGAAGGTAAGAGATATGGCAAATATAAGATTTTGTCCTGTCCTCTGCCATGTAGCATTGCACATCTGTGTAGCCTGGAAACTAATCCACTGGTTTTATCACTTTTTTTGGCCACTCTTATTTCCTGGCACTGCACTGTAGTCACAGTAGGGAATAACATCTTAAATTTGATTGTCACTTGATACAGTTATGTAACATTTTTTTCTTTACTTGTAGTTCTCTTCCGTTTTCCTTCCACACTTAAGGTAAAAGTAAAATTTTCAAAAGTGCTTAAGTGATTTAGGTATCTAAATCTTATTGGCTTTCAATGGGAATTAGGCTCTTTGAAAATTTTACTGATAAGGATTAAATTTATGGATTCCAAGTTGTTTAACAGTGTACAGTTGAACTTAATTGCTGAAAAACTTTGAACATGGATGCAGCTGTCTGTTAGTAATGTCATACCAACTTCTATAATACTGCTATTTTTATGCATAAATTCAGTTTCATAATAGTAATATATTCCAGGCACTGCCTTTCTGGGGCGTTTCTGGCATTTATAGGGCATTCTGTCATTCTGATTTAATCTCATTTCTTATATCACCAGACAAAATCCAGAAGTGCACTACCTATTTCTCCTTTTCACGTAGATTTCCATCCTGGAAAACAAATGTGCAAGGGAAAAATAAACAAATTTAAAAATCCACCTATATGTGCATTATTAAAGTAGATTACTAAACAACTGCAGATAATTGTTGATACTGTGTATGGCTTCTGAAAATTCCCACATATAGTAGACTACTCACAGTCCTATTCTCATCAATGTAGCAACAGTTAAATTAGTACTGAGAACAGTCATTGCCCAATTTTTTTGATTTTTTTTTTTAAATCTTGGTTTACATGATTGCTGTTATTTTTATTATAACACTTGCTGTAAGACCTATGTGTAGTAAATGCTTAAAGATGCTACCTTATTTTAACAGTATCTACAAGTTGTAATCTTTATGACAACATGTATGTGCCCGTTCACTGCGGTATAAAGCATAACAAACTATATATGGCCCTGATCTTGCAAGTGACTCTGGGTAGACCCAGGTGGAAGTTACTGATGCTCTGTACTGGTACAGCGATCTGCCCACATGGAATCGCTTGCAGGACTGGGGCCCATAGTATCAAATCAGGTGCTTATAACTCAGCTTTGTTACCAAAATGAATCTCTAATACTAAGATGAGCTGATATATTATGAAGCTTTGCAGAGATGTCCATGTGGAGATCCCTATCTTAGATTCTCACACTCTGATAAGTATCTTTTTTGTATTTCAGTTTTTAAATATTTGGCTGAAAAATATCTTCAAAGGCTCAAACAACAAACAGCTGAAGATCCAGATGTAGTACATACAAGTAGTAACAAAATTGGTAAGTATGCAACAATAAACTGCAGCAAGTCAGTATTTTATGCTGATGAAGCCTACTATTAATTACCTATGGATCTGATCCATCTTCCATTGGAGTCACAGGGAGTTGATTTCAGGCTCCTAATCAGCTTTTTTCTACCTTACTATATTCTGTTATCCTTTTGTAATATAGTCAAACTAATGTACTAACAATTCTGGCCAATTTTTGTGAACTACCCTTTTTATTCAATTCTTGGGAAGAACATTGTAAGGACTTGAGAATGGATGTTTCCCTGACACTTGCCTTTTTTTTAAATGTAATTAGTATTAGTGTTAGTCATGCTTGAGCAGATATACAAGAGACTCACTGTGAAAAGATCTGGCATTTAATGAGAAGGGCTTTGTAAACTTTGCCTTTTGTAAGGAAAGCTTGAACTTTAGTTCTTTAAAGCACTTTTGAGTCAACTGATTTTTTTTCTCCTTAAAGCCCTCTTCTTTTATACTAGCCTTTTCCTCTCCTTTATCCCAACAAAGTTGCTAATTTAAAAGCCCTGTCATGTTTGTTTATTGTATTACTCAACTAAACATAAGTTTGTTGCCATGTGATTAGCATCTGAGTAAGTATGCTACTGTCCAGTTCCTTAGGTGTACATTTTGTGCTAGTATTAAACCTCACAGTGGCATGTATTTAACTCCAACTGGCTCTAGTTCAGAAACATAGCTTATTGAACTCTATCTGCAAGTGACCACAAGAATAAATAACTGTTCAGGAATTAAAGAGCTTGTGTTTGAGATGTATTACTATGCATTAGTAAATGCTTTGGCTTAAGATTCAACATATAAAAGGTATAAAGAGATTCACAGAAATTCCTGCTTTTGTTCTTTAAATTATGTAGGTGTTTTTAATACAGCTGGTGGAAGTCATTCGGGCCACAATTCTAGCACACTTAATGGTGGAGATGTCATCAACCTTAGACCAAACAAACAGAGGACCAAGAAAAACAGAAGTCCTTTTAGCAGTTGCAACATACCTTAGAACCACTTTTGGAAGGAAAAAGAATGAGAGTCATTTGGATGAAGTTGTGCAATTAAATACGGAATACAGCCAGCTATAGGGGTATTTTACCAGTGCTCTAGCAAACCTTGCACCTACAGGATCCTTGATAGATGGTGGATTTAAATAATATTGCTGTTGCAATGTTTATTTTGTATGTAAAGTGAGACCCTGGTGGCAAAACAAACAAACAAAATATAGAACCATTGTTGTCCCTGTTCATTTTTTTTAAAATTGGATGAGCTTTTCCTGTTTGAAGGAATGATGTACAAAGCTATGTAATAGGTTTGGCTGAATGGTTAAGCATATTAAAAATGTAAGCATAGTGCTTACAAGTATCGGTACATAATAATATGACCCAAGGTGAAGTAGCTTCCTTCCAATTACATTTACCTGCAAATTTGATAGAAGAGTGGTAGTCAACCAGGACTCTGAAAAGTAAAATGAGAAGCAAAAGGCAGACATCATATTTGTCAGATTACACTAATACATATTCTGGCAATTTTATTGGTGCAATAAGTTTGTATATTATATGAATGTTAAGTAAGGTGTGCACATAGATATTTGGTACAAGTACTCAGACCACACAAGAGGATACAGTATTGGATTAAAATAGCATCCTTAAAAAAAATTTCACTTCTTAAAATTTTGCATTTCAGATAAGGCTTTTCAGAGGAGTTCTGTTCATTAATTAATTAACTCCCTACACTTTTTGGGCCTTAAAGCTTAGGTTTAAGAAGAGTGCCAAAAACATTTTTTCCTTTTTATTTTGTAATGCACTACAGATATTTTTGTAAAGTTTGTTTGTATCAGTCATAAAAGGGTAAACAAGTAGTATTGTTTCTGATACTATCAGTCAGCTAAATGGAACCCATACATTTTCAATTGTATTCCTGTCCAAAAATATATTGCTGACATCTAATATGTTCATGTAGCATGAACTATGAAAAGTATGTTGAATTTGCAGAGTGGGATGTTAACAAAATGTCTTAAGTTTTATTGAGAAATTCCACGGTAGGTGTAAACTGTGTTCTGGAGGATCCAACAAGTTGTAGCTGAAGACTAAATCACACATTAAACTAATTAGGCCCTCTTTAATGCTGTCTCATATTCAGAGTTATGCTGCTGGTTAAAAATCTAATCCTGCAATATCAGACCTAAGGGGTAAAGTTTTCAGAAGTGACTTAGGGCTTGCCTACACGGTGCACCAATGCGCATTAGAGGGGTATGATTCCTAAAGTACATCATGTTGCACCTAAGTGACCCATATTCCTGCTAGCATGAACTAAAAGTTCCCTAGTGCACATTAACATAGACATGCAGTAGGGAACTTTTAGTTCATGCCAGCAGGGTTTTCATGCGCAAGTTAGTGCACAACACATTGTTGCACTTTGGAAATGTCATCACTCTAGTGTGCATTGCCACACTATGTGGACATTCAGGCATCTAAGTCTAATTGAAAGGCAATAGAACTTAGGGTATGTCTTCTCTACCCGCCAGATCGGTGGGTAGTGATCGATCTATCGGGGATCGATGTATCACGTCTAGTCTAGACGCGGTAAATCGATCCCCGAACGCGCTCCTCGTCGACTCCGGAACTCCACTAGGGCGAGAGGCGGAAGCGGAGTCGACGGGGGAGTGGCGGCCGTCGATTCCCGCGCTGCGAGGACGCGAAGTAAGTCAATCTAAGATATGTTGACTTCAGCTATGCTATTCTCGTAGCTGAAGTTGCGTATCTTAGATCGATCCCCCTCCCCCAGTGTAGACCAGGCCTGAGGCTTCTAAATCACTAAGGTGCTTTTGAAAATTTCACCCAGTTCTCTCTGAGCATGCATTTTAAAAATATCAATTTTGTTTGTTTTTGTATGGTGTCGTATCATTTTAATTTTCTAGGATTTTCTATAACAAAGCTCTGCCAGCAACAAATGCAAAAATATTCTGCTTTAAGATATTCAGAATTGTAATAGTTTTTAAATGGATGCATTAGAGTGAAAATTACATGACCTGGAGCTGTAAGTATTCAATATAGATTGCTACACAATTCCTATTGATAACTGATTTTCATTATACCTTAATGGGTTGGTTTAATAGTTATACTTTCAGTTTAGTTTCTTTCATAATTTTTCTACTTTTTCCCAATACCATGGGAGAATTTCTTGTCTAGTAAACATATAATGCAGTAAGTCTACACTCGTTAGTACTTGGTATATGTTCGAGGAGGGACTTACCTTTTCATTAATTCATATAATAAGCGTAACTTGTTAATTTCTGAGACCTTGAGCATGAAAACTGAAATGTACTCTTGGTCCACCAGTCTCACATGTTGGTAAACTGTGTGCGTGGTGATACTTACAGACACTAAATAATCTGAAGTGCTGCGTTGTATGTTAATATATTATATTTCCCGTGAAGTATCTTGTTTCTGTAACAAGCTGTTGCTGCATCTCCCATTGCTGGCAATGAGATGGGCATCGAGGTTCTCAATCCTCTCTTCTATTATAAAAAAAATGGTTCTTACTGAAGTGTTTCTTACATACTCTGTTAGATAAAGGCCTTTATTTTTTAAAAGTGCATTTAATCATTGTATGGATGTATAAATGGGGCCAAATCTTACCTCTTGTCAATTTCATGAGTAAGATAGCAGGATTTGGTAAGAAAGAGAATCAATCTCATACATAATGTGACATCTCAACATTTCAGGATTTAAGTAGAGTGTATATTTATGCAGAATTTTGTCAAACTTTTTTAATGTTGAAACTTTTACATTATGCCAATAGCCTGCCAGTTTTACATTTTTTAAAAAAGCAGGACTGTCTATAACTTCAGTTTTTGCCTTATTTAACTTTGTACAAAGTACTGAAGAATAAGAGCCTTTATTACACATAATTGCCATTTGTACTGCTATGTTTAAGGTCTGTCATTATAAACCACTTTTTTCAGGATTGAAAACTTGACAAAAGCTTCTATACCAGGCTGAAACTTGTCAGAATTACCAAATATGAGGGAAGTTTAAATGTATTACAATGAGACTACTTGCATGCTTAAAGTTAAGCACATGTGCAAGTGCTTGAAGAGTCAGGTAGTAAGTAGTGTGGTTATCTTCCTTCCCACCTCTCACTCTAAAGTGGCTCTTCTTTTTATGTTTTAACTTTGTGGACAGTCAGTTTCCAATATGGCAGGAAGAGATGAAGAATGCAACAAATTGACATTAGGATGATAGTGCATTTGTGCTAATTAAAAATGTAAAGGATTTTAGCATACAGATATGCAGCAGCTGACTAGCAAGTTGCAGAGTTCCTTGGGCACTCAACTCCTCAGATGTAGTTTATAACTTTTGGATGAATAACAGACATATTTAAATTATTAGTACTCCTACAGCTCCATATGATTAGTTTTTAGTATAAACTTATGTTACAAAAAAAGAAAAACACATTCATGTGCACTCTCAATTAAAATATTTTGGAGAGAGTGTGGTTTACTCTCCAAAACTAAAACCTACAGAGCTGGTAACAAAATGCCATGAGTGCATCTCATTGTGACGATGTTGTAGAAAAGGATGTGGTCCTGTTGGAAACCTGCAGCAGTGAGTTTACATACTGTATCATGAACAACTGTTCCCATCTCAACAAATTAAGTTCTCTTCTATAGGTACAGTAAGAACTAGGCTAACTGCAATCCAATTACATCTGGTGACCTCTCTTGAATCTCTGCACTGGGTGTCTTACTTGGACCCTATCACTTCTATTTGTGCTGCTATGGACTGATGATGCTGCCATTAAAGGAAAACCTCAGTAATTAGTTATGCCTTAGCTAAGTGAGTGTTTACTAAACTAGTCTATACACTACAGGAGCAATTTTTAGAAGCATCTGTTACTATTTCATTGTATCCATTCAATGAATGGGCTTGCTTCGTTCAGTGAGGCCTGCCTTTTTAATGATACTTTTCACTAAGGGATGCTATTTGATATGAAGTAGGATGGCTATGATTCATTTTCCTTTGGAAATAACAAAGCTCTGAGTTGCAAGTTCAGTCATTTTAAATTTTGTTTTGGTTAACCCAGCTTAACTTTTTTTAAATCATAGAATGTATAGCTTCAGAGCTTTCTGATTTTTCATTGTTTCCTAAAGGCAAAGCTTATCCTTTCAGTCCAAATGTGCATCACCATATTTTCAAGCTGATTTCCTGGTTTTTGTTTTATTACACTTAAACTTGTTTTACTCTTCTTTGTAATTAGTGATTTGACTATAGCTTATACTACACTGTAGCTTTTTTTTGTCACTTCCACAGATTGTATCTTTATAGTAAAGGGAATTCAGCAGTTGAACACATTGTACTGCTCAGCGCTTGTGCCTGTTTACAGTGCATAATGCTCAGTGAACATGCACTTTGAACATGTTAATTCATAAGTCTGATAGCTATCAGTTAATCAGTAATATGAGAATTCATTATTTGCACTGGTGAACCTGCTTGTGGGTACTCACGCTTACAACTACACAATATATAAGCTTATTGTATTTTAATGATAATACCAAAAACTGCATCAGATTTCTAAATGTCTCTATACATTTTTGCTCAGTAAGATGAAGAGCAATTATGGTCCAATCAGCTTGCCTAGTTTCATCAAATTGCCTTTACTATATTGCTATAAGGAAAAATCACTTGTACTGATCATTAATATGTTCAGTAAAATCTGAGGGTTATAAATTCAAACTATACTGTATTGACAAATGTTATGTATTGTACTCCTAATACCTAATCAGAATTGGTAAGAAGAATTAACAGTGAGTCTTGCAAGAGTAATAAATTTAAGACTTCACACATTATTACAGAAAGATGAGAAGTCTTTCAAACAATTAAAATTCAAAGGTTAATTCCTCTTTGTATGATGGGAGAGACCATGACCTAAAAGCCAAGTGAACCTTATTTAGGTAATACTAAAAACAGTCTCAGTCTCAGCTTACCTATAGAATTAGGGTAATACTGATATATGTCTAGTGAGCATTCATTCTCTCTCAGTTGAAACAATAGGCTGCTGACTAAACTTGGTCAAAATATATTAAACAAAAAATTAGTTTGGGCCAAATGGGATATTGCTCTCATCACTAAAATAAAAATCCATTGTTACTAATAAGTGACTTATCTAAGTTGCATATTTCTATGAATCTGAATGGTTAAAACAAATCAAATGTATAACTTTTTATCACCATCATGTACCCAAGTAAATGTAATATACTTATTTTTTTAGAAATTCATGTCAACATGACCTATAGTTAATACTCAAACAAGTGGAAAAATAAATGTTTCAAAATGAATACTTTGTGTGTGCTATTTCTATAAAACCACTGAAAGTTAATTTTAACCATCTGTTTTAAGTGATGTTCAGCTGTGTCACAGTAGTTTGTAAACATTACTTACTTGAATACTGTTTGGGCTGCATAGCATGTTGCTGCTTCTGTAGGTACATTAAATTGTTGAGGCATCAAATTGCTAGAAATTGCTATACCCCTGTGGCTGTGTAACCAAATCTGCATCTCCCTAACAGTCCCATGTGAAGCAATGCACTCCAGAGTCTGGTGTGACTGATTCAAATTAATATACTGTCAACAGTGGAGAAAAAAGGTAGTTGTTATAACCATCTTAAAATGAACAAGTTTAGGAAGAAAATCCAATAGAAGTACCACCTCGCCTTGTTTTTAGATAGTAGAAGTTCTCTGATTAGACTGGGATAAGACAATCGGCACAATGGAGGGGCTTAGATCACCATTTTAGATCTAGAAGCCTGTGACTAGTGGTAGACATTTAGGGATAAGAAATGTTAGAAATAGAACAGAAGGACATTTGATTCACAGAAAAGATGAGTGGGTGTGTCAGCTCCACTCAGATACCTCCAGACTGATATGAGGTGAGCTAGCTGCTGAATCCCTGGGTGTTTTGAGCCTCCAGAGACTGAATAGGGTCCAGGCACTGCTGCTGTCTGAGGGCCTATGGGCACATTCCCAGCGTGCAGATCTTCTATCAGGCACCCCCTCTGAGAGCTGCAATCAAGAGGACTCTGCTCAGGCCCTAGAACCAGTGCTGACGTCTCAGAGTCCCACCCCCCCAGCTTAAACAAGTCTTCTGCCAGAACTCCAGCCATGGGAGAGGCAGTGTTCGGGGCACATGGCAGACATAATATATGAAATCCACAGACATTTTGCATAGGATTCTAAAACCATTGCTGTTAATCACATGAGAAACACATGGATAATATATCCTACACACATTTGTCTGCCTCTGTTTGCTCACCACTCTAGAGCATACTTTGAGCAGGGGTCAGAGTTGCTTGGGCCATCCAGAGTCCTGCTCCAGTGCATGGGCTTGTGTTCTGAAACATGGAGCCTTCTTCCTCCAGAACTTCTATGACCTTGGCTGGTCGCTCTCTTTTCTCCTTCTGCCCAAAACTTCCTGTGTGCCTTCCAGTCTTTCCCCTCTGAATCCTTTTATAGCCTTTCAGTCGCTCGGTCAGGTGACTCCTGGATCCTTACCAGGTGACTTGGTTGCTAGGACACCTGTCCCCTGACAAACCAGTTCTCCTGGATGGGAGACAGTCTGGGTGAGAGCATAGGGTATTTATATTTGAGTAGACCAGGGGTAGGCAACCTATGGCATGCGTGCCGAAGGCAGCACACGAGCTGATTTTCAGTGGCACTCACACTCCCTAGGTCCTGGCCACCAGTCCGGGGGGGCTCTGCATTTTAATTTAATTTTAAATGAAGATTCTTAAACATTTTAAAAACCTTATTTACTTTACATACAACAATAATTTAGTTATATATTATAGACTTATAGAAAGAGACCTTCTAAAAACGTTAAAATGTATTACTGGCACGCGACACCTTAAATTAGAGTGAATAAATGAAGACTCGGCACACCACTTCTGAAAGGTTGCCGACCCCTGGAGTAGACCATTTGCATTTAACTGCCCTCTGTTGCCAGCCCGATGTTACTACATCTTTGAATTTCAATCCAATGTGGAGGTAAATGCCTAACAGAGACAACAAAGGGCTGCATCTTTAAAATGGAATTTGTGGCTTGGTAAAGATACACAGAGAGAGTTCATAATCTCACTCAGAGTTCACAAGTTGTACAGACATATTCCACACAATAATAATATATGGAGATATACCTATCTCATAGAACTGGAAGGTCATGGAGTCCAGCCCCTGCCTTCACTAGCAGGACCAAGTACTGATTTTGCCCCAGATCCCTAAGTGGCCCCCTCAAGGATTGAGCTTAGAACCCTGGATTTAGCAGGCCAATGCTCAAACCACTGAGCTATCCCTCCCCCCCTTGTCACAGAGGCTCACTGATTTAAGAAAGATAGATGTTCTGAGGTCTAGACCTGGTTTGACCCAGACACCCTCAGTGTAGGGTTGCCAACTTTCTAATCACACACAACTGAACACCTCCATCCCGCCCCTGCCCCTTCTCTGAGGCCCCGCCTCTGCTCGCTACATCCCTCCTCCCTCTGTCGCTCGCTCTCCCCTACCCTCACTTTTACCAGATTGGGGTAGGGGGTTGGGGTGCAGGAGGGAGTTGAGGGCTCTGGGTGGAGGTGCGGGCTCTGGGCTGGGGCTGAGGGGTTTGGGTTGTGGTAGAGGGTTCCGGACTGCGGCAGGGGGTTAGGGTGTGGGGGTGTGAGGGCTTCAGCTGGGGATGTGGGCTCTCGGGTGCAGGAGAGGGCAGGGGTGCAGGATGCGGGCTCTGGGGAGTTTGGGTGTGTGTTGCAGCAGTGGGTTAGGGTGTGGGGGGGTGCAGGCTCCAGGAGGGAGTTTGGGTGCAGGCGGGGACTCTGGGCTGGGACAGGGGATTGGGGAGTGGAAGGGGTTCAGGGTCCCAGTGTTGCTTACCTTGGCTTCCAGGAAGCGGCTGCCAGGTCCTTGCAGCCCCTAAGCACATGGGCAGCCAGGGAGGGTCCATGCGCTGCCCCTGCACCCTCCCCCCACTGGCACCGCAGCTCCCATTGGCCGGGAACCAAGACCAATGGGAGCTGTGGGGGTGGCACCTACAGGCACGAGGGCAGTGCACGGAGCCTCCCTGGCTGCCCACGTGCTTAGGGACCACAGGGACCTGACGGCTGCTTCCAGGACCCGCAAGGAGCCTGCCCTAGCTCCAGCCCCCGGCTGAGCTGCTGACCGGACTTTTAATGGCCCGGTCAGCGGTGCCAACCGGAGCTGCCAGGGTCACTTTTCGAGCAGGCGTTCCAGTTGAAAACTGGACGCCTGTCAACCCTACCTCAGTGGTCTTAGAAAGTCACTCACCCTCACTTCCCTGTACAATGGGAAGAATTCTTACCTGCCTAACAGGCCTGTTAAGGATTAATTGGCAACAAAGTGTTTGAACATGGGAAAACCCTTTAAGTGCTAACTAAGCATTGTTATAAACTTGGCCTTCAGATAAGTGCTTAACTACAGTTGACTGGAACTTTGAAATAGTGTCCATATGGGCCTTCTATGATGTTAACCAACCACATTGTCCAATCTCAGGAAGCTACATCTGAACTGGCTTATGTTACTATGTTTTGATGCAGTCTCTTTTAACAGCTTATGCACTTTTTCTGTAACTCCAGAAAACCTTGCTGTATGAAGTGCTGGAAGCCTAGAGTGGGTGCCATTGCTGGGCAATGGAAGGGGAGCACAGGTGCCTTGAACTGTGCTACTATGATTATTGTTTCCTTAGGCAGGGGAGTGTCCTGGCTGAGGGCACCAGGTAAGTTCCTGTTTCCCAGCAGATGGACAGTTTGCCACCAGTCTAAGGTAGGAGGCTTTAATCACATTTTAATAAGACCCTTTTAAATTGGCTTTAGTTAAAATTAAAAGCTTCCTGCCACATGTGGTTGGTTTTTTGATTTTCCTTCCCCTTGTTCCCACTTGAATTCTCCATGTTATAGAGCAGAGGGAAGTAGGTATGCAAGGAGACCATTCCATCCACAACTAACCCTGGAGGGAGGAAGGTCACTTGCACATGAGGGAAGCCGCTCAGAGGAGAGGGGCTACCTGGAGTTGGGTTGCACTATCTTCATATACAAGAATCTCAGACCATCCCTGACTATAAAGAAAAAGACAAGCTATTTTTTTTAAAAAGGGTACTGCCCATTTCAGCCCCTTCCTAGGACTCTGGCTGCTTCCAGCTAAGTAAATTTTACTATTTTTGTGTTACGTACAGCCAGTGACGTTGTTACAGAGTGTAGACTTCTGATGTTTTGAAAATGAAGCGTCTCTTTGACAAAGTTAAGACTTCCTTTTTTGTCTTCCAGAATGAATTCTATATACTATAAAAGTACGATGCAATATTATTTTATATCGCCATTCTAATGTGTGACTGATTTAGAGAACAAACCCTACTTTAGTTACTCCAAGCTTCTAGTGTTTGAAATTAAATGCAGGTGTAATAATCGGGGCCTGACAGGCCTACCCCAATTGTGAACAAATGTGTCCAGTCACCTATAACAATTGTTGAGACAAAGTACAAAATGGAAACAAAAAGACTCCATTAGACCAAATAAAAAGGCCTACTGATATAACTCAAAAACAGTGTTAAAATAATTTTTGGTAAACAAGAGATGTGTTGGACCAGAAATCAATGGACTAAAACTGGTGTGTTGGAAATCAGTGCTAACTAGTGAACAGAATGAGGGGATGGGCTGTTCTGCCTCTCACTCCTTTTTGAAGTTTTAAAAGAAAAAAAGACTTAGGGAGGAGGATCAAATTAGTTAAATGGGAGACAGGTGTACTGAAAGCAGCGAGTTTCACCATCATGGCTGCCACTCTCACTGACGCCTGGGACCCCAGGATCTACCATGACACCATTAGGCCTTTGTCTTAATCCTGAGAAATTCCCTGACTCCCAGAGAGAGGGACACAGATAACATTGCTACCTCCACCAGCTCTGGGATGTGAGACTTTTGTTCCCCTGCTGTTATGCACCCACCCCGTGTTCATTTTCCTTCCTCACATTATTACTTCCTTTTCCTATCTCTCGCTTTTTGCCTTCTGGTTTAGTAAGTGCCTGGCTTAGCCAGCCAAGACTGCATTTTTTGCACCAATGCTATAAGCCCACCAGAGAGGCAGGTAAAAGTAATGCCTTAAACAGCCCAATGTTAATACAAGTTGGCCAAGTCTCAGACTGACCAATAAGACGATGTGCTGTACCACTGTTTCTCCAGCAGTGAGGTTGCAAGTGAGAGTCAGCATCAAAGACAGAAGCTGCATGTTCTCTCTTTGCTGTTCTTTTCTCTCCTCTTTTGTGTTTGTCTCGTTTTGTCTTCTAGGAAACAGGATCAGACTTCAACAGCTTGTCCAAACCATTTCACCGAGCTTCTCTTTTCCCCAAAAAGGTCAGTTAGTACCATTTTTAATACCATTTCATAGACTGTTAGAAAGGAGGTTTTTCTTCTAAAAAGTTTCTAACTAAAGGGAAAGACAATAAAGCATATTGTTAAAATGAAAGCCTCATGTAACACTTTACATTTCAAATGCTTTAACGGTTTTTCTCTTTCCTGTACCCTGAGTAAAAGGTTAAAATTTTTTAGTCGTATGTTTGCCATGGCACTAAACAGGAGGAGTTCTCTAGATTCCCAAAACTCAGACTCATGTTTGACTGTTGACCCTGTCACTGTACCATGCTTCTGTTAATACCTTTGATCTCTGGGCCCATTTAGTCTATCAAAATTAACACAGCAGTGCTCTGATTTGCTGTTTGCTGCTTAATAGGATGTAATCAGGCAAGACAGTCCTCTTTAAAGTGATAATTTAACGAAGTTTTTTATCTTTCCTCCGTCAGCTGGTAGGATTGTCTATACTGGCCTACTGTTGGATTAGGAGAACTCACATTTGTTTATTTTATTTAGATTTTTTTTAAGACACCTCTCCAAACATCTTAATATAATTAATCATACAATTAAATTAGACATTGAAATCAATTCCACAGGAACTTGACTGGCCAGTCAACCAGCCTACCCCCTTCATCATCTAAAAACTGCCACCCAACCCAGACTTCTCCAGAGACCCTATCAAATAGGTGTATTATGCAGTATGCCCTGAAAGTCACCATATTTGGTTACTTTTGACCCTGGGTGCGGGGGGAAGCAAGCTCCAGAGGCTCAGAGCAAATCATATTAGCACAAGAAAAAAAAAAGTTCTTTTGAAGCAAACACACATCTTTGTTTAGGTTTCAGAGTAGCAGCCGTGTTAGTCTGTATCAGCAAAAAGAACAGGAGTACTTGTGGCACCTTAGAGACTAACAAATGTATTTGAGCATAAGCTTTCGTGGACTACAGTCCACTTCCGAAGTGGACTGTAGTCCACGAAAGCTTATGCTCAAATAAATNGCAGGACCAAGTACTGATTTTGCCCCAGATCCCTAAGTGGCCCCCTCAAGGATTGAGCTTAGAACCCTGGATTTAGCAGGCCAATGCTCAAACCACTGAGCTATCCCTCCCCCCCTTGTCACAGAGGCTCACTGATTTAAGAAAGATAGATGTTCTGAGGTCTAGACCTGGTTTGACCCAGACACCCTCAGTGTAGGGTTGCCAACTTTCTAATCACACACAACTGAACACCTCCATCCCGCCCCTGCCCCTTCTCTGAGGCCCCGCCTCTGCTCGCTACATCCCTCCTCCCTCTGTCGCTCGCTCTCCCCTACCCTCACTTTTACCAGATTGGGGTAGGGGGTTGGGGTGCAGGAGGGAGTTGAGGGCTCTGGGTGGAGGTGCGGGCTCTGGGCTGGGGCTGAGGGGTTTGGGTTGTGGTAGAGGGTTCCGGACTGCGGCAGGGGGTTAGGGTGTGGGGGTGTGAGGGCTTCAGCTGGGGATGTGGGCTCTCGGGTGCAGGAGAGGGCAGGGGTGCAGGATGCGGGCTCTGGGGAGTTTGGGTGTGTGTTGCAGCAGTGGGTTAGGGTGTGGGGGGGTGCAGGCTCCAGGAGGGAGTTTGGGTGCAGGCGGGGACTCTGGGCTGGGACAGGGGATTGGGGAGTGGAAGGGGTTCAGGGTCCCAGTGTTGCTTACCTTGGCTTCCAGGAAGCGGCTGCCAGGTCCTTGCAGCCCCTAAGCACATGGGCAGCCAGGGAGGGTCCATGCGCTGCCCCTGCACCCTCCCCCCACTGGCACCGCAGCTCCCATTGGCCGGGAACCAAGACCAATGGGAGCTGTGGGGGTGGCACCTACAGGCACGAGGGCAGTGCACGGAGCCTCCCTGGCTGCCCACGTGCTTAGGGACCACAGGGACCTGACGGCTGCTTCCAGGACCCGCAAGGAGCCTGCCCTAGCTCCAGCCCCCGGCTGAGCTGCTGACCGGACTTTTAATGGCCCGGTCAGCGGTGCCAACCGGAGCTGCCAGGGTCACTTTTCGAGCAGGCGTTCCAGTTGAAAACTGGACGCCTGTCAACCCTACCTCAGTGGTCTTAGAAAGTCACTCACCCTCACTTCCCTGTACAATGGGAAGAATTCTTACCTGCCTAACAGGCCTGTTAAGGATTAATTGGCAACAAAGTGTTTGAACATGGGAAAACCCTTTAAGTGCTAACTAAGCATTGTTATAAACTTGGCCTTCAGATAAGTGCTTAACTACAGTTGACTGGAACTTTGAAATAGTGTCCATATGGGCCTTCTATGATGTTAACCAACCACATTGTCCAATCTCAGGAAGCTACATCTGAACTGGCTTATGTTACTATGTTTTGATGCAGTCTCTTTTAACAGCTTATGCACTTTTTCTGTAACTCCAGAAAACCTTGCTGTATGAAGTGCTGGAAGCCTAGAGTGGGTGCCATTGCTGGGCAATGGAAGGGGAGCACAGGTGCCTTGAACTGTGCTACTATGATTATTGTTTCCTTAGGCAGGGGAGTGTCCTGGCTGAGGGCACCAGGTAAGTTCCTGTTTCCCAGCAGATGGACAGTTTGCCACCAGTCTAAGGTAGGAGGCTTTAATCACATTTTAATAAGACCCTTTTAAATTGGCTTTAGTTAAAATTAAAAGCTTCCTGCCACATGTGGTTGGTTTTTTGATTTTCCTTCCCCTTGTTCCCACTTGAATTCTCCATGTTATAGAGCAGAGGGAAGTAGGTATGCAAGGAGACCATTCCATCCACAACTAACCCTGGAGGGAGGAAGGTCACTTGCACATGAGGGAAGCCGCTCAGAGGAGAGGGGCTACCTGGAGTTGGGTTGCACTATCTTCATATACAAGAATCTCAGACCATCCCTGACTATAAAGAAAAAGACAAGCTATTTTTTTTAAAAAGGGTACTGCCCATTTCAGCCCCTTCCTAGGACTCTGGCTGCTTCCAGCTAAGTAAATTTTACTATTTTTGTGTTACGTACAGCCAGTGACGTTGTTACAGAGTGTAGACTTCTGATGTTTTGAAAATGAAGCGTCTCTTTGACAAAGTTAAGACTTCCTTTTTTGTCTTCCAGAATGAATTCTATATACTATAAAAGTACGATGCAATATTATTTTATATCGCCATTCTAATGTGTGACTGATTTAGAGAACAAACCCTACTTTAGTTACTCCAAGCTTCTAGTGTTTGAAATTAAATGCAGGTGTAATAATCGGGGCCTGACAGGCCTACCCCAATTGTGAACAAATGTGTCCAGTCACCTATAACAATTGTTGAGACAAAGTACAAAATGGAAACAAAAAGACTCCATTAGACCAAATAAAAAGGCCTACTGATATAACTCAAAAACAGTGTTAAAATAATTTTTGGTAAACAAGAGATGTGTTGGACCAGAAATCAATGGACTAAAACTGGTGTGTTGGAAATCAGTGCTAACTAGTGAACAGAATGAGGGGATGGGCTGTTCTGCCTCTCACTCCTTTTTGAAGTTTTAAAAGAAAAAAAGACTTAGGGAGGAGGATCAAATTAGTTAAATGGGAGACAGGTGTACTGAAAGCAGCGAGTTTCACCATCATGGCTGCCACTCTCACTGACGCCTGGGACCCCAGGATCTACCATGACACCATTAGGCCTTTGTCTTAATCCTGAGAAATTCCCTGACTCCCAGAGAGAGGGACACAGATAACATTGCTACCTCCACCAGCTCTGGGATGTGAGACTTTTGTTCCCCTGCTGTTATGCACCCACCCCGTGTTCATTTTCCTTCCTCACATTATTACTTCCTTTTCCTATCTCTCGCTTTTTGCCTTCTGGTTTAGTAAGTGCCTGGCTTAGCCAGCCAAGACTGCATTTTTTGCACCAATGCTATAAGCCCACCAGAGAGGCAGGTAAAAGTAATGCCTTAAACAGCCCAATGTTAATACAAGTTGGCCAAGTCTCAGACTGACCAATAAGACGATGTGCTGTACCACTGTTTCTCCAGCAGTGAGGTTGCAAGTGAGAGTCAGCATCAAAGACAGAAGCTGCATGTTCTCTCTTTGCTGTTCTTTTCTCTCCTCTTTTGTGTTTGTCTCGTTTTGTCTTCTAGGAAACAGGATCAGACTTCAACAGCTTGTCCAAACCATTTCACCGAGCTTCTCTTTTCCCCAAAAAGGTCAGTTAGTACCATTTTTAATACCATTTCATAGACTGTTAGAAAGGAGGTTTTTCTTCTAAAAAGTTTCTAACTAAAGGGAAAGACAATAAAGCATATTGTTAAAATGAAAGCCTCATGTAACACTTTACATTTCAAATGCTTTAACGGTTTTTCTCTTTCCTGTACCCTGAGTAAAAGGTTAAAATTTTTTAGTCGTATGTTTGCCATGGCACTAAACAGGAGGAGTTCTCTAGATTCCCAAAACTCAGACTCATGTTTGACTGTTGACCCTGTCACTGTACCATGCTTCTGTTAATACCTTTGATCTCTGGGCCCATTTAGTCTATCAAAATTAACACAGCAGTGCTCTGATTTGCTGTTTGCTGCTTAATAGGATGTAATCAGGCAAGACAGTCCTCTTTAAAGTGATAATTTAACGAAGTTTTTTATCTTTCCTCCGTCAGCTGGTAGGATTGTCTATACTGGCCTACTGTTGGATTAGGAGAACTCACATTTGTTTATTTTATTTAGATTTTTTTTAAGACACCTCTCCAAACATCTTAATATAATTAATCATACAATTAAATTAGACATTGAAATCAATTCCACAGGAACTTGACTGGCCAGTCAACCAGCCTACCCCCTTCATCATCTAAAAACTGCCACCCAACCCAGACTTCTCCAGAGACCCTATCAAATAGGTGTATTATGCAGTATGCCCTGAAAGTCACCATATTTGGTTACTTTTGACCCTGGGTGCGGGGGGAAGCAAGCTCCAGAGGCTCAGAGCAAATCATATTAGCACAAGAAAAAAAAAAGTGTTTTTCTTTTGAAGCAAACACACATCTTTGTTTAGGTTTCAGAGTAGCAGCCGTGTTAGTCTGTATCAGCAAAAAGAACAGGAGTACTTGTGGCACCTTAGAGACTAACAAATGTATTTGAGCATAAGCTTTCGTGGACTACAGTCCACTTCCGAAGTGGACTGTAGTCCACGAAAGCTTATGCTCAAATAAATTAAGTGGACTGTAGTCCACGAAAGCTTATGCTCAAATAAATTTGTTAGTCTCTAAGGTGCCACAAGTACTCCTTATCTTTGTTTAGGTTTTTTTGTGATCTCATTTACAAAAAATTCAGATGACATCTCATCTCATCTCAATGAAATAAAAATTATAGAAATACTTCACTATACATAAGGCCTGAAAATGTCCCCTCTCTAAGAGCTCTTTCTTACTGCTTTTTTATTATATTTCCTATATTCTTTAAGATGCAAGCAGGCTTAATGAAGGGAACATAGCCTAGGTTAGCCATTTTCATTTTCCTTTTCTTCTGGTTCTCTTTCTTTTAAAATATACTTGCTTCTGGCTGCTCTCTGTAGTAGGGCTATATTTAGTTTGGATTAAGTGAGTGAAAGACAAACCCCTGCTCATTTATAAAAATTGGAGAAGGTTCAGAAAAGAGCCCCAAGAATGATTAAAGGATTGGAGAACATGTGTTATAGTGACAGACTCAAGAAGCTCAATATATTTAGCTTAACTAAGAGAAGTTGAAGCTAAACAAATTCAGACTGGAAATAAGGTGTCATTTTTAACAGTGAAGGTTATTAACTATTGGAACAACTTACTGGTCGTGGTGGATTCTCAATCACTGGCCATTTTTAAATCAAGGTTGGATGTTTTTCTAAAGGATGTGCTCTAGAAATTATTTTGGGGACATTCTCTGGCCTGTGTTATACAGGAGGTCAGACCAGATGATCACTTCGGGCCTTGGAACCTAGTTATCAATAACAAACATCTTCCATAGGGTGGAAGCTCTGACACTGAGTTTAGGAAGTATGGGACTAACTCTGTAGAAGGATAAGCTGGAAAGACACCACTAGGTAATTTAAGATTAATTAAACCATTTTAATTTTATCTAATAGATTGTATCTGTTCATTGTGATATGAGATAAATATGAATAAGATTTTGTCATGGTAAAATTATGCAAAATTATCAATAAAGTATTACAGTAACATTTATATGAAACACTACTTCAATACCTTGCATGGTGACAGATTTCAGAGTGGTAGCCGTGTTAGTCTGTATCAGCAAAAACAACGAAGAGTCCTTGTGGCACCTTAGAGACTAACAAATTTATTTGGGCATAAGCTTTTGTGGGCTAAAACCCACTTCATCAGATGCATGGAGTGAAAAAAAAGTAGGCAGGTATAAATATACAGCACATGAAAAGATGGAAGTTACCTTACCAAGTGGGGGGTCAGTGCTAACGAGGCCAATTGAAATTTGTTAGTCTCTAAGGTGTCACGAGGACTCCTCATTGTTTTTATTAATTCAATAGTTTTCACTTCAAAGTAAATGGTTTTTGAAATTATATATGTATATTGTGCAATCATTTCTCAAACAAAAATAAATGATTATTTTTAGTAAAGACCTTTTTGCAAACTGTTGCAATTTTGGTATAACAAGTTATACATAGACAGTTTTTTTTTAAATGCATCTTCTGTTGTCCCCAGGCACATTTTTATAAGATGAGAAGGAGCGTTCGGGGGTCTATGCCAGAGGTGGGCAAACTATGGCTCGCGGGACCCTCCTGCCTGGCCCCTCAGCTCCTGGCCTGGGAGGCTAGCCCCCAGCCCCTCCGCCTGCTGTTCCCCCTTCCCCGCAGCCTCAGCTCACTGCGCCGCCGGCGCAATGCTCTGGGTGGCGGGGCTGTGAGCTCCTGGGGCAGCGCAGCTGCAGAGCCAGGCCTGACCTGGTGCTCTGTGCTGCACGGTGGTGTGGCTGGCTCCAGCCGGGCAGCGCGGCTGTAGCGCCGTCAGCCACCGGTGCTCCAAGCAGCGCAGTAAGGGGGCAGGGAGCGGGGGGAGAGGGGAGTTGGATAGAGGGCAGGGGAATTTGGGGTGGTGGGCAGGGAGCGGCGGGAGGGAGGGGGGCTGGATAGAGGGCAGGGGAATTTGGGGTGGTGGCCAGGGGGCGGGGGTGTGGATAGGGGTTGGGGCAGTCAGAGGGCGGGGAACAGGGGTTGGATGGGGGGTGGGGGGGCAGTCAGGAAGGGGGGGTTGGATGAGGGGCGGGGGGCAGTCAGGGGACAGGGAGAAGGGAGGGTGGATGGGGCAGGGTTCCCGGGGGGGCTTTCAGGGAATGGGGGGGGGGGTTGGATGGGGCAGGAATACGGGGGGGGAAGGGACCGTCAGGGGGCGAGAAGCAGGGAGGTCGGATAGGGGGCTGTCTGGGGAGGCACAGCCTCCCCTAACCGGCCCTCCATACAATTTCCGAAACCCAATGTGGCCCTCAGGCCAAAAAGTTTGCCCACCCCTGGTCTAGCTGTTGACTGGTACTGCTAAGCATCACAGGGCAACTACTGGCAGAACTGGAATCTAGCCATCATGCTTCTCCAGAACTGAAAAACATCCTCGTTCCTCAATTCTTGGGACTGCACCACAATAAGCCAGATATTCTCTCTGTGCTGGAATGTTGTCGTCAAACAATGGTATATTTTCAAATACTGTGGTCCCACAAATGTCAAGGTGTTTTGCTTGATTTGGCTCAAATACATGGTCTGCACTGAAGAAAGCGACAGCAGGTTGGTGAAAGTGGGAGGTTGAGTCAGTGTCCAGGTATGACTTTTTTTTTAATCTTTCCAAGGGTGCTGTTTTTTCTGTTGGGTGTTGTCAATTTTCAGAGCAACTCTTCGCCCACAATGCAAGATCACACATGTCACGTGTATTCATGGTTCGGGGTACAAACTCTTTTAGAGCCTGAAGTTCTTCAATAACTGCTGCAGACTGGCAAAGATCCACAATCTCTTGAACATGAACTAATACTATGACCATCCTCAGTAAAAAAATGAAATGTAATCCTCAGTGTTCAATGTAATAAAGAGCTACATTGAACCAGCTGTTCCATCTGATTATACTGAGGTTGGTGGGATGGAAGGATTTTCCCCTCTTTCTGTTAGAAACATGCGGGAACCAGGCTTTTCTGCCAGGGTAGGCAGTGAAAGCACGTTTTACAGCCATAAATTCATTTACTTTCAAAAGTATCTTCCTCCACAGATCACGTGCAAGGTTAAGCAAATGTGCCATGCACGTAAAGCGTACAGCATTTATAAAACAAAGGTTTCAAACCTCAATCCCAAGCTTTCCCCATGTGCATGGCATTATTGGTCACAAACGCAGAGATGCAATCAAATGGTATTTAGATTTTTTCAACAGTCCCCCGTATTGCGCAGCTGACTGCTTCAAAATCGACTGCTTCCAAAACTTCACAATGTAAAAGAAAACATCCAGCTTGTGTTCACCTGCATCTGAAGTCCCTGCGTTTTCACTGCTTGTTGGGATAGGGACAGCAAGATGTTAAGTACATACCTGTCTTCAGCATCAGTAGTTTCATCTGTCACAATGCTAATTCCTTCACAGGACTGCAACTTTTTCTTTAATTCTTCAGTGTGACAGTCCAAACACTTTGGGCAGGTAAAACTTTCTAAGTTGATCTGCACTTGGTATAACTCCTACCCTGCTCTCTAAAAACTCTCTCGGCTTTGGATTGTCCCATCATATGCAGGGGTATATTTGCAGCAGACAAGGCTTCTATTAATTTGAAAACTTCATTTATCTTGTAAAGCTGCTCCTCGGTCTTGGTATTAAAGAGCTGTGTAACTGTTTTCTGCTTTTTAAAATGTCTATCTTCATCCATTGCCTCTTGTTTGTGTTTACGATTTGCACTTCCAAGATGCTTATCACAACTAGCCTTTCTTGTAAAATCAACAGATACATTGCATGATGTACAAACATCTTTCCTCCACTTCCATTGAATGTTTTAGGGTACTGCTCTGCTCGCTGCTTAGCACTTAATGTTGCCACTTTGCTCATTTTTTTGTTTGCTGCTGTTCTCTTTGTCTTACTTCAAATAAATTGCTGTAACCCCTTCTTGTAGGAAATGCATGACTCTTTTTTGTGAAATTCCACATTGCTCAGGGCCCTGGTTAGACTCCCTGGGCCAAGCAGAAACTAAGGAGGGGACCCTCAGAGAAGGCGCCTGTGACCTCTCTGGGGGCAGAGCCACCGCTAGGCAGGAAAGTCTGACCCACAGACTGGATGGTGAGTCAGGAGGTGCAGGGAGCGCTCCCTCCTCGAGCCCTGACTCCATGGGCCTGCCAGCCTTAGTCCCCCACCCCCAAGAGAGCGGACAACTCCAATCTGCTGGCTGACAACTCCTCTAGCAGTGACCTTGCAGCTCCTGCCCCCTCCACTCGCAGCGGCTAAGAGCTGCGGGCTCCGCTGCCTGCCATGGCTCTCAGAGCTGCAGGCCTCCTGCCGCCAGCCCCAGCTCACAGCAGCAGGGCCCCTGCTGCCCACCTGCCCTGGCTGATAGCAGCAGGGCCACCGCCCAGGGTGGCTAAGAGCTAAGGAGTCCGAGGGAGTGAGAGCTGCCAGCGGCTGAGAGCTCCAGGCCCCCCGCAGCCTCCAGACTCTGATAGCTTTGGCCCCACTGCCCCAGGCACACGGCTGAAGCTGAAGAGGATAATGTCACAGAGGTCTCTGGTAGTGGCGGAATCCATGACTTCCGTTACAAAATCTTATCATTAGTGATAAGGTCACTGTCCATGTGAGCAAAACCACAAACTGTGTATTATACCATTAAGTGGCGTTACAATGGAACTTAGTTCTTTATTTCATTCAAACTAGTGCTACAGAGATGTTATTGAATATTTTACAAGCCCTGTTACATATGTCTTTGCTGATGGACATTTTAAAATAAATCGAATACAGAACGCATTACAAACATTACAACCCCAGTGCATAAAACAGATTTATGATGTTAACTTATCTGTCAGTGGGAGTTTTGGGAACAAACCTAGGTGCTGCAGACCATCATTAGCAGTGGGTTTAGTGTGTCTTACTGAACTATTGCTTCCCTCAAACTTCAGAATGAATGCATTTAACAAACACTCCTTGAAGCATTTGATTTTTCTTGTTATTAAAATTTCATTTAATAATCAACTTCACCCAGTGTTTGACATTATGAAACACGGTGTACAAATAGGAAGATCTATAAAAGCTTTCACTTTTATAACAAACACCAGTGATGAACATGAAAAAGATATTTGTGTTTTGGGAAAACAGGCTAACCTCCACTTTGGCATGAGCAGGAGCAATTTACATTGACTTTAATGAGAGCAGCATCTGCTTACACCAGAACTGAATATAATCCATTTTAAAATGTGTGTGGATCCAGCTGTTTCACGTTGTTATGCTTCGTAGAGGATTAACAGGAAAAAAAGTATCTTTGATTTGCAGGACATGAAAGCAGTTCTGCGTAACTCCTCTTGTAAGTTACTCTGAAATCATTCGCCCACAGCAGCCCCAAACTGAGCATTAGTTAATAAACAGGCTAGAAGGCAGCAGCATCCAGTGGACAGAGCATGGAACCGTTAGTCCTGGTCTACACTGGGGGTGGTGGTGTCGACCTAAGATACGAAACCTCAGCTACGCAAATAGCATAGCTGAAGTCGGCGTATCTTAGGTCGACTTACCTGGCTGTGAGGACAGCGGCGAGTCGACCGCTGCCACTCCCCCGTTAACTCCGCTTCCGCCTCTCGCGAGCTGGAGTTCCGGAGTCGACGGGCAGTGCGTTCGAGGATCGATTTATCCGCATCTAGACGGGACGTGATAAATCGATCCCCAATAGATCGATCTCTACCCGCCGTGAAGACCTGCCCTTAGTCAGAGGACCTGGGTTCTATTCCCAGCCTGCTGTGTGACCTTGTGCGAGTTATTTTATCACACTGTCTGTAAAATGGGGTCAATTCTTATTGTTTTCTGTAAAGCATCTTGAGCTACAGTGCCAAGTAACTAACAAAGTTACTCATTACTGAAAATGGAGTGTGGCATATCAACTTTTTGTTCTTGTTTATTGCGTGATTTGTCTTTTCCCCATAAGTCTGTTTCATACAGAGTATTCACCAAAGGAAAAAAAATGTGCTAGGTGAAATCTTAGTACATGACACAACAGCTTAAGTTTTCAAAAACTTGAGAAGAGAAAAAAAATAGATTCTGACTAGCTTTAAGAGTGCAGCAGAAGTACATTAATTACAATTTGCAGCAGCAGTACCGATAAAGTTTAAGTCTAGAGGAGCAAACCTGATAGCATTCTTAGATCACATCTTCATTGTGAAATAAAATATTTGTTCTTTCTGATACCTAAGGCAGTGCTATCAGTATTTATTTAATATTTGCACCCAGCACTCCAAAGTATTATTAGTTTAGTGCTAAAAAGTAACATTTTTCTTTGCATTCCGTGCATTCTTTATGGAGACTTAACTTTGATCTGCCCAAATAGCTAGCACTACTTTAATCCTGTTCGTTGTTGCAAAGCTGTTGGACAGTTGATTTTGGATGTTCTAACAACATGATTGACTTTTCAGAGTTTTCTGTATTTCTAAGCAGAGTCTCTAGTCTCCTTTTGATTTTCTTTTGATCTTCAATAGCACATCCAATTACAACAGACTGAAATTTCTGATCAATGGGTCCAGATGGTACCTCAGATGTGCATGCACCATAAAGCGACATTAAACGGCTTTTAGAATCTTCCAGATTGTCAAGGAGTTTATTGACTACTTCATCAATCATCCTTGTGGCATGCAAAAGGGATTCCTGCTGCTGTGGGTTTCGTATTGTTCCTACAGAAACCTCAACAGTGAGGGTTCGGCCCATCAGACGACTGGCAGTCAGGCAAAGTTCTTCTCTTTCACCTACATTTAAAAATAAAATGTTCTGATTTACAAACTAGCCCTTTTAGGTATGAACAGCTTCACACATACAATCAAATTACCCTAGTGTACGTAGTACATACACATCTCTGCTGTTGATTTGCAATAAAAATATTTTTAAACCAGATCAGAATGTTTAACTGGTGATTCTATTTTGAACAGTGACTGTAAAAATGAAGGAGTCCTAAATTTCTGTCCCAATGTTAGACCAAATGTACTCAGTTTACAGGTACAATCTAACTACCAGCCTTTCTATCGCAGCCTGGTCCTTGAGAGTCAAGCTCAGTTCCTCCATCTCGTGCATTATCTCCAATAATAATGGTTCTGCATGCTAAATTGGACCCTCTTTGACACCTGGCCAACCTCATTCTTTCAGCTGGCTTGCATGCATATAACTGCCTGGAACTTATTAGACAAGTCTGTTGATGATGCACAAAATGGAATAGAATCCTGCTTCTTAATATTAGCTGTGTTGGCACTGCAGTGCAAACAGCAGTAAAAAAAGCAGTAAAAGGTTATGTGTTACTGCAATGAGGCAATATACTGCTTTTGTTCAGAGTCTTATCTGAATAAGAGTATACCACTTTCACAGTCACTTTCCTGAGCTGAATTACACTTCAGTGCTTCTTTTTCTTCATGATAGGAAAACATGTGAACTAAGCCACTACAGTCACAGCATCTACATAAACTTCTAGCAGAGCTACAAAAAAAATTAAATAAGTATTTTGCTACATAAAATAGAACTGGATAAAGAGCACCTTATTGGACTTGGTGCATTAGTTCTTGCATGCTATGCAGTAGTGCAACTAAGCATGGAGAGAAGGGGTAGATTGGTTTCTTAACTTATTAATGTTTGTTAATAAAATGAAATGCCAGGAAGGGGCTATGATTTGACCTTACACTGGCTGAGTGAACTGTATATTTAGAGCACTGCTCACAGGGATAACATAGTAGATCCTTGTGGAACCCTACATGAGAGATTTATCAGGGCAGATAACCTGAGGCTTGGTCTACACAAGGAACTTATGTTGGCATAACTACGTTGCTCAGGAGTGCAGAAAATCAACATCCCTGAGTGACGTAGTTATACCTACGTAAGTTCCTAGTGTAGACAGAACTATCCACTGATTTCTCCAAAACAAGTTTCAAATGAGAATCTAGGAAAAGGCAGGCTCTCACCTTCACTGATGTGCCTCATATCTTGGCTGTTCTGTATATTGTGGATCATTTCTAGCAGGGTTTCTTTTTCTTGTTCCATAGCAGAGGCTGCATCACGCAAGGCTTCAACCCTGAGTAAAGTTGAACCAAGCAGAAGAAAAAAAAAATCTATATATAATAAAGACACTTCAGCCACATAACATGCTCTCAGTGTTTCTTTGTTTTTTTCAGTCTGCCCTGTCAGTTAGTTTAACAACACTGCAGTGTTGTCGGACAAGTGACATGACTGCCAATTCAGGGCACTATCAGGTACACCTATACCGTGATAAAAGACCCACAGCACACCCACTGCTAGCCTCGGTCAGTTGACTCGGGCTTGGGCTGTAAAATTGCAGTGTAGATACGCAGGGATGTGCTGGAGCCGAAGACCTGAGGTCTGCGATGTGGGAGGGTCTCAGAGCCTGGGCTCCAGCCTGAGCCCAAATGTCTACAGTGCAATTTTTAGCCCTGCAGCCTGAGCCCAGGTCAGCTGACCTGGGCTCAGAGTTGGAGCCACAGGTATTTTATCACAGTGTAGACATGATAAAAGGACCATCAACTCCTTCTATGTAAAAAAGTGCTAAGAGAAAAGCTAGGATTGCCAACCCTCCAGCAGTGGTGTAGCCAGGTGGAGGGAAGAGGGGAAGTGAAAAAAAAAAAAGGCGCCATCCGCTGTGGCGCTTTTACTGACGGGGTAGCGCGCTGGGTCTTCGGCAGCACCTCGGCGGTGGGACCTTCACTCGCTCCGCAGGTCTTCGGCAGCATTTCGGCGATGAAGCTTCAGTGCCGCCAAAGACACCTGAAGCGAGTGAAGGTCCCGCCGCCGAAGTGCCGCCGAAGACCCGGAGCGCCGCCCCGTCAGTAAAAGCGCCGCAGCGGGTGGCGCCTTTTCTTCCCCCCGCTCCCGGGTGAGTAAAATTAAAAAGGCGCCACTTGTGCTCGGTGGGGGAGTGGCCGCTCCCCCGCTCCCCTCCTAGCTACGCTACTGCCCTCCAGGATTGTCCTGGAGTCTACAGGAATTAAAGATTAATCTTTAACTAAAGATTATGTCATGTGATGAAATCTCCAGGAATTCATCCAACCAAAGTTGCAACCCTAAGAAAAGCTAGAGAGCTCTCTGCAATTTCCTGTGCAGAAATCCCAGGGTACTAAGGGGATAAGGAGTTAGCAGCTACATGGAACATAAGGATTCCTGGGGCATCTTGGTTCCTCCACAGTTCTCAGGGCATCAATGTGGAGTCACTGTCAATCATAGCATGGCGCTCTCATGAATAATGTAGCCGTTGGTATCTCAGCTACAGCAATACACCAACCAACCCCTCACCCCTCTCAAAAAGGAGAAAGAAACTATAGAGCCAAAGTTAATGCTGTTCAGCTTGGTATTAACTTTAGATGGAATTTCCTTCTGGATAACACACCTTTTAATAGGTGAGCATGCTGCACTGGGTGTTTGCGCCCCAGCTCTACACACTGCCTCCACAATCACTGTTTCCTTAGCAGTAGGTGATGCAGAAGGCAAGCAGTTGTAGGAAATGCATAGAGGCCTGTATTTGTCCAGTAGCAGTTTAGGCAACAGCTCACATTCCTAAACTCCAGGTAATGCAGCAAACTAGGTTCCTCCAGAAACCTGACCCTCTTTCTCTGGTCCCATTCATCATACTACACACAAAATGTGTAACATCCTTCTATTTGGGGGATGAGCATGTCACATAAGCTTTGTGCTTTGTGCTCTATGTTTAGTCATATCTGGCCATTATTTGTGCTCCTTTATTCTCCCCTCCCGCTTTTGCTGTGTACTAGAGAGCTTGATCTGGCCTTCAGATTTGGAAATACTATACTGGAAACCTGGGTTTCAATCCTTCAGTTAATTTCCCATTGCTTCATCATGCCCTCAAGGTTAGGGGTTTGGAATTGATTAAAGTAACTGGGGAACGCCACAAATAGACAGAAAATGCACAGTAGGGAAATCATTAGCACTGGAGATTAGTGCCAAAAGATAAACTTTTCCCCGCTCAATCCTCCAGTTTCTGCACTTGCGTGAGTAATATTAATGTCATGGTGTAGAGCAGTAGTGGGCAACCCGTGGCCCATCAGGGTAATCCGCTGGTGACCGCCAGTTTGTTTACATTTGCATGGCCGCCCGCAGCTCCCAGTGGACGCAGTTCGCCGTTCCCAGCCAATGGGAGCTGCAGGAAGCGGCGGACAGCATGTCCCTGTGGCCTGCGCCGCTTCCTACATATCCCATTGGCCGGGAACGGCGAACTGCGGCCACTGGGAGCTGCGGGCGGCAGTACAAATGTAAACAAACTGTCTGGCGGCCACCAGCGGATTACCCTGACGGGCCGTGTGCAGCCTGCAGGCTGCCCACCACTGGAGTAGAGGGTTTGCTGAGATTTAACTGGCTGCTAGGATTGTGCAAAAATGATAAACTCTGTTTTCCCAGTTCCCCCACCTGTCATATGGTGACCATTACATGAGTCTGTTGACAGTTCTAGACTCTTCCAACCGATAAGGCAGAAACTTTAGACAATTCCCAAATTGAGGTCTGTTTCATAGTGTCTATGAAACTCTCTGTAAAAACCAAGAGAATCCACCTATGCTGAAATGTTTATTAAACATGGTGAAAAAATGTGATCTATTCTCTCTGACATTCACTTGGATATTAGCTACAACCAGAGTGCCAATATCATTAATATTTTTACCTAAAAAATGTCCTATCCCCTGGAAAATAAATACAAAGTAATTTATGATAGAATACAACAAAGGGGGAGGATTGCTTGTGCCACATAGCTCTGCATAAATGACCACACAAGTACAATAGGGACAGGTTCTTTTACTTTCCCCCTTATGTAACTGCTTTCTATTTCTAATTCTTCCATCTCAACTAAAGGTGGCAAAGGTAGAAAGATAGATTTTGCTTCATGGCACTGAGTAACCATTCAGGTTCCAATAATATCTTGACCAAATTCCCTTTACATAGTCCATTGTGCACAAACGTGGCTGCAATTTTGCTGTCTTCTTTTCCTCAAAGTCTAAGTTTTTATTTGTTCTGATTTTTTTTATTGGATGGGGGAATTAAAATGGCCTCCCATGTATATCCCCACACTACTCTTGAGCCTAACTTCATTTCAACCCACCCTTCCAACTAAAGGCAGACAATGCCTGGAGAGAGGATGATGGGAGGATTACTTAATAGCAACATGATACATGCCTTTCCAAGAGAGATCAAATACACTATTTCTACAGATCTCCCAGTCTAGGAACTTCAGCTATGAAATTAAATCCCTGATGTTCCCTGGCCTTACATCTCTGAGGTTGCAGAGCATTGTACACCACTAAATTGTCCTAACTGCTATACATTTGTGGCATTCCAGTCCTACTGCTGATTTTAAATCAACCTTTAGTTGTAATTTTACTGACAAATTTTTCTCATCTATCCCAGTGTTCATTAACTATAGTACCAAGCACAATCAGAACATGGCTCATTCTCTCTTTCTGATGGAATCCACCAGGCAGTCAAAATACTTTGTACTCTAGAGCATTACAGGTTGTAGCCACAAGATGGTGATCGCTATTTATATGTGTCTGCAGTAAAAAAATGTTACGTTACACTGGTTTAACTCAAGTGATTTAAAATTGAGTTAAATCAGGACAACCCCCTAATGCAGATACATTTAATTGGTTTAACCTTTGCTCAAAGAGAGTTTGATCTGCATTTAATCAATTTTAAATTTAAGTTTAGTTAAAACAGCACAACTTTTCTAACACACAAGACATCTAAGTATATTTGTCTTGATAAACCTGTCATAGTACTAGAAGATGATCTACAAATCACTCTTTTTACATCTTTCTAAATTAAAGCTAGGTTGTGTGTGTGTTTGGGGGAGGGAGGCAGGACTATGATACTGTCCATCAAAAGAAGCTTACTCAAAAAAAGCAATTTTTCAACATTATTCCCAGGACCACTGTGCAGATGATGAATTCGATCTGGATGTGAGTACATAGGTGCTGGAACTAGGGGTGCTGCTGCACCCCCTGGCTTGAAGTGGGTTTCATCATATAGAGGGTTTACAGTTTGGCTCAAAGGCACTCAGCACCTCCCCTATACAAATTGTTCCAGCACCCCTATGTGAGTATACACTGGGAGAACTGTAAGCTCTTCAGGGCAGGGATTGTCTATTTGTATCCAATACAGTGTGGAAACTGGTGATGGTATTAAACAAACACTTTATTTTCTTAAGTCTCCTGTACAGCAAATTCAAAGATGAAGGCATTTATGGTAGGCTCTGAGATAAACATGCATCTAACATCACTGCCCCAAAGATTTCAGCCAGAAAATGAGTTGAGAGCAAAAGATGGGTGGAAAAAAGGAAGCTTAGATAAAGGAATAAGCAAAGTTCATTTAGATTTTTGTTCACTTAAGAGGAGACAATAATAAAATAATCCTGCTATGATGAAAATGCAGAAATATTTAGATACAAGCCTAATAATTGTAAGTGAAAGCTTACTTTTAAGACATCCTTAAACTTATTTTATGTTTATTGTAACTGGTGAGGGGAAAATAAAGTAATACAAATTCTTGACAAAGGCGTGGATTTTTGGGGGAGATGAGGAAAGTATTGTAAAGTGACTCATTTTCATTATAATAATAAAGATAGTAATAAAGCAGGTGAATTGATTTTGTATTTGAGTTGGTTACATTTTTATGGCACTTTTGCAAGGCCGTTTTAATGATTATATTAAATAACTCAACTATGCCTTTTTTTAAAAGACACCGGTTAAAATATTTTTCAGAATTTTTTTAAAAAAGTATCCCTTCACTGTTGTTCCCCTTGGAAACTTGAAACTAAAATTAAGAAATTTGGAGTTTTTAACAGATTATTTTTATAGTAATTCAATTGCACGCGTACATTGATTCAACTCACTCAGTAAGGGTTGATCCAATTCCATCAAAGCCAATGGGATCCTTTTCAATTATGTCAGTGGGTTTTGGATCAGGTCCTACCATCTGACATTGAAAAACAGTGAACTGCATTACAGAGATGAACCTTGAATCAGTATAATTCTAAAGATGATTTCTAAAATACCACTTCCTTAAAATACTGAGTGATTGTTATGTGATTAGAAGCTGGCAGCTTAGTTTAGCAAGATTTTGTGGAGCATCAGGATAAATATAAACATCTCGTAATATGAAGTTGATAAAAATGCCCTTTAAAAAGTAATGCTTTGATAAGTGTTAATATCTTATGTAAAATCTGATAACCAGAAGTTAAGAATTATTTTATTTGCAATAATTGCTGTTTGGTGGCTACTCTAGACATTCGTGTCTACTACAGTATGTTGCATCGCCACAAAGTGGCACTTGTCAGTGAGATTTTTTGTTGTTGTTGCATTATCTGCAAAGTGCAAGGAATGCATGGCCCTGCAGAGTAATTCATGGCCCTCTCGTCCGAGAGGTGACCTCTTCGGGTCAGGACTGAGACATGTTGTGATATTCAACATGGTACACTGCCGTTGCTGTTCATGCATTTATTCTTTGGATAAACGGAGGACTTCAGTCTCCAGGGCTATTAATCTGGAATGGCACAATTAAGTACAGGCCTGTCAGCCTTACATCGATTCTGGACAAGATAATGGAACTGTTGATACGGGAATCGTTTAAGAAAAAATATATGGGACTTGATTAATAAAGAATTAAAGGAGGGTAATATAATTAATGCAAATCAACATGGGTTTATGGAAAATAGATCCTGTCAAACTAACGATATCTTTTTTTGATGAGATTACAAGTTTGGTTAATACAGGTAATAGTGTTGACATAATATACACCTCTACCCCGATATAACGTGGTCCTCAGGAGCCAAAAATCCCTACTGCGTTATAGGTGAAACCCCGTTATATCGGGGTAGCGGTGGCAGGGCTCCGGCGGTGATTTAAAGAGCCCCGGGCTCCGGCCACGGGGAGCCCCGGGCCCTTTAAATTGCCACCCAAGCCACACTGCTGGAGCCCCGGGGTATCGGCGGCAGGGCTCCAGCGGTGATTTAAAGGGCCCGGGGCTCCCCACAGCGGCCAGAGCTCTGAGCCTTTTAAATCGCCGCCCGAGCCCCGCTGCCGGAGCCCCGGGGTAGCGGCGGCAGGGCTCCAGCGGTGATTTAAAGAGCCCTGGGCTCCGTCCGCTGCGGGGAGCCCAGGCCCTTTAAATCGCCAGCCGAGCCCCGATGCTGCCACGCTATATGCTAACCCGTGTTATATCGGGTCACGTTATATCGGGGTACAGGTGTACTTAGACTTCTTTAAGGCACTTGATTTGGTTCCACACAACATTTTGATTAAAAAAAGAACTAAAACAATATAAAATTAATATGAGACACAAGGTGGGTGAGATAATATCTTCTATTGGACCAACTTCTGCTGATGAAATTGACAAGCTTTTGAGCTACACAGAACTTTTCTGACCTGAAGAAGATATTACCTCACCCACCTTGTCTCTCAAATATCCTGGGACCAAAACTACTACAACACTGCAAACATAAAATTAACATAGCACATATTAAATGGATTAAAAACTGGCTAACTGATAGATCTCAAAATGTAACTGTAAATGGGGAATTGTCACAGACTGTTTCCAGTGGGTCCTGCAGGAATTGGTTCTTGGCCCTATGCTATTTAACATTTTTATAAACATAAAATCATCACTGATAAAGTTGGCAGATGACACTAAAAATTGGGGAAGTGGCAAATAATGAAGAGGACATGTCTCTGATTCAGAACAATCTGGACTGCATGGTAAAAAAGGTGCAAGCAAATATGCATTTTAATACGGCTAAATATAAATAGATATAGCTAGGAACAAAGAATGTGGGCCATACTTAGAGGGTGGGAGATGCTATACTCGAAAACAGTGACTGAAAAAAAAATGGGGGGTAGTGGTGAATAATCAGCTGAAATGAGCTCTCAGTGTGATGCTGTACCCAAAGCAGCTAATGCAATCCTTGGATGCATAAACAGGGGAATCTCGAGTAGGAGTAGAGAGGTTATTTTACCTCTATATTTGGCACTGGTGGAATACTTTGTCCAGTTCTGGAACCCACAATTCAAGAATGATGTTGGTAGATTGGAGAGGGCTCAGAGAAGAGCCACAAGAATGACTGAATGATTAGAAAACATGCCTTATAGTGATTGAATTCTTTGAGTCTATCTATTTAGCTTAACAAAGAGAAGGTTATGGGGTGACTTGATTACACTCTACAAATACCTACATGGGGAACAAATATTTAATAGTGGGTTCTTCAATCTAGCAGAATAAGTTATAACATTATCCAATGGCTGGAAGTTGAAGTTAGGAAAATTCAGACTGGAAATAAGGTGTAAACAGTGAGGGTAAACAACCACTGGAACAATTTACAAAGGGTTGTGGTGGAGTCTCCATCACTGAATATTTTTAAATCCAGATTAGATGTTTTTCTAAAAGATATGATCTAGGAATTATTTTGGGGAAGTTCGCTGGCCTGTGTTATAAAAGGAGTTCAGACTGTATGATCACAGTGGTCCCTTCTGGCCTTGAAATGTATGAATCTATGAGCTCTAAAATATGCAACTTCTCATCCTCACCTTCACCTTCAAGGCCCTGCACAAGTTCGATCCTCACTTGACTCCCTGTACTTTTTATGATGAAATTCCCATCCTGCATTAGTGAAAGGACGGGACATCAAAACCTGTGAAAATTCATTTGAACACAAGGCACAGCTAATTTCTTCAATGCAGTGGAAATAGTAGCATCTCAACCTTATGTAACAAGTGCACCGACTTTCATACTCAACTTGGAGGAGAAGGGCATGAATGTGTCTGGGAAAGAGGTTCAAAAAGGGAGACAGAAGGATGGAGAAAATGATTGCCTGCAAGTGGGAGGGTCCTCAATGTGACATGTAACCAGGGCCAATACGAAAGAAATCTTTCTAGCATACTTAGGTGCGTACATCTGGAATATCACACATTCAAAAAAATACATTATATCTACTAATCTAATACTTTTATGTATTTATTTATTTAGGCTGAGGAGTAGATTCTTCCTGTAGTGCAATATAATCACTGTCAGGGATTATGGGATACTACCTTATTTTCCCCCACAATTCCATTGATGCAAAAGCCCCATGAATTGGTCCCCAAAAGAAGTATGGTAGTGAAAATTAACTTTTTTTTTTTTAATATGGATAAGGTATTAGATTTCTTTTCTTTCACATTTTCATAATCTTACAATTCTAATTTGCCTTTCCTTTGTAGCATTTAACGTAAATCAACCATAAAAAGAATTGTGTTAATAAAACAATTCCCTTGACATAAATTAATAACAACACATTAATGCTGATTTGCAAACCCACCCAGAAGAGTTCAACTAAGCAAATACATTTTTAATCAAATTGAATATGTGTTACAGTAATAAGAGTGAAAATATTAAGCTTTAAAATGTTTGAAAGGGTTCTGATTAGACCTTTGGCACTCAACCAAAACCCAATGGCACCCAACTACAAGTGTTGGGTTTGGGTCTGGTCAGGTGTAATCTGACTAGCATACATTCTGAGTAGTCGCTTATCACGGAGTGTGCCAACTATGCTATTCATAGGCAGTGAAAGCTAACTTTGAATGTGTGGGCTAAGGTGCACATGGGGAGGAGGGGAAGTGGGAGGCCCCAGCTGGAAGCAGAGAGGAGCAGAGAGATTTAAGGGGTAGTTGGGGCGGGAGGGAAGCTGGGAGATATAAAGGACAGTGGGAGAGCTCAGGAAGGCCCAGGAGCAGAAGTGACACCTGCCTGGCAGAGCCCTTCCAGTCCCTACCTCCCCACTACTTGTGCCCAGTTCCTCAGGGGGACAACTCTGTCTGGGTGGCCCTGCTCTCCTGCCCAGTCCTGGCTGTAGCCTCCCCAGCTCCCTCTACGCTGACCCGCAACTGAGCGCCCATTGTCCAGGCCTATCACCAGCACCTGACATCTCAGAGGACTCTTTGCAGCTGGGGAGAGAAAAGGGCTACCTGGCCCGGGACCAGCTCCCCGCAACAGGAACTGGCATGGCCCCAATACTCCAGTTCCTACTCCCTGGTCTGATCCTGGGCATGGCTCCAGTCCCCCCGGTCCCGTTCTTGCCTCTGTCCCCATGGACGTGATGCATGGGGGCAGAAACACAGTTCAACCCCCACAATATTTCAATTGAGGGGAACTATCCCCCTCACAACCACCCCCAAGTTCTGTCGCCCCAATGCTATTATTTGCAATTTTAAGCCAGCGAGTCCTTCCTTTTTCATTATTTTCTCAGGCTGGGTATGAAAACAACTTGACAGTCTTGGGATCAGGTCGGATTGGCTGTGGTCTAGTTGGGTTTGGTTCAGGATTTAACATTAGACCCGAGCAGACCTTTGCTATTCATTGGTTCCTGATCCTCCAGTGAAGGACATCTCAGTCACAATAAAAAGGCTGCATAGAGCTCTCAAGACTTCTTTTCTGATCATCAGCTCATTAGAGATACTATAAAGTCTTGCACTACAGAGCAGGAATCTAACCAGACTGTAAATCTATAAAAATATTAACTTGAACCCACTCTTTTTACATATATAAATGATTAAACACAGTATTATACAGTAATGCCATTATACAAAGCATAATAATATCAAGGCCAGTAGTATACAAAATATTTTTATGCAGAATATATATATATATATACACACACACTCATATTATTCCACTTACTTGTATATTCCATGATCATTTATCACTTATTCAAATATCAGTTTTTCACAACACTACAGAATGTAAATTAAAATATAAGTAAACTATGTAGATTGCAGTAATACCTATAGATTTAGTGGCTCAGGGATTCAAGGGCCAAGTATTGGGAAGAATGAGAGAGGACAAGGAAAAGGGAAAGCTCACAAAACAATAATACCAGTTAGTTTTTGAGAGGTCTGAGTCGAAACACCTCACTTCACTGTCACCTGATGTCAAGTGTTTCATTTTGTATTTGCTTGTTTGAGGAGTCATGGATTTTATTCTGAATTTCACCCATTGTTCCCCCATATCCTGCTAGTATTTTCAGAAAGGTAACTTGGGCCCCCGATCCTGCAAATACTTATGCACTTGTTAAAAATTTATGCACGTGAATAGTCCCACATGTGTAATGTCAAACAGGTACATATGTGTTTGCAGGATTTGGGCTTTGATGTTGATTAATTCTCTTAGCTACAATGGTGATATAATGTTTTTCTTTCTGTATCTTGCACTCTGACTTCCAATTTATTCATTGTTTTGAATATCAATTAAGAACACTACATAAAAAACCCAGTTCTCCTTATTTCTGTTTTTTACTTGGCCTACAAGTGATTGAAAGCAAGTGCAGTGTCTTCCTCTAGTACAGGGGTGGCCAAACTTTTTGGCCAGAGGGCCACATCTTATATGGATGTATTGAGATATACCTATCTCATAGAACTGGAAGGGACCCTGAAAGGTCATTGAGTCCAGCCCCCTGCCTTCACTAGCAGGACCACATCTGGGTATGGAAATTGTATGGCAGGCCATGAATGCTCACGAAATTGGGGACTGGGGTGCAGAAGGGGGTGAGGGCTCCGGCTGGGGGTGTGGGCTGGGGCCAGAAATGAGGAGTTCGGGTTGCAGGAGGGGGCTCCGGTCTGGGGCAAGGGGTTGGGGTGGGGGTTTGGGCTGGGGGTGCGGGCTCTGAGATGGGGCTGGGGATGAGGGTTGGGAGTGCAGGAGAGTGCTCTGGGCTGGGACTGAGGGGTTCGGAGAGCGGGAAGGGGATCGGGGCTGGGTCAGGGAGTTGGGGCACAGGAGGGGGTCAAGGGTGAAGGATCTGGGCAGCGTTTACCTCAAGCAGCTCCTGGAAGCAGAGGCATGTCCCCCCCTCTGGCTCCTATGCAGAGGCGCGGCCAGAGGGGGGACATGTCACTGCTTCCGGGAGCCATAGCACACGCAGAGCAGGGCAAGCCCGCGACCCCGCTCCCTGGCGGGAGATTGAGGGCCAAATTGAACATCTGAAGGGCCAGATGCAGCCCCCAGCCCGTAGTTTGCCCACTCCTGCTCTAGTACATGCCACTTATCTGACCACAACATTCCCCCATGGAACAGATAGGCCAGTCAGCACTTTTGTTTCCAGATGAGTAATTTGACACTTGCTTTTTTACTGGACCTGTAACACCTATCTGTATTTTAAAGCATTTTGACTTATTTGAATTGTTCATATATAAAGGTTATGCAGCAAAGTTATATGTAAACTTTTAAATTGGTTAGTAATTGCTGGTAGGTTTTCTGTGTTTCACTGTGCAGCCTCTTTTGAAACCGTGATAAACACAATGCAGAAACACAAAGTGAAGCTTTTGCAATTTAATATGATGAACTATTTAGCATCTCTGTGTTTCTGTTCTCAGCAGGGGACAGAGTTTCAGCAGGACAGAGACACACTTTAAGGGAAGCAATAGAGTACTGTAGGGAATGTGAGTCTGACTTTATATTAAAAATATATGCAATATAAGTATTTAGAGAGCTCTGAATTCACTTAGTTATGGCCACCAGAATACCATGACCTATATATAGATGCAGATGAGCTTTTTTGGAGGAAAAGGAAGTCATGGCCAGGGCTGGCTCCAGGCACCAGCTAAAGAAGCAGATGCTTGGGGCGGCCAATACAAAGGGGCGGCACTCCAGCCGCTATTGGGGCGGCACGTCCGCTTCGGCAGCAATTCGGCGGCGGGTCCCTCAGTCCCTCTCAGAGTGAAGGACCTGCCGCCGAATTGCCGCCGAAGAGTGGAGCGGCGAGATCGCGCTGCCGCAGCTTTTTTTTTTTTTTTTTTTTTTTGGCCACTTGGGGCGGCAGAAAACCTGGAGCCAGCCCTGGTCATGGCAATGGAAAAGCTCCAGGCCTGTAGAAATAACAAATATCCAATTTTCTGGGTGGAACAATTCCTTGACGACCAAGCTAGCACATCTAAACGACTTCTACCAATGGAGCCCAATTCCAACATATCCTCTCCCCTTTATCTCAGACTTACTAGCTTTTACTTTAGAAGCATACCCTCAGAACTGGGGTTGGAATAAATGTGGGAAAACTAGTTATGGGTTAAGAATTATATGATTAAGCTAGTAGCTTTATAGTTCTGTGTCCCCAATGCCATCACTTCAGTGAGAATGGTAGGTTAGTACTGTATTCAACTGCATTTCGTCATTTATATTACCAAGAATAATCCAACAAATAGAAGTTTTATTTTGCTCACTGCGGTATGATGTATATTAAATTACACTCCCCTGCCACACTAACACTCATTCAAAGAAAGATTGCTGGTGTTGCTGCCTAGAAGCAGCACTTCATTCTTTAAGGCAGTGACTTTTTTTTTTAATCCACTGACTACTCTTGTATGCAGAAACCCTGCTAGTCTGACAGATTGGTGGGAGGGGGGCTAAATTGTAAGGAAAGATGAAGTAGTGAACAGTTTCATTTGTGGAATAGATTTTCTTGAAGAGGGGAAGGAAGATGAGGAAACTGATATCACTGTCTTTGGGGATGGGGGAGGCCAAGGAAAGAAATCAGTTGAAAACTGTATTTCTGTCTGACAATTTTCACTCCTGTAGTTACAATAACACCTAAAATTACTACAACTAAAACAAATTGTGAAGTAATGCATATTGGAAGCAAAAACATGAACTATGCCTACCCTTGTACAGTTCTCTTTTAACTGGATCAACTCAGGAAAAGGACCTGGTAATCATTGTGGACAGCTAAACGAAAACCTCTGCTCAATGTGCAGCTGTAGTCAAAAAAGCTAACAAGCTGTTATATGCATAAAAAATGGGATGAAGAACAACAGGGAAAATATATTATAATGTCATCATATAAATCAATGGTACACCCTCATTTAGAATACTGTGTGCTGTTCTGATCATCCCACCTCAAAAAAGAATACTGCAGAATTAGAGGGGATTTAGGGATGTGGAAAAACTCATTTGAAGAGAGACTGAAAAGATTGGGATTGTTCAATGGAGTCGCCATTGGCCAAACTACTCAGGACTGGGAGCGGCCTCCTGATCTTCTGCACAGAGGTGGGCAGGGGCTGGTGTCAGGGTGTCTCCCTCTTCCCACCCATGTACCCAGTCTCCACTGAGCTGGGATGGGGGGACAACAGGGAGACTGTCTGTGCTGGTGCCTCTGACTCAGGAGCAGGAGCTGGGGATGAACTGAACAAGCCTTCAGGCTCCTGACTGTTTGACTTAAAGCAACAGTGCACTCACATACACATTCCCCTTCACACATTCTTGTACTATTAGTATTATTGTTGTTGATGTTACTTCTTGGTACTTCCTATTGAAATGCACACATATTCTCTGTAATATTATTCTTTCAAAGTTCATTAAGGATTGCAGTACTGTTATTTTAGTTTTTTGACTGGTCTGTGAATTTTATAATTTTATTTCTCTCTTATGCTTAAATTTAATTATTTGAATAGTGCGTTCTAAAATACCTAACCTGTCTTGGCTGCAGTAATTATCTTTATTACTTTTATTACCATATTGTGCTTTGTCATTCTTTACTTAAAGTGGTGCAATCAAATAATAGTATCCTTCTAGAACGTAAATTTAGCTTGTACTCACCTTAGCTTTGCCACTTTAAAAAAAAATTAGCTAAACATATAACTTTAGACATTGTGCAGATGGTCACTTATTTTCAAATTGTATTTTAGTTATATCCATAAAATAACAAAGTTCATATGAAAATAAATGCAGTTCCAAGTCTGATCCTAAGAGTAATGATGGAGCCAAATGTTAGTGGGTCACATACATGATTGTGACTGGTAAACATATACACAGGCGCTGACTTTCCATTGTGCCAGGGGGATGCTCGACCCCCCCCCCCCCCCCCCCCCCCCCCCCCCCCCCCCCCCCCCCCCCCCCCCCCCCCCCCCCCCGGCTCTGCCTCAGGCCCCGCCCCCACTCCACCCCTTCCCTTAAGACCACAACCCGCCCTGCCTCTTCCCACCCCTGCTCCACCCCCACCCCGCCTCTTCCCAACCCATTCTGCCACCTCCCCTGAACATGCTGCATCCTCGCTCCTCCCCCACAGCCTCCTGCACGCCGGAGCACCCACGGAGTCAGTGCCTATGAACATATATGCCAAAATAAAGAGAAAAAAATTTAATCACATATGTTAAAGTAAATATGTTTTTAGTGGAGTGAACAACAGTTGAGTAAAATAGAGTAGATAATGGCAGCAACACAGAGTGTGTCTGTTAGAGAAAGTACACAGATTTTAAGCAGATGCTACTTATTTTTATTTCTCTCCACTAAAGATAGTGTACAAAGTATCAAACTTATGTTTCTGATATCTTTGTTAAGGTTCCAAAACTGATACCTCCAGGATTGGTAATATCTTGCTGTACATATAAACTTAAACTATGGCTTTAACTAATGTTTGTATATTTTTTTCTTTACATAGGAATTAGATACTGTGCTCCTGACAGCTAATTTATAAATTATCTAAAGAAAAACAAAACAAAACACCACAATCCTAGAGTTTTCAGGTGCCTAACTAGCCCCTGCAATCAGTTAAACTTAAACCTGAAATGGTACCCTGGCTCCACTGGAGTATTGTATCTTCTGTGAAACAACATGATTCTCTAAGGGAAATGGAGCTCCCCTTATAAAGCAAACAGCTCCCCTGCTGCCTAACCCTTCAAAATTCAAATACACTGTATTCAGTAAGAAGTGTGAACACAGGGTCTCTATAATGACAACTGTGTCTTCCTACCCCTATGAGCCTGGAAACTATATATAGGTCTTTCCCCCAGACCATCCCCGTCCCAGCACTTCAGTGGAAGCAGCTGTGCTCTTCACTCACAGTCTGTTTAAATCCCAGCAGCAGCAAACTTCTTTTTCATTCAAGTCCGGTGGCAGGAATAGGCGCACAGAAATCAACAACAGCATCAACCTACTAAGGCTTCCAGTACACACACACACCCACACCCCGCCACTGGCTGAGCACATGTCTAGCAAGGCTCTTCTCCAATTGCAGAAACACACTTACAGTAATCCCTACTGCCGCATTAGCAAGACCCCTCCAAAAATGCCCTGCGCACTAGCAGGACGCCTTCCCCGCCCCCCCAAATACCCTGCGGCACTAGCAGGACGCCTCCACCCCAAAAAAAAAACCCTGCCGCACTAGAACGCCTCCCCCCCACACACATACCCTGCCGCACTAGCAGGAGCCCCCAACCCCCTCTGCACGGCCAGACGCCCGAGCGCAGCCGCGCCGTACCTGCTCTCCAGCTGGTCCAGGTTCTGCAGCAGGCGGCTGGAGCAGTCGGCCATGGAGGTGGAGCGGAAGAAGCGCCCGCGGAGCTGCCCCGCCGGCTGTCCCTCGCTGGCCTTAGCGCTGATCATGGCCTGGGCCATGGCGCTCCCGGGCCTGAGGAGCCGGGGCTGCGGCTGCTGCTGCGACTCCGCCTCCCGCTCCCCCCACAGCAGACCCCGCGCAGCGCCAAAGGAGGAAACCGGCCGCCGCCTGCCCCCCGCCCCACTGGGGCAACCCCTCACAGGGATGGGGGCGGAGACTCGCCCTCCCCGCCCCCACCACGGGGAGCTGTGGCAGAGACTCGCCCCTCACACCCCAGTGATGTGAGCAGCTAGGCAGTCACCTCCTGGGGGTTGCCTGACTCTCCCTGCCACGGGGATGGGAGACACAGACTCAGATTCGCCCCTCCACCGCATCCACACCCTGTGGGGCCGGGCGGGGGCATGGCACACAGCACCACTCCCCCGCCATGGGGCAGGACTCATTCTGCTGGGGAAAGTGACAGACTCTCCCCACGGCCTCCTGTCGAAGCACAGGGCAGGTACCCTGCTAGGGGGATTCATCCATTGCCCCCCTGGAATAACTCTACCCCCTGGGTGACGGAGGATAATCCCACTGCCTGCTCTTGGGTCCTTGGGACCAGGCCGAGACTCACTCCAGGGGATGAGCTCTAACCCAGCAATGCACTATGGGATGGGAGGGCAGATATAGGTTCACCTTGCTGCTGCTTCTGCAGCAGAGAGTTGCGGGCAAACCAGTGCTTAATTTACAATGAAAGAGGTGCTGGGGCTCAAGCAATTTTTTTCAAATTTGTAACCCTTCTGTCAGTCAGAGTGGGTAGCAACAAGGGCTGGATTCGGTATTTAGGGGTTCCTTTCCAACAATACAACTAGGGTGACCAGATGGGATGATGAAAATATCGGGACACCTGGGGGGGGTGTCCCGCCGGCGGAGCAAAAAAAAAAAGCAGAGTCCCGTCGGCAGAGCAAGGAGAAGGGGGGGGGGAAAAAAAAAAAGCAAAGCGCAGTCCCGCCGGCGGAACAAAACAAAACAAACAGGCGTGTGAAATATCGGGACAAATTGCATCCCGACCAAACATCGGTCCGGACGTGGGACAAACGCCTAAAAATCAGGACAGTCCCGATTTTATCGGGACGTCTGGTCACCCTAAATACAACACAAAAGTGGCTAGAGCCCCCACGCCCTGACCTGAGACAATTACACACCACCTCCTGGGCACCTCTAGGGCCTGGTCTACACAGGGGTGGTGGAAATCGATCTAAGTTACGCAACTTCAGCTACGTGAATAATGTATCTGAAGTCAATGTACTTAAACCTACTCACCATGGTGTCTTCAATGCGGTGAGTCGACTGCTGCCACTCCCCTGTCAACTCTGCCTGCACCTCTCGCGGTGGTGGAGTACAGGAGTCGACGGGAGAGCGCTCAGGGGTTGATTTATTGCGTCTAGACTAGATGCGATAAATCGACCCCCGCTGGATCAATCGCTGCCCGCCGATCCGGGCATAGACATACCCTAAGAGGCAATACTTCCCCTCTCACAAGCACAGAGTCTGAGTGTAGCAAAAAAAAAAAAAAAAAAAGTATAAAAGGAGGGAAGTAACTTAGCATTAATTTGGGAAAACACCGCAAACAGGGTTCATAAACAGAAACCATGAACAAAAGCCCAACCCCCAAGGAAGTTGGACAGTATTCTTTTCTCTCAGGTTCTTAAGTCCAGCAACCAAAATTCCCTTTAACGTGCCCGTCCCTTCTCTGCATCCCACTCACAGTTATTGTCCTTGGTCAGTGCAGACCCAAACTTCAGCGGTGCATCTGCAGAGTCGACCTCCCACCCTGGGTGGAGTGGTGTACCAAGGCACCTTATTCACTCCGCTACCTGGGCACTCGCTTACCCCTCCTCTTTGCCAGCTGCCCGATTGACACTCCATGCCTCTTCACCAGCCGCCCTGCTGGCCAAAGGCCAATTGCCACGCTCTCTGTGGGGCTCTGCTCCAGTCCTCTCCGCCAGCCAATTGCCTACCCACCAGAATGTTTTCAGGTCCCAACACTTAACGCAGCTCTCAGTGATTTCAGTTGTTAGTGGGGGAGCCTCACCGTGGGTGCAGTGCACACTAGACAGTCTCTTGTATTAGAGACACTATCCCAAAGCAAGTCTAATGCTTAGACCTAGATATCAGAGATTTCAGCTCTGCAGTGAGCAATAAAACTCTTAATTGAATCTAAATTAGCTCTTTTATTATGCAGTGAAGAGAGGAAAAATCAAATGGTGCCTAAAACCCTGATGTAGGAATCTCCCCCCCCTAGCTTTTGTAACCCATGTCCCCCGCCTAGCAAGTGCCATTTAGTTGAGGGTGAGTCTCTCAATCAGGGTATGCTAAGTACAATTCTGTTGCCCTTGATTCACACAACAAGGATAACAGCCCTTTATTACTCCTGCCCCAATAACAAGGAGATGGGATCCAACACCAGCCAAAAGTGATAATTTCGGCAAGCAATCCCATCATGCTAATGAGCACCTAGGTGTGCCCATGCAAATGAGATCAGCTCCTGAAGTCCTCTTCCATAGCTCATCACTAGATGTCAGGGGAGAGCTCATTCAGACTCTGTATCAAGCCCAGAGGTTCTGTGACTATGAACTCCCAAGCCTAGAGATGCCGGGGCTCAGCCATGGTAAGCCCTGGCACAAATTAAGCAGACTGTCCCCTCTGCTGGTGTGTGTGGGGTGGGGGAGTGTGAGGAGCCAGACTCAATGCACCGGTGCACAGCAAGAAGACTGTCCCACATTCCCTAGTCCTGGAGGATCCCTCCAACCCCCAAAAGGGACAACACATTTTACCCCCTGTGAAAGCAGCAGTTTCCACTTTGAGCCCTGTCTGCAGCAGAAACATAGAGCACACTATCATCTGCAGTTACTGCCCCAGGAAGGGGTGGGAAGCAAGGTGTCTGGTGATTATTACTAAGGTGAGGGCAGCATATCTCTGTCTGCTCAGATGAAGCTCTTTCTGCCATTGCAGGTACCTCTTTGTCCAGCTAGCATTAGTCCTGACTCTGACACATCTTAATGCACCGTCCTCGTGCTGCTTACCCCACAAAATGTTCTCTGCACTAAGCACTTCAGGTCCTCTTAGCTCCCTCCCGAGGCCCAGAGGTGGCCAGTCCAAGTTGACACAACACATTGCCAAAGGAGGAGGCTGCTGCCTCTCCTGCAGCCCCAGCCAGCTCCTCCTCAGTGACCCACTGGGACAAACTCCCCCTGAGAAATGAGCCAGAGAGTCACCCCACCACCTCTGTCCCCAAAGGAGATGGGACAGAGACTCACCCCACTGCCCCAGAAACTCTCTTTCCCTTAGCTTCAGCGCAGAAGCTTCTCAACTCTGCTCTTGCTATCTCTACTCACCTCCATGCCTGAAGCAGCAAGAACCAGACACAAAAGGGCCAAATCCTGGTCCCAATGAAGTCAGTGGGAATTTGCTCATTGACTCCTGGTGGACTAGAATTTGATGCAGAGTAGTATAAGGCTTTCAGTGACATCCCTAAAACCTTTGCTGCTTGTGTTGGGCTGAGTCAGGACTAGAGCGGGGATCTATCTTCACAATAACATACTGGCCTTCTCAGACCAATTTTAAATTATTTTACCAAGGACCAGAATGAGTTCTGGAGATTAAACAAAAAAAAAAAAAAAAAAAGCCCTGCCAAAAGGAGAAACAAGATCATGCATCTGAAGGAGCAGAGGAGAAATAAGGGAGGTGGGGGTTGGGGGGAAGACTTTATAAACCTCAAATTCTGATGCAAGAGAGGAAGCTTGAAGGGAGAAGAAGAAAGAAAGAAAAGCACCAGAGTGTTTGGTGCCAACCAAGAAACAACCTCAAACTGTACTCCAGAAACAGACTTTATACTGGCTTGAAGCACTTTTACTGACATAATAAGTCTTTCTGATTCTAATTCTTAAGGGTCATGCTACCCTGTTGGTTAGCCACAAAGGAGAAGCTTAATTATTACTAAATATTTCAGTCCAAGGGCCTGGGAAAGCCACCATCCTTAAAGAACAAGCTATTATGTAGTAGCATGCATAGTTTGGTAGATTGGGAGCCAGGAATCCTGAGTCCTAATCCCAGCTACACCAGTGGTAAACTCTGAGACTTTGATTTAACTTGTGTGAGTTTCCCCATCTGTAAAGTGCGGGTACTCCAAAATGCTTATCTACTTCACAGAGAAAATATGGATTAATATTTGTAAATCATAAGAACATAAGAACGGCCAAACTGGGTCAGACCAAAGGTCCATCTAGCCCAGTATCCTGTCTTCCAACAATGGCCAATGTCAGGTGCCCCAGAGGGAATGAACAGAACAGGTAATCATCAAGTGATCCATCCCATCACCCATTCCCAGCTTCTGGCAAACAGAGGCTAGAGACACCATCCCTGCCCATCCTGGTTAATAGCCATTGATGGACCTATCCTCCATGAATTTATCTAGTTCTTTTTTGAACCTTGTTATAGTTGTGGCCTTCACAACATCCTCTGGCAAAGAGTTCCACAGGTTGACCATGTGTTGTGTGAAGAAATACTTCCTTTGGTTTGTTTCAAACCTGCTGCCTATTATTACACCATACACCACACAGCCATAAGTTAGCTCCACTACAGCACTTACATGACAGGCGGCAGCTGAAGTGGGCAGGAATCAGGGAAAACTACTTGTAGTAAATTAATATTGACTGAGGAAACTAACTTGCAAAGACCAGTTTGTACACTTGGGTTCCTATAGTACCAGTGGTGCTGATAGCTCAAGCCACATACAGGGTTCATTTGCCATCACATTATGTCTATGGAATATCTAGGGCAACAAGGGCTTGAAAACGAAGCTAGCAGTAGGGGCAGAGCCGGCTCCAGCTTTTTTGCCGCCCCAAGCGGGGAAGAAAAAAAAAAGAAAGAAAAAAAGACAAACCCGATTGAGCTGCCGCCGCCAACGTGCTGCCGAAGAGGAACAGAGGGACTGAAGGACCCGCTGCTGAATTGCCGCCGAAGACCTGGACGTGCCGCCCCAGCAATGGACGGACTGCCGCCCCTTTCTATTGGCCGCCCCAGGCACCTGCTTCCTTTGCTGGTGCCGGCCCTGAGTAGGGGAACCATCTAATCATTACTAAAAGCAGATTTGAGCAGATAGTACTTAGCATTCCCTGCCAGACCAACTTTTGGCATTCAATCAATGGGTCTTGTGTGCACATGGGTGATGTTTTCAGTATTCACAGTAGAATGAGCCAAAATAACTGTTCTCTCAGGCTTGTCCATTCAGAAAGACATCATGTCCCAAGCTGTCTTGATTTAAAGTTAAATTATTGAGACATTTCTTTCACTAGTTTTTGTCCTATGTTAAATTAATTGTCCTAGTTTTCTATATACAATAGGACCACTAAGACTCTTTGTTTCCTTCTTTTCTGCTACTTACTTATTGAGATTTGTACTAACTAAATAAAAGAGCGCTCATCCCAGGTGGTAGGTGCCTTTGACACACACACTTAAAATACAACTCCTACATAACAAACTCAGCAATTGATTCTCTGAGAGCACTACTCTGGCAGAATAAAAATAACCACAATCTCCACCAAACCCTTGTTGGAGTCCTCACTGGTCTCCCAACTCCCTACCAGTCATGTGCCCTAAAGTTAAACTCCAACTGTTGCAGACTAGGGTCAAGGGGAGTGGCGAGTTCCACAGATGTGGGGCTCTAGCAGTAAATACCAGCAGCCCCCCCCCCCTTTTTTTTTTAATACCAATGGAATTTCAGCTCAGATACCTGCTCTGACCACAACCGTGGCCTTGTCTCATGAGGAAAGAGGCAGTATCTCAGTTGTCCCAAGTCCTATAGTCCTTTATATGACAAACGAACCTTAAAATCAGTCCAAAAACCAATAGGCAGCCAGTTCAGATCATAGAGCACAGGTTCTATATGTTCAGCAAAATGACATGCTGAGTAACAATTGAGCTGCTGAATTCTGCACCAGATGCATTTGCCAGATAGATTTAAGATGTAGCCCCAAGTACAGTGCATTGCAGAACTCCAAGGAAATGATGTAGCAAGGAAAGCAACTTGCAGAGGGTATTTTTACACCCTCTTTATTGTTTTGCCGACCTCTTTTGTTATTTTGACATTCTCCTTCTGTCCACTGAGAATGTAAGTTACACTCATTTTGCACACATAGCAATTAAGAACATAAGAACAGCCATTTTGAGTAGCCCAGTATCCAGTCTTCCAACAGTGGCCAATACCAGGCACTTCAGAAGGAATGAACAGAACAGGCAATCGTTGAGTGATCCATCCCATCGTCCACTCCAAGCTTCTGGCAATCAGAGGCTAAGGGAATTCAGAGCATGGGGTTGCATCCCTATCCATCTTGGCTAATCACCATTGATGTACCTATCTTCCATGAACTTATCTAGTTCTTTTTTGAACCTTGTTTCAGTTTTGTCCTTCACACCATCCCCTGGCAATGAGTTCCACAGGTTGACTGTGTGTTGTGTGAAGTAGTACTTCCTTTCGTTTGTTTTAAACCTGCTGCCTATTAATTTGAGTGACCCCTGGTGGTTATGTTATGTGAAGGAGTAAATAACACTTCCTTATTCGCTTTCTACACTACAAGTCACAATTTTAAGACCTCCATCATATCCCGTCTTAGTCATCCCTTTTCCAAATTGAAAAATCCCAGTCTTTTTAATTGCTTCCCATATGGAAGCTGTTCCATACCCTTAATCATTTTTGTTTCCTGTCTCTGTACCTTTTCCTATGTATCTTTTTTGAGATGGGGTGACCCAAATGGCAAACAGTATTCCAGGTGTGGGTGCACCAGATTTATATAGTGGCATTATGATATTTTCTGTCTTCCATCCATTTCCTAATAGTTCTTAACATTGTTAGCTTTTTTGCCTGCCACTACACATTGAGCAGTTGTTTTCACAGAACTATCCACATTGAGTCCAAGATCTCTTTCTTGAGTGGTGACAGCTAATTTAGACCCCATCATTTTGTATATATAGTTGGGATTATATTTTCCAATGTGCATTACTTTGCATTTATCAACATTGAATTTCATCTGCAATTTTTTTGCCCAGTCACCCAGTTTAGTGAGATCCCTTTGTAACTCTTTGCAGTGTGCTTTGGACTTCACTATCTTGAGTAATTTTGTATCATCTGCAAATTTTGCCACCTCACTGTTTATCCCTTTTTCCAGATCATTTATGAATATGTTGAACAGCACAGGTCCCAGTACAGAACCCTGGGGGACACCACAATTTAACTCTCTCCATTCTGAAAACTAACCATTTATTCCTACCCTTTGTTTCCTATCTTTTAACCAGTTACTGATCCATGAGAGGACCTTCCTTCCTATCCCATGACTGCTTACTTTGCTTATGAGCCTTTGGTGAGGGAACTTGTCAAAGGCTTTCTGAAAGTCCAAGTACATTACATTCACTGTGACCCCCTCAAAGAATTCTAGTAGATGGGTGAGGCATGATTTCCCTTTACAAAAGCCATGCTGACTCTTCCCCCAACAAATCATGTTTATCTATGTGTCTGATAATTCTGTTCTTTACTATAGTTTCAGCCAATTTGCTAGGTACTGAAGTTAGGTTAATAATCTAATTGCCAGGATTGCCTCTGGAGCCTTTTTAAAAAATTGGTGTCACATTAGATAGCCTTCAGTCATCAGGTACAGAAGCAGATTTAAATGATAAGTTATATGCCACTGTTAGTAATTCTGCATTTTCATATTTGAATTCCTTCAGAACTCTTGGGTGACTGATAAGTAATAAGTAATAAATTGACACCTCAATGTGGGACAGTTCCTCAGATTTGTCACCTAAACAGAATGGCCCAAGTGTGGGAATCTCCCTCACACCCTCTGCAATGAAGACTGATGTAAAGAATTCATTTAGTTTCTCTGCAATGGTGTAGGAGCTGGATTTTATAATGTACTATGAGAATTAATGTAGGAGCTGGATTTTATAATGTCCCATAAGAATTAATGTATGATTTGATTTCATCCTATCAGCCACCCTTTTTGAAGAGCAGAAAGGGATGACAGACCAGAACAATCCTTATGACTGATTATGGTCACCTTTTTGTTTTAGGATAAGTTATAATGTCTGCTATAGTTTCCTATATGTATTACAAATTAGGCACTCTAGTTAAATATACATTTCTTTGTTTTAAGGTTTTATTAAGTAAGAGACAGGATCTTGTATTGTATCTATGTTAAGGAGATTAGAGGAATGTTGAGGGCCTGAAGCCCCAAATGTAAATTGTAGGCTTGATTTACAGTGTATTCTGCTGAATATAAAATTCTGTCTGTATACCTTTGAAGTTTTCTGTAAGCGACTGTTTGCGTGAATGAGGAATGCATGCATCAGGAAAAGATAATGTGAAAGCCATTACAAATGTCCAGATGGTCAAGAAGAAGTGAGAGACTTGGAAAGACCAGGAGACAATCAGAAAACATCCATTGTATCCTATGCTAAACATGTTAGCAGCATTGACGACCTCAGAGGTGAGGCAGGCACCCCGGAAGGCAAGACAACAAATAGGAGATAACGATGGGAAGCCCGACAATAACCATCAAATGATAACACCACTTAAGGACTAATGATTACAGGATGACATTGCAAAATGCATGGACTCAAATGGGAATTTACAACTATAAAGCTGGGGTGTTTTGCCATGGAACTCTGGGTTCAGTCATGCAAGGCCTCGGAGCATTGGATCGCAACTGACAAGAGCCCAGCTCCACACTCGTGCTCAATCTAACTGGCCATTAGATTGACTCGAGGTACAACAGACTGGTAACTATAAACATCACTGCAGGAGAGTGAGTGAGTGTGTGTGTGTGTGACTGAAAAGCATATGCTGTTGTATTTTCAATAAATGCTGTGTATTTGCCTTCCTCTATAAAGATCCCGTGTGCTTTGTATGAGCATAGCAATGGCCTTATCTTCTTTGAGTGCTCTCTTATTGTCCATAGATTGCCAAACTAGTACAAAACACAACATTTTCTCACACCACCACTGGATCTGACCAGGATGTTATAACTGTATTTTAATTCCTGACTTAATTCCTGCAAGAAATATTTAAGAAAACTAGAGTCAGTTCAAAGATGTCATGGAAAAGTAGATATAAGGTAGATTAAGAACAGACTCTCTTAGAGCTTGTCAATCTGAAATTAGTTTTTGGCATGCTGGGGTTTCAATCTACCTCACACCAGCATGCCACGCACTGCATGTCCACGTAGAGCCTGCCAACGTAGAAGTTCCTTAGTGTGCTTTAACTGAGCCCAATTTGAAACAGGACAGATCAAAGCATGCTAAGGAACTGTTAGTGCACATCAGCAAGGTCCACACCAATAGTTACTGCACTGCCCACATCTGTGGGGTAGATTTGTGGTAAATGTGCAGTAACTATTCATGTAGAGAAAGAAGCTCTTAGTGAAAACGGGCCTTAATTTCAGGTTCAGCTCCATCTGTTTTGTTTCTATGTTAAATGAATTGTAAAACAGAGGTAGCAGTTATTGTAAATATCTCTCAGATAGCATGCAAGGGTGATGGAAGACTTTCCTTTTATGAGCGAAAGTATGTTGTGACCTCATTAGTTCTGTAAACTTAACCATATTTGGTAAAGATTAGAAGGGCCTACATGTCTCACAATATTTACCCCACAGACCCATCTACAGAAGTTTCCTCAGGCTCCAAAAGGATCTGACCCCTATAGGTAGCTATAGTACTTATTTCTGAGCATTAAGAAGTTGATACAAATAACCCTGTTTGTTACCTAGTCTACACAGCTATTACATACGAGGCAAATAATTCACAGTTAAAAAAATCCACAGAGGAGAGGCAGTGATCTTAGTTTAATCTTTACAAAAGCAGCCAGAAAGGGATCAAACTTTAGTGGCCATAACAAGTTTCATAACAATTATGCTGACTTATTTGGCCTCTTATTTTCTCTTTGAACCTGGCAGACAGAGAAATGTGTATGACCAAAGAAAAGTCTGCCACAAACAAAAATTGAGCATCAAAAGGTAAAGAACCTGTGGCAAGGATTTTAAAGTCATAGAACTAAGTTAATACTCACCAGAGCAAATGTGGGTTTGCAAAACATCTGGAGTCACTAATTTCTTTTGCACATTATATACCATATCTATGCAAATGCTATAACAACATTAAATTGGAAGGCAGAGAACACCTATTTGAATGTTACAACATTAAAATGAAAGGTAGGAACTGGCAAGGCGGAGTGGGGGAGTTTTTCCCTTTAAATAGCTATGTGAAAAAGCAAACAAAATGACTTATTACAAGTATTCTGAAGGGGTGAAAAATGAATTCTAACAATCTTGTAAGTAAATGTCTAATGAACAAGTCACTTGTACTGCTTTATGTTACAAAGGGAAAGGGGCAGTCAAAATTCTTTCACCACATGAATTGCCACCACAATTGCAGATCCAGACCCTTCAATGTAGGGTGTCTGCATTGAGTCTGAGTCAGCTAGCTAAGATTTATCAATCTGCTAGGAGCAATAAATTCTGAATCAGGTAGATTATAGAACACCTTGTTCTGATTGGAGAATAAAGCAGAGTCCCTTGATATGAAAGTGAATAATCTGGACACACACATTTTGTTGTTTTGAGACTCCATACTTGTGAGAAGGGAAGAGCAGGAAGATTATGCTGAAGGATGCGGTAACTGAGAAAACTTTGGATGAGTCAGGCAGTCGAGAACTGTTTAGAGATCCTGGAAACCATGGGCAGAAATCAGGATAGCCATACTTCTGGACATTCTTTATAACATACATGGCTGCCCTAATTATTAGAGCCTAATTGACTAGGTAGAGAATAGAACCACATGCAGCTAATGAGAGGAAAGACTGTCCCGTGGTTAGGACACTAGCCTAGGAGTTGACATAAGAGGGTTCAATTGCCAACTATGCTACAGATATTCTGTGTGACACTGGGCAAGTCACTTAACCTTTGTGTGTCTTAGGTCCCATCTGTAAAATGGGGATAATTGCCTATGACCTATGAGTAGGTAAGTGCTAACAGGTATAGTCAGTCTTTATATTTACTGCAGCATTTGCTGATGTGAGGGATAAAGAATGCAAGTTGGCAGCTGCTCAGAAACCAGGGTACCCGACTCTAGAGGGGAACAAACAGCTTAGGTACTTAGGCTTACCCATCACTATGGCCCAGAAGAACAAAGTGTCTCAGCTGAAGTAAGCTTTCATAATAATACTCTATACAGTATACTCCATGTATCTGAAACCCAAATATATCTCATATCCGAATCCCTTCCTTGTCCCTCATGTACCTCATGCTGGGGGGAAAGGAAGGGATTCAGATAACATGGAACTTTGGACAACAAAGCAGAGACCCCTGGCCAGGAATTTGAGGAGGAAGAGGATGAGCCCCTGGCTGCAGGGGAGGCCACCTTGCTGCCGAATGACTCCTACAGCAGTACAGGAAGCCCTCTGCAGCCCTGCTGTCACAGGAGTGTGAGAGAGGGGCCGAGACAGCAGAGCTGCAGAGGGCTCCCTGTACTGCCAGTGATGCCAATCCCCACAGATGCAATGTACAGAGAAGGCTATAATCCTGGTGGGGCACAACAGAGTCCTGGCCAAGGGTCTCTCTTTTGGCCCACAGGGATGAGGTGTCACCAGCCCTGCAGCACTGTATGGAGCCCTCTGCAGCCATGCTGTCATGAGACTGAGTGAATAGGGCAGAGCAGACACCCCAGGCAGGAATGCAAGGAGAAGAATGACGAATCCCTAGCCAGGGGAGAGGCCCCCTGCTGCTGAATGTCTCCTGCTCCGTTGATTCTCTGAACTCCCGATTATCCAAATAAAATCTGTCCCCCCCATGTTATCTGGATAATCAGAAATACACTATGGTTAGAATGGGACTTTCAGCCTAAAATAATTTTACAAACCATTATCTTTTTAGTTTGAAAAACTCTTTAGGATGGAAGACCTTTGACTGTATTTTATTATGAAAGCTTGTTTAGTAAGACCATTTGTTCTTCTGGTGACTGAGTCTGGTGTTCAGGAGGTTGAAGAGCAGTGTCCTGAATCAGCTTCAAGACTCAAGTGGCACTTCCCTCTGATGGGAGCTGCTGGTGCAGATTTAAATGTGACTACAGTAAAATAAATCTTACCTCTGCTTTCCTAGCATCAGGGCTAATTACACTACTGTCACATTCAGATAATTCCCGCCCCCCCCTCCCCCAACAGCTGTGAAAGCCCTTTCCAAACTGTTTACCAGGATTTAAATGAGTTGCATCTTTCAGCTACTCCTATGATTGTTAAAGAGCTGCGAGATTCCTCACTAGATACTCTAGATGAGTGGCTTCAGGTCAGCTTTATTTGCAACAGGGATATCAGATATCAAACACTGAAGTCCATGTCACTATTTCATAGCATGTTTCTGAAGTTTAAGGAGTTACAGTTGTGTGTTATTTTTACTTTTTGTAAGGATTTACATTCAGTAAAGTTTTGTGTTCCTTTTTAATACATCTGGCTCATTTTTAGAGAACAGGTATTTCTGTGTATGATGCACCAGTACTTAGACTTACACCAGTTACAGACAAGCTGCCAAGTGCTTATGCAAAAATAAAATGTGGAGATGGTATTTTATTTCACTAAAACTTTCCTTCCTCTACATCTACAATCAACAGAAGCTAGATAAATTAGGTAACGCCAGCTTTTTTTGTGGAGGAAAGAGGATCAAAAAGCTTGAGAAGGGAAAGCTAAAGGCATTTTTCTTAAAAAATTGACAGCATACAAAAATATTAATGTTTTAAATTATAGTCAAATATTGAAGCACAACCTCTTTAAAAACCAACAAATGCATATTATAAAGAGGATGTAATACAGGAAGGACTTGCCTGCTTAAATTATTTCACTTGTACCACAAATAAAGAGGGATTTTGCAAGCAAACAATTTTTGCTTCAGTGTTTTTATTTACAAACTTTGCTTCAGCCTTAAACAAGACAGGGTATACAGCTGATGAGATTTTTAAACCAACTAACATCATAAGCTCTCATACTCAAATTAAAATATGCACATTCATAAAAAATTAAAAGTAAAGATAGCAGTAAAGAACTGTACATTCTAGGACACCGATCCTGCAATTTACAACTTGTGGGCAATACCTCTGTGCTCATGTGGAGTAAAGCTTTGTGCAGGCACAGGGGTGAGCCCATGAATCGTAAATTGCAGGCCTGGAGACTAAGCGTCTCTTCATAAAATTATCAGTAAGGCAAGGTGGTCTGAGATTAACTGAGGTTTACTATTTTTTCTGTTGCAAAGGGTACACTGAAAAAGTAAAATGAGACAATGAAATTTTTACAATGGAAGAATTAAATTTAAAGACACCACAACATGTATAAGATCAGCCTACCTCAAGTTACATGCCTAGATTAGAACAAGAACTGAACTTAAAGTCAGTCATGAATCATTAGAAAAGGAATGTGTAAGGCTTTTAACAATTTATTTTCCTTTGTCATATAGAGGATGTTGCGACACATACATCCATAAGCTCCATTTGTCAATTTAGTTGCATGAAACAATCAGCAACATAATAATTACAAGTTTAACCATTAAAGGAATAAGCACATTTTTAAAGCAGTATTTTCTGACCCTTTGTTAATGGATGAACAAGCTTCCACTTCTGTAAGCAGCTTTGATAGCATGCTATTTGCATACAAGAGTATCTTCATTTACATTTCCTCCAGACTTCGTTTGATAGCTTCTTGTAATTCCACATCTTCCTCTAAGTAAAAAAGATTAGAGTTTCAAATTGTGGTTGGCAACCAACAAATAATGTACATACTTATGTTAATACTACGCAACTGAGGAGTAGTTAGTTTTAAAATTGTTGTGTGCAATCATTGTCAATCAAGGATAGAATACAAAAAGGTGAGCAAACTAGAAGATACATCATTTTCTTGCTATGCCTCATGCTATCTATTCATAATTCCAAAATATGAGAACAGCCTTTCACTGGATCACACTAATCCTCATGTCAGGACATCTTTAGTTAAGGTGACAAGTATAAATATAACTAGCTAGGTATTTGTTATAAATGACATCAGACTTAAAGTGTATAGAGAGGAAACTAGAAAAGGAAATATTTTTTTAAAAATTCAAAGATCCATAAAACAGACAAGCTTTGATCTGGTTCAGACCAGTTCTTAGTCAACAAGTATTGTAATCACAAGACATATAATCTTAGTTGGCACCATTGTTACAAGCCTCATTAGAGAGGCACAGGAATGAGTGAGGATGGAGACTGAACTAACTCTCTTGCTCCTAATGTAGTTCATCCAGATCCAGCTGGGAACTGAAAAACATTGGCAGGGCAGAATGAGGGGAAAAATGGTTACCCACCTTTTTCATAACTGTTGTTCTTCGAGATGTGTTGCTCATGTCCATTCCATTCTAGGCGAGCGCACGCCCACGTGCATGGTCGTCGGAGATTTTTGCCTTAGTGGTAACCATAGGGCCAGCTGTGGCGCCCCTGCTGCGTTCATGTGTCAGTATATCAGGTGCTGCCGGCCCTATGGCCTCTCACTCCTTCTTGCTGACAACCCCAACAGAGGGGCAGGAGGGCGGGTAATGGAATGGACATGAGCAGCACATCTCAAAGAACAACAGTTACAAAACAGGTGGGTAACCGTTTTTTCGTTCTTCGAGTGCTTGTTCATGTTGATTCCATTCTAGGTGACTCACAAGCAGTATCAATGGAGGTGGGCTCGTTCACAGTCTGGCAGCACTGCTCTGCCAAAGCCAGCATCATCTCAAGCTTGCTGGGAAGCGCATAATGAGACATGAACATGTGGACAGATGACCAGGTAAGCAGCCCTACAGATCTCTTGGATTGGTACCTGTGCCAGGAAGGCCGCTGACAATGTTTGTGCCCTAGTTGAGTGTGCCATCACAATCGCCGGCGGAGGCACTTTCACCAGCTCACAGCAGTAGCGAATGCAAACAGTGATCCAGGACAAAATCCTCTGAGCAGACACAGGGCAACCTTTCATTCTGTCTGCCACTGCAACAAACCACTGCGCTGACTTACGGAACAGCTTTGTTCTATCTATGTAGAAGGACAGCGCCCTCCTGATGTCCAGGTGTGTAGCCTGCACTCCTCATCTGATGCATTAGGCTAGAAGACTGGTAAGTATACATCCTGGCCAGTACGAAACTGGGAAACGACCTTGGGCAGAAACGCTGGGTGTAGTCGCACCTGGACCTTATCCTTGTAGAAGACCGTATAGGATGGCTCCGAAGTAAGAACCCTGATCTCGGACACCTTGCGGGCTGATGATATCGCAACCAAGAATGAGACCTTCCAGGAGAGAAGGAGGAGAGAGCAGGAAGCCAGAGGCTCAAAGGGAGACCNGGGGGGGGGGGGAGAGACCGGATCCCAGACATGCGTGTAGAAACGCTCCAGACCTTTCAAAAACTGTGCCATCATGTCGTGAGCGAAGATGGACCTGCCTTAGAATGGAGGATGGAAAGCTGAGATAGCAGCCAGGTGGACCTTGATCCATGACAGGGACAAACCTTTGAGTTTTAGGTGCAGCACATAATCCAGGATCTCCTGCTCAGCCCGAATATGCCATTCCAAGGCCCAAAACTTGAATCTTTTCCGTTTGGCCAAGTAAGTCGCTCTGGTGGAGGGTTTCCTGTTACCCAGCAAGACCTGCTGGACATGGGCCGAGCATGCCCATTCGTCTGCGCTTAGCCATGCAGTAGCCAAGCCTTCAAGTGCAGTGCCGCCAGGTTCAGATGTAAAAGGCTGCTGTGGTTCTGTGACAGCAGATCCAGCCAGAGGGGCAGCTGCAGCAGGGCGGCTACCAAAAGGCTCAATGTGCTGAACCAGTGCTGGTTAGGCCACGTGGGGGCTATTAGAATAACTCTCGCCCTATCTTGCTTGATCTTCACCAGGACCCTGTGAATCAACAGCACTGGTGGGAAGGCGTACATCAGCGCCCCCGACCATGGAATGAGAAAGGCATCTGACAGGGAGCCCCTGTCCATTCCCCAGATCGAACAGAACATGTTGCATTTTCTGTTCTGCCTGGATGCGAACAGGTCCACCTCGAGAATCCCCCACTTCTGGAAGGTTATGCTGACCACCTCCAAATGGAGCAACCACTCGTGGCGAGATGAGAAAGTCCTGCTGAGGTGGTCTGTCAGCACGTCCCTGGTTCCAGACAGGTGCACAGCTATTAGATGAATGGCATGCCGTACACAAAAATCCCAAAGGCAGAGAGCTTCTTGACAAAGGGCCGAAGACCTGGCACCACCCTGCCTGTTGATGCAATAAAGTGGCAGTGTTGTCCCTCAGGACCTGCACCACCTTGCTCTTCAGAAGGGGAAAGAAAGCCTGGCAGGCCAAGTGAACCGCTCTGAGCAACCTGACGTTGATATGGAGGCCAGATCGTCCCACAACCAGTGGCCCTGAGTGCTCAGCTTGCCCAGGTGGGCTCCCCAGCCCAGGTCCGAAGCATTGGAGACCAGGGTCAGGGACAGGGTTGCGAAGAAGACTCCCTCCAACACCGACCTGTGGTCCAACCACCAATTCAGGAACAGCCTGATGTGGTCCAGTACCCTGACTACCCAATCTAGGTCATGGCCTGTTGGGGATGTAGACTGACGCCAGCCACCCTTGCAGGGGCCGGAGATGGAGCCGAGCATGGCTGACCATGTATGTACACGTGGCCCAACAGCCTCAGGCAGGTGTGAGCCATGGTGAACAGATGGTTCTTTACAAGGGAGATCAGGTCTGACATGGCCTGAAAATGAGCTTCTGGAAGGAAGGCTCTGGCTCACGTGGAGTCGAGAACCACCCCAAGGAACTCTATTAGCTGGACAGGTGTTAAGGTGGATTTTTTCTCATTTATTAACAGGCCCAGGTTGCGGCAGGTGCAATGCACCAGATCAAGGCTCCTCTGCACTTGCTCCTGAGACCTGCCTTTGATGAGCCAGTCATCAAGATAAGGGAAGACCTGGACCCCTCGATGTCTCAGGTAAGCAGCCACTGGCACCATACATTTTGTGAACACCCTTGGGGCCAATGAGAGGCCAAAGGGTAGTGCTGTGAATTGAAAATGGCGCCCGCCCACTATGAAACGGAGGAAGCGTCTGTGACCTGAGAATATGGAAATAAGCGTCCTTTAAGTTGAGGGCAGCGTACCAGTCTCCTGGATCCAGGGAGAGGATGATGGAGGCATGGGAGACCGTGAGAAACTTCAACTTTTTGAGAGACTTGTTGAGGTGACAGGTCCAGGATGGGTTTGAGGCTGCTTTTGCCTTTGGGATTAGGAAGCAGAGAGAATAGAACCCTTTTCCTTTCATGTCCCAAGGGATCTCCTCCATCGCCCCCAGGCGCAGGAGGTTCTCAACCTTTTAAATGAGGAGTTGCTCAAGGGAATGGTCCCTGAAAAGGGACGGGGAAGATGGGGGAGTGGGAAAGAGGGGCGGCCAAAAATTGTAGGGTTTAGCCCCGAAATACTATGTCCAGCACCCAGCAGTCTGAGGTGACCCACGACCAGGTCGAATGCTAGGGATGTAAACGGTTGAGGAAAGAAGAAGATGGAGCCGGGAAATTGATTGGGGTGTCGCTCTCTGTTGAGTATTGATAGTTTTATATGTGATTTCATAGGCATATATCCCCTGTTAGGCCCCAAACCAGACCAAGCCAACAGAAAGGAATATAGGATCTCAGTTGAGAGCACCAAGGCCGAGCTAATTGAAACTATCCTCCCTGTATCTCTATATGAAAAGTTACAAGAACAACTTGCTAATTGTACTAGCACATCCACAGACAAAGTCTGTTCGAGGAGGTGATAAGAGTTGTTATAAAAACAGCTGTACTCTGGAATTGGTCTTGCAGAAACCCCTTACCCCCCTTCGTTTATTGTCCTGCTTGTTTTCTACTATTGTATTAGAGAAGTTAAATAGATTGATGGGAGTCTGTCACATCTAGAGAACAGAATTGTAAAATAAGAATGTCAAGGAAGAGGAGGTAGTAAAACAAAAGTGCAAGATGTGACTTAAAGATAGAGAATGAATGTGAATGAATGCGTGTGATGCAAATAAATAATTAGCAAATCAAAGGTGCCAGCTTAAGAGTTATAACTGTGATATCCCATGGCCGAAGAATGCGAAGCGCGGAGATAACTGGATGACCCTGCAGGGCAAGCCGGAATCCACCCAAGTGCGCCCCCCCNCCCCCGATGGAGGGCTGAAGACTCGAAGAACAAGATAACACTCAGCCGTCAGGGATGTGCCATCTGCTGATTGAGTATTACTTCAAACAAACATCAGCATGATGAAGCGATTCCCATAGACTTGTATAAGGACAAAATCCTATAGGAATGGAACCAAAAACTCAGAGGCTTTGAGTCTGGTTCTGCAACCACCCTCCAGGAGCATCGGATGCACATCTGACAACGACTCGGCTCCACCCTCATGTCCAGGCTACCTGGCCAGTAACTTGGCACGAGCAACCTCTAGGCTGGTAACTATAACAACTTCAGTTTGCAGACCGTGTGTGTGTGCGCGCGCATGTATGGATGTATGGATAGAGGGTTGTCTTTATAGATGATTGTATTTTGCTTCCTTTCATAACTGGACTACTGTTTTGTATTTACAATAAATGCGGCGCTTTTGCCTTATCCCTCTTACAAATCCTGTTGGTCTTTATTGGTATAACATCTCGAGCACACCTTCAAAATGAGTGCTTCTAGCCCCCAGGATGCTTCGCCAGGCTGGGCTGTGCGGGTGAGCGGGAGGAGGAAGGGTGGCGATGACAAACTCATGTCTATCTCTTCTCCTTGCAGACCCCTGATGAGGCTGCCAAAGCCTTGGCAGCGGGGGCAGCCGGAATAGTTTCCATGCAGATTGCGGTGTATGCATGCCCAGTGAGCAAAGGGTGGCCCAAGTGTCCTTTAACCCATGCAGCCTCGCATCCATCTGTTCAGAGAAGAGTCCATTCCCATCGAATGGGAGGTCCTGGATCGAGGTCTGCATCTATTGGGAAAGGCTGGCGGTTTGAAGAAAGAAGCTGCGCCTCATAACCACCTCATAGCTACTGAGTCCGACGCATCCCACACCATTTGGAGGGAGCATCTAGCTGCCGTGGTGCCCTCCTCTACCAGGGTGCCAAATTATTGGGCCAAACCCTCAGGGAGGGACTCCTTGAACTTACAGAGGGAGTCTCATAAGTTAAAATTGTATCTCCCCAAGAGGGCCTGATAGTTCGCCACCCAGAACTGCAGGCTGGCAGTGGAATAATTTTTTCTCCCGAAAAGGTCCAGTCTTTTGGCCTCTTTATTTCTGGGAGTTGAGCTAGTCTTGTCTTTTTCGTTGGCTGCAGAGACAACCAGCGAGCCCGGAGGTGGGTGGGTATAAAGATACTCGAACCCTTTGGCTGGGAGAAAGTACTAGTTTTCAGCCCTTTTGGAGGTGGGAGGGATGGACAATGGGGTTTGCTGGAGGGCACTGGCAATTTTGAGAACCCTATCATGCACTGGTAGTGCAACACAGGCAGGGGTAGAGGTTGAGAGGATGTTGAACAAGGTGTCCACATGCTCGGCCATCTCCTCCACCTCTGGGCCCAAATTCTCGGCCACCCGTCAAAGCATGGCCTGGTATTCTTTAAAATTGTCCAGTGGGCTGGCCCTCGAGGGTCCTGCGACTGCCTTGTCCAGGGATGAAGATGACGACTACCACGGTGGGAGGCCCTGGAGCATCATCCCCCGTGGGGGAAGGAGGTTTAGGGGTGGATTCAGTCTCCTCTACCCCGACCTCCGAACGCGACTCATGCACTGAGTCTGGTGCTGTCAGTGCCGCCAACTGTTGCTCCGAGGCAATGGCAGATGAGCGGTGCGAAGGGGGCATTGTTGTGACCGGCACGTCCTATGCACTCCAATAAGACCACTGTGCTGGTCACTGGCAGGGCTGCCAAGGCAGCGCTGTCCATGTCAATGCAGCCTCAGGCGCCCATTCATGCTGGTGGAGTCTGGGCAAGGGGCTGAACTGCCCTTCCGTGCCAGAAGAATCCCCTTCCGGTGACCATGATAGGGCCGTCAATGCCTGTGTCTGCCTGGTGAGCGTTGATGCTGGTGACCAGTGCCTGAAGTAAGAAAATTGGTGGCAGTATTGAGCGGACCGGTACCAGGGGGACCAGAGTCATGATGCGGAGCACTCGCACGGGGCAGGAGACTGAGATCTGCTCTGAGAGGACGACCAGCGGGAGGGCGAATGGTGCACGTAGTATGGGACAGGCGCCTCCCCCTAGGCGATCCGCGTTGAGTTGGTGGGGACCGCAATTACGGTGCTGGTCACTGAGGGCAAGCCCCAGAGGATCTGGGCTGCAACTCCAGAGATCTGCAGCGCGGAGGAGGAAGAGAGCGCTGCCTTGTCTTGGGTGATAAATGACGCTCCACTGCCCCCTGAGGGGTCTTAGCGGTTGGCTTGCCCTCGTAGGGAGCCTTTGCCATTTCCTGTGGCACACGCGGTGCTGGCAGCGCAGGTGGAGGCCTCTGCTCTCTTGGCACCAGGGAAGCTAGGGAAGGCATTGATGCCGTCAGGAATTTGGGTCCCCTACTCCCGGGAGTCGGTGGTGGATCTTTTAAGGGGTTAAGGACCCCATTTGGGGAGGTACGTACACATGGCTCCAGAGTGGCCGGGCGGCCCATACTGGATCCTTTGCCCAATGTCCCATTGCCAATCTTGCCCGGGGCTGGGGAGCTGTGCTTCTTTGTTTTCTTTTGGGGCTCCAGTTATTGGGAGCGGTGATGGGCGGAGGCTGGTGACAGGGGTGCACTGCGCACCGAGGCCAAGGTATTAGGTGAGTCTTGGCGGGACAGCTCGGAAGCTGGACAAAGGGCAGCCTCCATGAGGAGAGCCCACAAATGAATATCCCACTCTTTCCGAGTCTTGAATCGAAAATTTTTACAAATATGACACTTGTCCTTCACATGCGATTCCCCCAAGCACTTGAGGCAGCTGCTGTGGGTGTCACTTACAGGCATAGGCCTGTTACAGTCTGCACAGGGCTTAAACCCCAGAGACCAGAGCATGCCACGCCTGGGGCAAAGTCCCCACTGAGACTCTAACTTCTAACTACAATTAACAACTACTTAACATAACTACTATAAACAAGCTATTTACAAGGCCCTAAGGCCTGAAGTCAGAAGAGACTAAACGTTAGCCCTTGCTATGCAAGGAAAGGCGCTCCAACTAATCACCACAGGTGGTAAGAAGGAACTGAGAGGGCGTAGGGTCGGCAGCATCTGATATACTGATGCATGAGTGCGGCACTCAAGGGGGCGCCACAGCTGGCCCGATGGATACCGCTAAGGCAAAAATCTCCGACGACTACGCACATGAGCACGTGCACACCTAGAATGGAATCGACATGAGCAAGCACTTGAAGAAGAACTTACATTCCTGTAGCCTGTGATTTGGATAAGGAGAAGACATTTGTCTCCATGCTGCCACTGCAGCACAAAATTCACTAACAGAAAAACTGTGCTTGTGGTAACCCAAGGCAGTTTTAGTACTTGTTAAGATCATAGGTTAATAAATTAAATGACAATTTAATTTCTCCTCTGTTTAAGGAGGCCACAGTCAGATTCACGAGCACATAAAAAATGGGAATGAAGGTTGAATAATTTTTCACCGTGATGGAAATCTGAGTATTGCCACAAAAAAAGAGGAATTTGAATTACTATAATACAGGTTTAAAATGTTTTAATTTTTATTCAGTCAGGTTCAGGTTCTAACTACATCTAATATCCTAGACCCAGCACAATAGAGAGTCAGGCCAGGCCATGGAGCTGAAACTGCTTTAGTGTCATTGATGGATGATCTCCTGCTGTCAATGGCTAGAGGACAGACATCCACTCTCATCCTCCTGGACCTCCCTGCAGCACTCAACACTGACACCCATATGATACTGCTGTCTCATCTGAGAAAGGTAGCCGGGGTCCCAGTCAATGTGCTAAAATGGGTACTGATGGAAAACTGTACCTCCACTACTAGGCCCCTCACTTGTGGAATCCCACAAGGATCATTTCTCTCCCTGGTCCTAGTCAGTATCTACAAGCAGCCACTAGGTGAACGGGTCAGACTTACTAGAAAAATTACTGAGAATGATCAGGGTTTACTTGTCATTCTTTATAGTGTGCCCTACAAATAAAGAATTGTTGACTATAGGAAAACAAAATCACTCCTCAGGGGATTTTACAATCTGTTTAAATAAAAAGAGCCTATTTCTTGTTCTATCACATCCCTAAGATCCACAATAATTTTCCTATCAATTTTATGTTGCTCTTAAGTATTGTCTACATGGCAAGCCAGGGTACGACTCTACAGCGCACCAGCTTGCCGTGAAGTACACGAAGCTGCGCTGGGACTTCCAGTGCACTGTAGCAGTGCCTACATGGTGAGTTACTGCACAGCAAGCTGGTGCGCTGTAGCGTCATACCCTGGCTTGCTGTACACTGACCAGCCGTTTACACAAGCCCCTAGTTTCTCAAAGGGAAACAGTATATAACCAATGAGCAACAAAGTGCAGAATGAACACACATTCTGGAACTAAATTAAGAGGAAAACCAACTGCCTCCTAGAACTCCATATACATTTAAATAAGTGATGCTAATATAAGTATTTTTAAAAACAAGTCTAGAATGCTGACCAAGGTAGACTTTAGTAACAACACTTGGTAATATCTGGTAAATCTAATTAAACTATATGTACATTAGATTCATAGACTCATAGACTTTAAGGTCAGAAGGGACCATTATGATCATCTAGTCTGACCTCCTGCACAACGCAGGCCACAGAATCTCACCCACCCACTCCTGTAACAAACCCCTAACCTATGCCCGAGTTATTGAAGTCCTCAAATCATGATTTAAAGACCTCAAGGTGCAGAGAATCCTCCAGCAAGTGACCCGTGCCCCACGCTGCAGAGGAAGGCGAAAATTACATCTTGGCTTTGTTCAAGTCTCAATTACAAAGCTGTCTTGTGTTACTGTGTTGTTTTAACTTTCAATCTTCTTGCCCCCAACATACATGTACCAAACTTTTATGCAACATAGTATTTTGACAGTACATCAGTAATCAACAAAAATGAATAAGTAAAGTACAGCATGGGATGAACAGCAACAATAAGCATGATAGGGAAAATATCAGAATTATTTACCAATAGTTAAGGTAAGGTAAGATATATTAACTCAACCTGTTCATGTGTAACCATGTGAGAGTTTACAGCTCCCCTTCAGGAGACTAGAGTGCCGAGCTGAGATATAGCAACTAACCCTGAACTGACTTATACCTATGTAAATCAGTGGAAACAGATTCTGAGCCTAACACATACTTTTCTGGCTGGCATGCAATTTTTTCTTTATACCTCAACTCTGTACTCACTACTCGTGAATGCTCAATAAAGCAAAAGCAGATACTTGGAATATTTTGGACAGTATTCTTTATAGGACATTTGTCACACAAAATTAAGTTACAATTTAGTTTCTTGTGCATTCTCTATCAAAAGGTACTCTCACAAACACAGAAGAAAAGTGAAAATTAAGACTACCTTCCTGTTTCTTTGTTTCTTGTAAACTCATTTGCATTGCTTTATCATCATCATCCTCTTCACTGTCTGAAACTTAAATACACAAATCAAACACACATTATATAGTGCTTCTGAGAAATAAATCTTTTTTCACTAAGCCTGTAGCATGTTTTGAACTCTCATCCACTTGTTATGATTTAAAGATTAATAATACAGATTTCTCTGGTAAACCACCACTAATATGCATTTAAGTTGGGTGACTCAGAAAATCATAGAAAGTTCATTTTCAACATGTGCCCCTTCTTTCTCCCAAAAATTCCAAGCTGCTTACTTTTTCATTTTCTTTTAAGCAATGTTTCTAGCAAGCTAAAGAAAAGCAAACACAGGAACTATACATAGTGTTGTGTGCTATATTCTCCATGTTTTCCTATATTCATTTATTTAAATACTTGTTATCATACTCACTGCAAACTGTACTATAAAAAATTGATCACAATGGACTGAACAGACTAGATATGCATATACAAGCACATGCTGGTTAAGCATGATGTCTGTTTCCCAGTGATTTTGAACTGTAGCCTATTATAACTCAATCTGCTAAAATGGAGCAAAGTGTTATCCTGCATTTACACTATGAAAAGTGGTTGAGTTTAGCTAAGCACAGTTAGGAAAGGTTCTATGCACATAACCTCCAATTTGCACATGCACTGTAGGTGTTTTTATTCCTAATTTGGGTCATTCAAGAGTGCATGTGCACCTTTTAAAATCTGACCCTGAGTGTCTAACACATATCATCATATACCTGGTTTGAATAGCAACATGGATGACTCTTTCCTAATTAGGAACAGTGGCTTCAACCGACCTGGATCAGGAGCCCAAAGTGATCGCTGAAATACTTTGCCGCATTTATGCATCAGGTACTTGGGGATAGAATGGTCTCTTGCTCAAGCCACTTGGCAGGCTTAATGGGCAGCCCTGGAAAGGATCCAGAATATTTCTAGGTGGGGGTCAAGAACGACTACCCAAAGTACAGCCCATTCCTGAGAAACTCATTAAATTCTTTATAAATCAGAGCTAGACACATAGGGGGCATTGCAAACTCTATAGTGCAGAGGTAGGCAAACTACAGCCCGCGGGCCAAGTCCAGCCCATGGGACCATCCTGCCCAGCCCTTGAGCTCCCGGCCCCTCCCCTGCAGCCACGCCGCTGCGTGGGCAGCGCTCTGGGTGGCTGGGCTGCGAGCTCATGCCGAGCAGAGCGGCAGCGTGTCTAGCTCTGGCCTGGTGGCGCAGCTGCCAGACATGCTGCTCTGAGCGGCATGGTAAGGGGGCCGGGGCCAGGGCCGTTGGATAAGGGGCTGGGGGTCCCTGGGGGAAGTCAGGGGACAGGGAGCAGGGGGCGGTTGGATGGGGCAGAGGTTCGGGGGGGGGGGCGGTCAGGGGACGGGGAACAGGGAGGGGAGTTGGATAGGCGTGGGGTCCCAGGGCCTGTCAGGGGGCGGGGGTGTGGATAGGGGTCGGGTGACTGGGAGCAGGGGGGTTGGATTGGGGGGAGGGCGGGGGGTGGTTAGGGGCAGGGGTCCTGGTAGGGGGCAGTTAGGGGACAAGGAGCAGGGGGAGTTGGATGGGTCGGAGGTTCTGAGGGGGACAATGAGGGGGCAGTAAGTGGGAGGGGGCTACCTGGCCCTCCATACAGTTTTGCAGCCCCAATGTGGCCCTCGGGCCAAAAGTTTGCCCACCCCTGCTATAGTAGCTTCTCATTTACCAAACAACTCTTCTCCCTCAGACTGCATTGCATCCTTACCTATTCAATGTTTTTGGCATCTGCAAAATGATGAAAGAGTGGACTCAATTTCCCTCTTCAGTTCTTAGGATGAGTGATACATTAGAATTGAGATGCTGAAGGCCTTGGTTCACGAGTGAGGTACATAAGTGTACCTACTAGATCAACATCTTCTATTTCAAGTCAAAATTGCTTTATGATAGTGTGACGGTACCTCCCATAAGGCTTTGTGGGAATATGACATAACTGGAATATGTTTTGTGCTGCCTGTGCCAGGTACATATCTCTGTAAAGGTTATGGTCTACTATATCTATTCATCCCTTTTGTACACATATATCATTTTGTACTTGAGGTTAAGAATATGGATTGTATACTTGCTTGCTTAAGGTTTGTGAGGCATTTGGTCAGCCTCTTTAGGAAGGAATTCACTAGGTTAAGTACCCGGTCGGGGAACAATGCATCTTGGAATGCTTCAATCCACATAAGAAGTCTTCCTGGAGACATGCAANACCCCCCCAGGACACTTGAAGGAAACTGAAAACTACAGGGGGGGTGAGTGATTGCTGGACCCAGGCTAAAAGAAGATTAGCCTGTAAAAGGGAACATTTTGGAACTGGTGAGGATCTTATCTGTATTTAGTGCAATTAGACATAGATTTGCGCATTTTATTTTATTTTGCTGGGTAACTTACTTTGTTCTGTCTGTTACTACTTGGAATCACTTAAATCCTACTATCTGTATTTAATAAAATCACTTTCTACTTATTACTTAACTCAGAGTATGTATTAATACCTGGGGGAGCAAACAGCTGTGCATATCTCTCTATCAGTGTTATAGAGGGCGAACAATTTATGAGTTTACCCTGTATGAGCTTTATACAGGGTACAACGGATTTATTTGGGTTTAGACCCCATTGGGAATTGGGCATCTGAGTGCTAAGGGCAAGCAGACTTCTGTGAGTCGTTCTCAGGTAAACCTGCAGCTTTGAGACAGGTTATTCAGACTCTGGGTCTGTGCTGGAGCAGATGGGTGTGTCTGGCTTCAGCAAGACAGGGTACTGAAATCACTGAGCTAGCAGGGAGAATAGAAACAGAAGTAGTCTTTGCACATCAGCTGGCAGCTCCCAAGTGGGTTTCTGTGATCCAACCCGTCACAGATAGCTTTTATGTGTGTGTGTGGAAGGGTGGATTTTGCTTGGGAAACTTGACACAAAATCCTGGTGTATGAATAGGGCCAATTCATGGTCCATTTTGGTCAATTTCACCGTCATAGGATTTTAAAAGTTGCAAATATATTGATTTCAGCTATTTAAATCTGAAATTTCACGGTGTTGTAATTGTAGGGGTCGCAAGGTTATTGTAGGGGGGTCGCAGTACTGCTACCCTTGCTTCTGCACTACTGCTGGCTGTGGCACTGCCTTCAGAGCTGGGCAGCTGGAGAGCGGCGGCTGCTGGTTGAGAGCCATGCTCTGAAGGCAAAGCCGCCAGCAGCAGCAGCAGCACAGAAGTAAGGATGGCAGGAATGGTATTGTCACCCTTACTTTTGCACTGCTGCCTGTAGAGCTGGGCCCTCAGTCAGCAGCCACCACTCTCCAGTCACCTAGCTCTGAAGGCAGCAGCGCAGAAGTAAGAGTGGCAGGATATGGTATGGTATTGCCATCCTTACTTCGACTTGGTGGGGCGCTGCCTTCAGAGCTGGGTGCCTGGCCAACATCTGCCGCTCTCCAGCAGCCCAGCTCTGAAGGCAGCGCAGAAGTAAGGGTGGCAATACCACGACATCCCTTCAACTTCCTTGTGTGTCAGGACCCCCAATTTGAGAAACTCTGGTCTCCCCCATGAAATCTGTATAGTATAGGGTAAAAGCACGCAAAAGACCAGATTTCGTGACGCGTTTTTCATGACCGTGAATTTGGTAGGGCCCTATATATGGGTGAAGCCAAAGATTTCAGACTGGTGACCTACATGTAGGACAAAGGAGCGTGGAGCAGTACCAGTGATACCACAAAGTGGTTCAGGTGGGTAGGGATTCAGTGGTCCCCTTTAGATACTAGCTGAAAGAGTAGGCTTAACGGGGCTGGCAGTGGAGTCATAGCTACCATTCCACCCCAGAAGGAAAAGCCTTTAGTTCTTGTGCTGGAGTGGCAATCCACTGACATTACCAGATCATGGCTAATCTTTGCAAAATCCTGGCTTTCCATGGCCTTTCCTTGGGCAAATGGGAAATTCACTTCTTTCAGAGGAATGCTGCAGAATCAGTGACTAGATGGGCTTTATTGATGATCAGTTGCAATAGAGGTGGTGGTGGTGCTTGGACTACTCCCATTCATATGTGCTGCCCACTGGCCTGGTAACAGTGTCTGATGTCAAGCGCCTAATGCTGTCCTGTTAAGTCCATCTTAGATGACAAGTTATCAAGACTAGGTGAATGCACCAATTGTGCATTGGTATTTTCAGGCACAGGATTATATTCTGGAATATGAATTGGGTCATTCTAAGGAGAGACAGGGTTCGTCTGTGGTTTTGTTTGGACATGGCACATTTAGAACTTGTCTACATGAGAAAGCTTGACTAGTTATACCCATTTAGTTATACTGCCCTACGAGGACACTCACTTTGGTATAAAAGTGGCTTTTAGATTAGTTTAATTTAAACCCCTTCCCAAGCAGCAAACTAAACCAAATAAAGCCACTCGTATCAGAATAAGTGTGTCCACATTGGGGGCTATACTGGTGTAACTATGTTGGTTTAAATTCACACCTTAGATTATACCGAAAAAAATCTTTACCATGTAGGCAAGGCCTTCCTTATGAAGGCCTCGCTAGCACAAGATAGGGTCAGTAAAACTTGTATTCTCTGGGAGTAAATCAGTAGTTCCCCATCTGTCTTTGTAAAATAGGCTCATGGTGATTCCCACACATTCTGCAAATAGTCTCCCAAAGAATCATGTTCCTCCTGGTATAAATTGTTGAACTATGTGGGGAGAGGAGAAACCTAGACCCAAATGCATCAAGTATCTTGGCATGATTACTAATCCAGACTACTTCAAGGAAACAAAAGGCTGCTCCAAAACAAATGGCAAACCCATGGCAGTGTGCCTCAACTTCTCAGTGCATTCAGCACCTGTACAGTCCCATCAGCCACAAGACACACATTCCATAGACCGTATACCAGTCAAATGGTAGTCTGAACTTGGTTTGACACATTGACTATGACAGGTCAATGGTGTCTGCAAAGCTCTAAGAAACTGGCACAGGTTGTGGACAGTCAAGATGTGCTAGGTGATCTCCAGTTCAGTGGAAAAAACCCAACCTAATCTCCAAATCAGAGTCAAATGTGACATGGGACATGTTAAATTCTGCCATTCCCAGAGATTCTTTGAAGCATCTCTGACATGATCTCTGATTATCAGAAGTTCAGTTACCACTTGCAAGACATCTAACCAGCACTGTGGTGCTGAACTGCATGGAAGTAGACTGTTCTGGTGCAGGATTCCACTTCCCAGCAGGGCAGTCATTTGATCCTTTCAAATCTACGAGGCCTATACAGTCAGCTTCTGAGGAGGCCAGGACACACCTAAAGTGCGTTGCCCGGGAACTGGTGGCTCTCAGTGATATCTTGTCACTGACCTCAAATTGTGTTTTTCCTGGTGCAAATAAATTGCAAAGGGCTTTTTCCAAGCATAGCTAATGCAGGGGTTAAAGCTGTTGAGTCAGGTATCTGGTAAAGAACAGGCATGGAAAAGTGCAGATTCTGAAAGGTCGTCACAGAGAAAATCCTGAGACAGACTGAATGAGTTTATCCCAAGAACAGAAAGAATGGAGAGTTCTTTGTATTAGAAAGACATCAAAGAATAGCAGTAGGTAGGAAACAACAACTAAGTATGAAAAAAAAAACCCACCTTCCATGAGGCGCAAGACAAAATTGCAGAATGGAGCTCATCGCTTGTCAGAGAAAAGGAACACCACATTAGTGCACTTTAGCAATTATCCCTGCAATCCGCATTACTGCTCTGTGCAGACAAGCCCTTAGATACAAGTAACCATTTTCAGTGTTTTCCTAGTATGTACTGTATAAACACCGATTTATTTTTTGTACTGGGGTGTTTTATCTGGGTTTATTGATTAAAAACTAATCAGAAGACCTAAATGTGTCTAAGCTTTCAAGGCTCTCATCACAGCCTATCCCCACCCTACATATTATTTCTCAATGCAGTAACAAAATGTTGACTCCTGCCTTCAATTGGCCCATGATGCTAGCCTCTACTGCTCACTTGTTAAATTTTCAAACAAAACACCTTTATGCTTTTTCCTTGCTATCCCTGACATTTGGGAAGAGACCCCATAAAACAACCTCATTATTGTTCTTCAAATCCCTGCCTACAAAAACTTGTCAGCGGTTAGGCTGCTAGTGTGCAGAGATCACAGTCTATCATGCTGACAAATAATGTCTTGTTGTTCCTTGGGCCTGGTCTACACTATAGAGTTAGGTTGACGCAAGGCAGCTTACCTCGACCCACCTACGTAAGTGTCTACACTAAAATTTCGCTCCCACAGACGTAACTTGCCCCACTACGCTGACTTAACTCCACCTCCACAAGAGGTGTAGAGTCAATGTTGATGTAGTTAGGTTGATGCAGCAGCAGTGTAAATGCTGCATTGCTTACATCAACTGTTACTAGCTTTCAGAAGCCATCCCACAGTGCCCCACACTGACAGTACAATTGGTACAAATGCTCCTGGCGCACCACAAAGAGCAGAGCATGGATGTGCAAAAGCAATTTAATTGCTGCAGTGGCTGTATGCCGACCTAACTTAGGTCAACATTATTTTGTAATGTAGACATGCCCTTGTACCCCCCCAATCTGTCTGTATCCATCTGTTGCCTCGTCTTATTCATAGATTGAAAGCTCTTTAGGGCAAGGACTGTCTTTGTTCTGTGTCTGTGTAGTGCCAAGTAAAACAGGGTATTGGTCCATGACTAGGGCTCCTACATACTATGGTAATACAAATAATTAAAAAAAAGTAATAATAAAAATAATAGCAGTAGCAATATCCTTCTCTTGCAATCACCCCCGTGATTGTCTAACACAAATGAAGGAAGGTGACAGACTGGACTACCAATGGGAGAAAATTTACCCTTAACTGGAATAAATGCAGCACAGAAAGTCTGTCTGATTGCCTGCTACTGCTCTGACACCACAACTAAGAGACATCATCTGTCCTCAGAGTCTGACCAGAGAATTTTTTCTGTATACTGGCTTCTACACAACGCCTACTGCCGTTTTACAATCCCAGACCTGTGCTCCTACTGTTGCCATGAACTCCTATTTTACAGAAGGTCATGCAGCAACTTCACTTAGTTCTACACACAGCAGCTTGCCTTCTAGGCAGAGAAGACTGACAAATATCACACCAGCATTCATGTGCTACACTTGTTCTCTATCAACCTTCAGGTCCATTGAGCATCCTGTTTTCTCACGGGCAACAGTCAAGATATCTCAGAAATGGTTTCATTCTCTATGAATCCCACTACAAGTAGTTGAGATCAACAGGGACATGAAAACTGGATTAATCAAAAAGGCTGGAATCCTAAAGATTAGGATGAGCATCAATCTAGTTGCCTTCACATGGCAATACATGTCTTTTTACCTAGGACAGGTTGAGAGAGAGAGGGAGAGCATGGAGCACAAGACCTGGTGCAAGACCTTAGGCCTGAACCATAGTCAAAGTCAGGCCATGCTGTGAACCAAAGTCAGGCCATGTATTAAAGCAGATTCTTACAAGTTCACGGTCTGATACACGAATTTGGCAAGGGTACTGCTAGCATTGATAAAACAGAGGCACTCCTAAGAAGCAACAGATACTGGGCATGCATGTGAACACATTCCAAAAGATTAGCACAGGTACATCCTGACCTAACACAAGATAAGAGGGTTTGACAGAAGTGATGAATAAGGATATTTTGCCTGAGACATCTGGAGCAAGGTACAAGGGGAGGTAAAAAGCAGATGTCATGAAACTCCTAAGGTAGTACAGTACATAAGTTGTTTGTCTCAGTCTATAAATGTCAGGGTACCTTGCCTTAACTTTTTGTGTGGCCGAGGGGACAGCAGAAATTCCCGCTGCTGAGCTCCTCCTTGCCACGGGCACTCGTGTGTTAGTGTACTTGTAGCTTCTATGTGAAGCTGGGACTGTGCCGTGTGGGGAATAAACCTGTCCAAGTGCCTCTGTCACCAAACTATGCCTATGGTCTTCCTTTACGAGCAACACTGAAGTCTGCTGAATTAGCAGCGTGCACTATCTGCTAGTGCTGATAACACCAGAGCTCCAAGAATAGAAGCACTGAGCAGCTGTAACCCTTTAGCAGCCTGGATAACGTTACCGCAGCAATGACATTCCAGCCTTCCCTAACAGGCCTTCCATCAATAATGTAGGTGAAGCAGCCCTTCCTCCTAGAAGAGTTACTGAGACTTACTTAATTTAGGAAGCGTTATAAGATAAGGAAGGGGAGAAGTTTTGGGAGGAGGGGTTTGGTGGGGAAAAGTTATTTTTGTTTTTTTACACTTTTGTATCTAAACCAGTGTTTCCTAATTTATGTACAGAGCATCTACATGCTAGAAATGTTTAAACAGATTGTGTTCTTTGGAGCAAGGAATATATCTTGCCCTGTGAGTGCAATGGACATTACCGCACAACATGAGTTATTTTTAACATAAATAATAAAAAAGTCATATGATGAACATGAATCCAGAAGTGTGGATCGATTACACATCACTCACCTTTAGAGAAAAGGTATTTAAACAGGGATAGTTCAGACCTCTAAAGGGAGAGCACCCTCTCTCAATGTCATTAAACCTTTTAGCTTTTGAAAATATTTAACTAATTCCCTATATTTAACTCGTTATCTCAGCAGACAATTACAGTATTTTTTTTTTACAACAGTTTTCAAACTCCCCCCAGCATTTTCTAGGTTTCGAAATGCAGGAGATGAAGTTGCATAGCTATCTGAAGGACAAAGGCCTTCAGTCTTTTAATTGCCTTCTTTAGTCATTTAAGCGTTTTCATGAGTTTAGGAGCCAACATATCCTTTCTTTCCCTCAACTCCCTGCCCTTCAAGGAAAATTTGCTTTGGCAGCTGCTAACCCAGGCTGATGAAAAACAAGATAATTAAAAAATACGAACAGCCCAAACTTAGGAAGGTAGAACTCTATTACTCACATCAATAAACACTTTAAACAGCTACACTTGAGCAGGACAACAAAGATGTTACTGTATGAAAAATACTCAGGTTACTTTGGATGTGTAATATTTCTTGTGGATTCAATTCTTTGAACAAGTTTATAACAGGGTTATAGAATTACAACACACATTGAGACTATTATTCTTAGTTGTCTGTTACTCCTCTATAATTATGCAAATTGTATAATACACAATCAAAGGAACGGAATGAGAATATTTTTGTAGTAGTGTCTTAATAACCCAGCTCAGTTACGAAAAGATTTTTTTCATGTTTGAAAGAGAAATTATAAGTCACGAGAAGGTTTTCTAGAAAACCGTAGGTGTTTGACTTGATTAAACTGGATGTTCTGAAGTTAGTTAGCAAGACTTTCTGTTGCTAAGCACTGTTGGAAATCCCTTCTATTAGTGCCAAAAAGTTAATTATAAAGACAAATGAAAAAGAAAGCTGGCACCACATTTGTTCTCTCCTTTTTAGCCACCCTCCTCATTGATGCACCTCTCCTCAAAATGTCTATCTCCTGTGATACAACCCTACCCGCTGTGGCTGTTCCAAGGGGAAGCAATGTCACTGGGTATTGAAATATGGGGCCTCAGAGAAAGGAGGTGTGGGACAAATGTATTCGTGAGTCTACGGCTTTTTCTTCTCAAAACATCACACACACAAAAACCTCATTACTTCAGCAATACTCAAGTTGAGCCACCAGATGTCTCTGTAGACTGACAGACATAGCTGATTAATAGGAATCCTCCTGCACCAGCTAGACATTGTTACAGGATGAGAGGGTTTTCTTGTTGGTGTTTATTGCTACCTTCATTTAACTGGGAGGAAAAACTTAGACAGAAAACTGAATGAAAATGGAATTATCTAAGGAGAGTTTATTAGAGGGTCAAAGAGCCAAAATTCCACAACCAAGAGAACTTTGGCTAAAAGCCCATCCTGGTTCAGTAGCAAAGTGAAGGCAGCAATTAGAAATAAAGGAATATTTAATAACAAATAGAAAAAAAGGGAAGATAACTTCTCATTTATATCAACTGTTTTGAACTGCAAAAAAATTGAGAAAGGAAGCTCAAGACGTCAGGGCAAATATCTCTGGCTTGCAGGGCTAAGGCCAATAAGCTGTTTTTAAAAGTACATTGCTATGAACAAAAGAAATCATAGCAATGGTATAGAACCATTACTAGAGGAAGACAGTATAATTGTTAATAATGATGAGAAGAGGCAGAAATGTTCGATAAACATTTCTGTTTTGTAGTTGAAAAGAAGCAGGATGATGTACCTGTATTACATGAGGGTGAAGTACTTTCCAGTCCATTAGACAACATCTACTAGAGGTAAACGTTTTAAAATAAGCAGGTACTGATAGCTTGTACCCAAGAGCCAGAAGAGATGGCTGAGGAGATCTCTGACTTACTGATGTTAATTTTTAATACACCTTGGAATACCAGGGAAATTCCAGAATGTTCAAATGTGTCAATGTTCAAAAAGGGCAAGTGGGATGACCCTTGTAAGTAGGTGGGCTAACCTCACATCAATCCTGAGCAAAATAATGAAAAAGCCGATACTGGATTTGATTAATAAAGAATTAATGGAGAGGAATGTAATTAATGCCAGTCAACGGTATTTTACGGAAAAAAAATCAGTCTTGCCAAACAAACCCGATTTCATTCTTTGATGAGATTACAAGTTTGGTCGATCAAGGTTACAGTGTAGATGGAATAAATTTAGACTTTTGTAAGGTACTTGATTTAGTACCACATGACATTCTGATTAAGTTAACAATATACAATAGCAACAAAGCACACATTAAAAGGATTAGGAATTGGATAACTGACACAGCTCAAAAAAGTCAATGGGGAATCATCATTGAATGTGGGTGTTTCTATTGAAGTTGCACCGGGATCTGCGTTAGACCCAATGCTATGCCACATTTTCATTAATGATCTGGAAGTAAATATAAAATCACTGCTGATAAAATTTCAGCATGACAAAGATGAGTGGAGTTGTGGCAGGGCATTCATATACAACCATCTGGATTGCTTGGTAACATAGGCCCATTCAAACAAAACACCCCAGANCCACCCCCCCCCCCCCCCCCCCAGCCTCACTCCTTTGGCTCCTCATCCAATCTCAGTCTTCCACCTCATCCCCCCCTTGCTCCTTTTCCCAGTCTTTGACCAGTGAGTCCCGATTACCCACCTCTTGCCAGCTCTTTGTGTGATCTCTGTATTTCCTCCTCCACAGACAACTGGCTACAGCAGGGGTTCTCAGACTTTTGTACTGGTGACCCCTTTCACATAGCAAGCCTCTGAGTGAGACCCCCCTTATACATTAAAAACACTTTTTTATATATTGAACACCATTATAAATGCTGGAGGTAAAGCGGGGTTTGGGGTGGAGGCTGACAGCTCGTGGCCCCCCATGTAATAACCTGGCGACCCCCTGAGGGGTCCCGACCCCTAGTTTGAGAACCCCTGGGCTACAGGTCCCCCCTGCCCACAGGCTCCTAGTCCCAGTTTCCATGCTCAATGAGTCCCAGATTCCCCTCACCAACCAGTACCAGGTTCCCTCTCCAACCTCCCAGTTTCTCTCCTCCCTTCTAATCCATGTCTCACAAGGCTCCTTGTCCCAATCTTCTACTCCTTCACACTGATCCAATTTTTGTCCCCTCTGCATTCAAATCGGATAGATTCCTGTTCCATGGATGATAACAGGTCACAGAGCAAAGGAGAGAAAGGCTCTCTCATTTCCAGTGCCTCCGTCCCCCCCTGGCCCAGAGGAGCTAGGAGCAGCAATTACAGTTCAAGTCCTTCTGAGCCTTCATAGTCCTGGACTAGAGAAAGCATTCCTAATCCCTTAGTGGGAACGCTGCACGTGCATTCAGTTCAGCACTAGTGCTGTGAGAGGACCAAGTGAATCTTTGGAACCTGTAGGTGATAAAAGTCTACTGACCAAGTGCCAACTGAGATTTTTTCAAAGGCTTATAACTTGGTCAAATTTGGGTGGATTTTCACATGGACAGCTACAGGCACATTCCTAACCACAACAGCCACTCCCCGGCCAAATTTCAAGTCTCTGCCAAAAGATCTCAAGAACTTTTTTTAAAAAAAAACATAGGTAAAATATTTTCCCCTAGTTTCATTCTTGCAAACAGCTGAATTGTTTTGGCTGAAATTTTCCAGAAGTATTTTGCCTGCAGCCTACACCCAGAACGTACAATGTAAGCCCAAATGGTTAAAGTTTGGCAAAGTAATATGCAACTGAAAACAGGGTCTTATAATGGGAAGCATTGGGCAACCTTAATAATAGGCAGTGTTACCAGTCCGTCTGTTATCTGTATCCCAGACCATTTCCCTCCAGATGTATTAGAGTGTGTGTTTTTCCATGTTGAATATCATTTTATTTTCTGTCCATAATTCCAATCTCTAGGATATGGTGAACTATTTCTTTCCTCATTGTTCATGCCTCCCAGTTAAGAATCATATTAGTAAAAAATGCAATTTTAGCTGTAGATCAATTCATTAAATAAGAACGCTAACTAAAAAAACACTATGGGTAACAGTATAGCCGTTGCTATCAGCAGTGATGTCTTTCTTTTATTGGTTGGATTCTACTAATTGTTTATGTACTACCTTTTGTAGTATCTGAAATGCTGTTTAGTAAGGCACACATCATATCTCCATCGATGTCATGAGGGTTTAGGATACGAGCTGTCCGCTGAGTCTTCTTAAACTGATCCTCCAGTTCTAGAAAGCTTTTGTCTCCAGAGAGAATGGTGAAAGGAATTTGTTTGGGAAGGTGCTCATCCAGACGGCCAGCCTATGTGGGGTTGAGGGAGACATTAAACTAAACATTCCGTTACCAGGTAGCCTTTTGAAACAGAAAACTCCTCTGCAGAAGAAGTTTCCCTTTAAACATTATATTTATAAACCATTTCCCTTTTTCTCTGGTCAGATCCACTATCTGTTCTTCTCATCTGAAGTTTTATTATGGCAATTTTCATCATGACTGTTTTATAATGTACTTTACTGTACACAAATATACCATCCCCATGCACCTTATCACCAACAAAAAAACAAACCACAAAAATAGATAGAGCAATGACTTACATGCATGCAGAGTGCAAAGTCTGCTGCTTCTCTTCTAGTACCACAGCGTGGATGAAGGAAGAAACATCCAATCTTATTAAGGTAATTAAAGATTTTGCACTGTTCTGGAGGCTTCCAATTGCTGTGTCCTCCTAAGCAACAAAGAATAAAAGATGCATGCCACCACATCATCATAAGCAACAGCAGTCAAACAGTTCAAGGAGAGGAAATTGACAAAACAAATGAATAGGTTTGAAAAATGGAACATCTTATTTCTTGACTAAACATTGTATAAAACTAAATACCATTCTATATTTCTAAAAGAGGTTGATGTATGGGGTAAACTGTATCTGTATGGTGCCTCTAATATTAGTTTTTGTAAGAGTTATCTTCTCAGGATCAGAAGTGAAGGAAGTCTGAATATAGTTTCCAGAAGCATAAATAGGTACATCTTGCGTCAAAGGCTGCCTCCCAACACAAAAAGCGTTTAACACAACTTATCTGAGGGTCATAATCAGAGGTTTCCACAAGAAAATATTAATATATTAGGTACATTATTCAAATAGGGGACCTCACTATAGTTACTATATAATATGTACAGTCTGTTTCAACATATGCCTAATATAATTGGGGTATCTATCGGATATTAGTTTATGTCTCACATAAATCCACACATTCTGGAGTTTTCACAACCACCAGCTTGAGTACAAGAAAAGTTTTAATATTTTAAATAAGTTACAAGTACGCAATGCTGTGAGTCAAGAGATCCCTTATTGGTAAGTGTGAATTGTGGAAATGACCAAGAGGGATCGCAGAAACCACTTTCTTTATCATTCCTTTCACAGCTCTCAGCTACACATTTAAGTCATACACAGAGGTCAAACTTCCAGTATGAGAGGGTTAGCTAACATTTACGTTTTCTCTTAAGGAAGTTCTCTAGCTAACAGGCAGCAATGCTCTTTATTAAATGCGTTTGTGTGTTAGTATTTTAGAACCCATCATATTCGGTGGCTGCCTTGTAAACACCATGTTGATGCAATAGAAGGTCCACTTTGGACTACAATGAGGATCCTGTTCTTTGCCCAGTCTGGTTCTAGGATGCTGTTAGTATATTTATATGGGTTTATGTTAAGTCCTCCGTGCTATTTTCTTAGATAACTTTTACCTTGGAAGCCCCAGACAAATGTCCCTTGGTTCAGGTTGGCTGGCAGATGAATGAAAAACCTTCCCCAGTTGTCTAAGTCCACCAGCACGATGTGAGTCATGGTGCGCAGATAGTCAAAATCTGGCAGTTCACTGTCTTCAAATGGATAAGAATATATATTTTAAATTTACCCCCATTTTTATTCAATCGGTACATCTCCAAACTCATTTGTGCTTTCAAAAGAAATCCACATAATTTGCTATTCTGTAAGAAATTCTAAGCAATAACTCTTAAAACTATAAAATATAGTATGATCACCAAATGTAATTATTTTCATAGCAATTTTTTTAACCACTTGAGGTAACTTTTAGTAATCTGTAAATTTACTAGGCAGAGAACCACACTCAGGATTCTATATTTGATGCATGTAATAACTATTAGTTCAAGATGGAACTGTGTTCACAAAGCATAAAAGATGCCCTTTTTATGCTCTATCAAACTTCCTACAAGACATTAAAGCTGTTGATCATCCAATTTAGTTTTAGAATTTACAACACAACACATTAACACAAAGTTAATTTTTAACAACTGGCCAACTCCATGATCAGCAAAGACATGGCATATGAACAGGGAGTGTTGGTCATATTATAACAAAATAGCTAACATGCATTTACAGAATGCGCATTTTAGTGGGCAAAGAAAAACCCATGCAGTTAATAATGTAAGCTGTGTCAAGTTATTACACACAAAAAACTATGTTAAAGGATCATTATAAAGATTGGAAAGTCAAGCACAGTGCGTGATCATATAATAAAGGATCTTATCATAATGAATACACACAAGCGAGACCAACAAAGATGACAATAGCCTTAATTCTAGCATTTCCTAATGTTTCAGTGCTTAACTTTGCAACCTTAATAATGTCCCTTTAACATAGGAAATCACCCACAAAAAGCTAATTAAAAACCTGCAAAAACCAAATTCCATCATGTGGCTTCATCATGACACCCACATGGGCCATCAGGTTGGAACCTTAAAATCCACTGCACAGACTTCTGCCACATAAGTTAACAGAATAACTGACAGCTGTAGTAGGTTTTCATTCTCTGTGTGGATCAGCTACTAGAGGGAGATGACACAGACTTTGCCAACAGGTTTTACTGATATTTGCTGACAAGCTGAGGAAAGGAGAAACTCTGGAATCTTGGGTTCCATGCCAGGCTCTGCAGGGGAGTGTGTTCTAGAGGGCACAGCCTCTTATACCTCTTTCCCTTAAGCTTGACCCTTTCTGCCCAGTCCCCCTCCAACTTGTTCCTGTCCCAGTCCTGTCTCTTCCCACCCCCGGCTCCTTGTCTCAGACCCAGTCTCCTCACCTAGCCAATCCTAGTTACTCCTCAGGCTTCCCATCACAGGCTCAGTCTCCTGCCCATCCCATCCTAGTTTCACCATTTGGACTCTGCATCCCAGTCTCCTTGCCAAGCCACATCCAGTCCCCACCACCATCCAGATCTTTTTGGCTTCTCATCTGAGCTCTCTCTTCCCTGACCCACCGCCATACCCATGTTCGCTGTCCCCACTGGCTTCCAGTCCCAGTCTCCCTCCATAAACTCTTCATGCAGTTTCAGCATCCCCCACTCCCACTGTGTACTTGTTCCAATCTCTTAGCCCAGTCAGTCCCAGCTCCCACTCCACACTATGGCTCCTCATCAGACCTATCTTGCTTGTGTCTCACCCCACTGGTTCCTAGTTCCAGCCTTCTTGCCCAGCCAGTCCCAAATTTCCCCTTGTTCTTCATCCAATCACGGTCTCCCATCCCTATCTTTCCCTCCCTGGCTCCCAGTATCAGTCTTCTCTCCCCCAGAGGCTTCTTGTCTCATTTACTACTTTTCATCCTCAGATCCAGCTCTTGTCCTCTCTGCATTTGATTCAGGTGACTTCCTCCTCCACGCTGCATGGATCCAGCAGGGGAGTCTCCTGCTCTTAGTTCAAGTGCCAGGACATGGACTCATCATGGACTGGAGCAGCCAGGAAATGCTGCTTTTTAAGGGAAAGTCCTGCTCATCCCTCTTCAGCTCTGTGCTGGAGCATGATTGGTGCAAATAATCTCTGGGGATTTTAGCTCTGACCCAGTATCAAGTGTCGACTGAGCATGTGCAATGGCTTATAAATTGGCTAAATTTGGATAGATTTTCATGGGGGCAAAAGTTATAAGCAAATGAAACCAGTCTTATAATAGAAAGAATGAGGCAACCTTAATAATAGGCTGTGATACCCAGAATCACTGTATGTGAGTGCATGTGCGTGTGAGTGTGAGTGAAAACACACACACACATATATATGTATAAAGAAAACAGAAAAATCTCTCTTACATATGTACACACACACTGTGTTCTCATACGAGACCTTTCTTTACCAACCCTGGTCTTCCAAGGACTTCTATTCCCTGTGAGGACTCCACGTTGCAACCATTTGCCTTATCCAAAGGGAGGGTTTTGATAGGAATCAGTTTGGATCCCTTTACTGTTGATCTTTTCATGATGACAGGGAATTTTTAAGTGATACCAAGTGCTCCCAAGTCCCTTTTTATCTGATAATGAGCGATTCTGGGCCCAAGTCTCTCCAAGGGCATCTCCCACTGGGACACCAGCTGTTTGCTCATTTTAAAACACCACTTAATAGTAGGCAGGGTAGAGTAGTGGTGCAGGTTACGAGTGGCTGCTTATGTACACCAGGTTGGGTAGAAGGAATGCTTTTCCTGAATGGCATCTATTTTGGAGTCAAAAGCTACCCCCTCTTGCTATGTGGTTCTCACAGCTTCCATGTGATTTTCCCTAGCTTTGACTTTACCTACTACTGGAGTGTCTTCACCCTTCATAGAAAGGGTGATTGAGAGGAGAAAAAGAGGAAGAGCAGCATCTGAAGACTGCTGTCCAGTTCCAGCTAATTCCTGTGGTCAGTACAGAATTCCATGTTAAGCATGGTCCACAGTGTCTTGGTAAATTATTTGCATTGTACAAACAAGAAAGATTTTATAAAGCATTTAATAATAAAAAGTTCAACTTTAGTTCTTGGGATTTGGCACAAGAAACTCACTAAAAATACAACTTTAAACATATAACTGAGTTTTCATTATTTCATATGTACAGACTGGATCTAGGCGCATGGTATACTGACATGTTCTGTTGAACAATTTCTATACGAGCATATTACAACTGTAATTTTTTCCTATTGTGCATTAAAAAACAAACTAAAGCCATAATTTCTACATACCTTCTTCACCATGCTCTTCAGAACATGCTTTATTCTCACTTCTTTCTTTCCTTCTAACTTCTTCTCTCTTTAGAGAAGGAGATTCTGACTTTTTTTGAACCTTAGTTACATTTGCTGGAAACTTTAGTTTATCAGGCTTCTTGTCCACACAAGCACCACTGGCTGTAAAGTTGAAAACTTTGTTTTCTGATTCTGATCCGAAATGTGTTATATCAGGCTTTTGCAAGAAGCAGTGTTTATCATGATAGTGTTGATGGGCACTCACAATATCGTGGAAATTTTTGTTGCATGCACCACATCTCACAACATACATCTCTTCATGGCTTTTCCTTGGGGTGTGACTTTTGCTGAGATGGTCATTCAAGTCTGTGAAATTTTGTGCCGTTGCTGAACAGAAGCAGCAGCGAAACCACAGATTGCCTTTTTCCAGTAGGGTTTTCTGACAGTTCCGGTGATCTTCCTTTCTGTTTATTCTGGAGATGTACTCTTCCCGGCAGCCACAGGTTAGAAAGTCACCCTTTTCTAATAGTGTAATGTCGCCTTTATTTTTTATTGACTCTTCAGACACAAACATGTAATCTGTGCTATGGAAACCCTTATAGTGGATTAGAAATTCTTCCTCAACATCGAAAAAGAGATCACCACAAAGGCCACAAAAATATTTAACCTGTATCTCATGGCTGTGCTGCTCTTGGCAGTGTCGGTATAGTGTTTCCACTTTGTGAAAATGCTTTTTGCACAAGCCACAGCAATACCTGTGAAACTGATGGCTTCCTAAAGACATACAATGTTGTTTAACACTGTCTTCAGACTCAAACATTTCCTCACAAATGCAGCATTGCCATTTTCCTAAAATAGGACTTCTCTCAAGGGACTGATCCATAGGGCTAGGAAGACGCTCTTTCCATTTAATGGAGATATTGCACAGTGTGTCAGAAGAGGATGCCATAGGTTCGTTCTCTAGAGCTTCCTGTTCATAATAGTAAGAATGTCCACCATGAAATTCAGTCACATGTGCCATAATGTTCTCTTCTCTCAGTAGGTCTGTATTGCATGCCCGGCACCAGAAAATGAAGTTAGTTAAGTGTGCTCCTCCGTGGAACCGACTCATATGCAGACGGATGATGCTTGAGTTTTCAGCAAGCTTCCCACATACACCACACTTGTGACAGATTCTATTTGCTGACAAAATGTGCTTTTCAACTGACTCTTCAGTAGAAAACTTCAGAAGGCATTCACAGAACCAGGCTTTTATTTTGCCTGTATTGTCTTGATGTAGGCTTACTCCAGCCTCTTGATTTTTTAATTCTAAATCTTTTTTCCTTTTTGAAATGGCAGACTCATTTTCACAGACAGGCTCACTCAAAGTCAATGGTCTCTTAAGGAGTGAAGATCTTGACTGATTTATAATCTGCCTCAACTGAGATGGGTTTTTATTTCTTTCATTAATATGGCAAAACATCAAGATGGACTCTTCCATTGTGGTAATTATTTTAACTTTGTGTTGAGTTGCATGGCTATGCTGGTTGATCTGGCTTTCATCTACAAAGAGTTTGTCACAGTTTTGACAGTGACCTCTTGCTTTAAATATTTCTGCAACCTGGGAGATGCTCTTTTCTGACAGTGATACAGGACCAGCATTACGACAACGAGTTCTAAATTGGATATAAAAATGACACATTCACAGGTTTAAATATTCCAAACTTTACAGATGTACCTACAAAGTGATCCTTTAAAATACTCCACAGACATCACCCGCCACTAACTACATAAATTACTAAGGAAATACTAGAGAGTGGGTGAGGTAATATTTTTTATTAGACCAACCTATGTTGGCAAGAGAGAAGCTTTCGAGCCACACAGAGCTCTTCTTCAGGTCTGGGAAAGTTACTCCCAGTTTAACAGCAAAATGTAAGGTGGAACAGATTGTTTAGCACACACCAGTGGTTCCCAAACTTGTTCCGCCGCTTGTGCAGGGAAAGCCCCTGGCGGGCCGGGCCGGTTTGTTTACCTGCCGTGTCCACAGGTTCGGCCAATCACGGCTCCCACTGGCCGCAGTCGCTGCTCCAGGCTAATGGGAGCTGCTGGAAGCGGCGGCCAGTATGTCTCTCGGCCCACGCTGCTTCCAGCAGTCCCCATTGGCCTGGAGCGGCGAACCGCGGCCACTGGGAGCCGTGATCGGCCGAACCTGCGGACGCGGCAGGTAAACAAACTGGTCTGGCCCGCCAGGGGCTTTCCCTGCACAAGCGGCGGAACAAGTTTGGGAACCACTGGCATACACAGTTAGCTCATATGCTAAGGGAGTGGCTCTCAACCTTTCCAGACTACTGTACCCCTTTCAGGAGTCTGATCTGTCTTACATACCCCCAAGTTTCACCTCACTTAAAAACTATTGACTTACAAAATCAGATATAAAAATACAGAAGTGTCACAGCACACTATTACTGACAAATTGCTTACTTTCTCATTTTACCATATAATTATAAAATAAATCATTTTGAATATAAATATTGTACTTATATTTCAGCATATAGTATATAAAGCAGTATAAACAATTCATTGTCTGTATGAAATTTTAGTTATTACTGACTTCGCCAGTGCTTTTTATGTATCCTGTTGTAAAACTAAGCAAATATCTAGATGAGCTGATGTACTCCCTGGAAGACCTCTGCATACCTTCAGGGGTACACATACACCTGGTTGAGAACCACTGTTCTAAGGGACCATTCAAGGTAGAGTGGCCCGTTAACATCTCTGCAGTCATAGCACAAAAGTAGGGGTTAGTGGGTTACAGATTGTTTGTAATAAGCCATAAATCCAGTGTCTTTCTTCAGTCCATGATTTTTAGTGTCTAGCAAAGTAATGAATTTAAGCTCCAAGACTCATCTTTTGAAAGCGTTGTGCAGGTTGCCTTTGAGGATAACACTGGGAATACCTTTCCCGGACCTGAAGAAGAGCCTTGTGGGGCTCAAAAGCTTGTCTCGATCACCAACAGAAGTTGGTCCAATAAAAGATATTACCTCACGCATCTAGTCTCTCCAATATCCTGGAAATGGCACAGATACAACTACACTGCATAGGGAAATACTGCCCTTTTAAAATGCATATTAACAGCTTGTCAAACTGTACAATGCCTACCAGTTATTTTTGTAAAAGTCACTACGCATTATAGAAAACGAAGTGCTCATTCCAGATAAGTGCCCCAGACTTTTAAAAAATTGATATAATTTACCGTTTATATTACATCAGTATTGAAATGTGGTAGGTGTGGTACATACAGAAAGGTGCCCACTGAATATTCTACATCTAGTGGGTACTTTAAAAGCATCTCATTATACATTTTTAATGCCTCAATAGGTTTGAGAATGGCATACTCTCTCTTGCTTCCAGGCCAGGGGAGCTTAGGCCCACAGCGGGGGGCGGGGGAAGACTGAAGCTCAAAGGAGAGTCACTTGCACTCAGTGGCATTGGGTTAAGTATGCTTGTCATTTTGTTGGAGGTGAATGTTTGGTAAACTGAAGAGGAATGGCAGCTTGTCTGGGACGGAATAAGTCACTTAAGTATGAGAGTTTCACTCTCCTTGCTACTGCAAGTGGCTTGGGGGCAAATCTTTCATTTCTCCTTAATGCTATGTGGGAAGGGTCTTTTCCCACTCTAGCTTCTTCTCGAAGTGAGAGGAATTTGGAGTGGGGAAATGAGGAATAATTATATCATCTCACTGCCTGGCAGAAGGAAGTGGTGGGATCATCTCCCTAAACTATCCCCCCTTCAGATTTATAGGGTAGGAATTCCACACAGCTCTCCTCTCCCCAGAAGCTCCATGACTGTTATGTAAAAATAGCAATGAGCAAACTGGCCTAAGTGACCCATACTCTCCTTTTTCTGATTAACCTCAGGAAAAGGAAGCAGTACATCAGCCACGGAACTTCAACTGATCCAGCTGTATGAGCAGCATGAGTAGCACTCAATACTGGGCAGTGGTGGCGAAGACAAGTCTTACTGTGGGCTAAAACCCCATTTTTGTGAGATAACTTTGTGGGTTTCACACAGCCCTCATCTAAGGTGTTGGGAGGGATAGAAGACAGACTGTAGACTCTGTAGTGAAGGGCTAGGACATTTCTGAGAACTCCTGCAGCAAGACAGTTGTTTAGACCAGGGGTGGGCAAACTTTTTGGCCCGAGGGCCACATCTGGGTGGGGAAATATCATGCAGGGCCATGAACGTAGGGCCGGGGCAGGGGGTTGGGTTGCGAGAGGAAGTGCAGGATGCAGGAGGGGGTGCGGTGTGCAGGAAGGGGCTTAGGGCAAGGGCTTGGGGCAGAGGAGGGGTACAGGGTGCAGCAGGGGGCTCAGGGCAGGGGGTTGGGGTGCAAGAGGGGGTGCAGGGCAGGGGGTTGGGGTGCGGCAGGGGGTTGGGGTGCAGGAGTGGTTTGGGTTGCAGGCTCCGGCCCGACGCAACTTACCTGGAGCGGCTCCAGGGCGGCAGCGGCGCGCAGCGAAACTAAGACAGGCTCCCTGCCTGCCCTGGCCCCGTGCCGCTCCGGGAAGCGGCAAGTGCCACGTCCCTGCGGCCCCTGGAGGAGAGGGGGGCAGAGGGCTCCGCGCGTTGCCCCTCACCTGCGGGTACCTCCCCCGAAGCGCCCATTGGCCACGGTTCCCCAGGGGCCGCAGGGACATGCTTTCGGCTGCTTCTGTGAGCAGCGCGGGGCCTGCAGCGCCACGGGGATGGCAATCCCGCGGGCCGGATCCAAAGCTCTGACAGGCCGGATCTGGCCTGCAGGCTGTAGTTTGCCCACCCCTGGTTTAGACTGTAGAAGATGCACCAAAATCCATTCTACATACCACTAGAACTCTTGTTTATGCCTTATTCTTCTCTCACTGGGACTACTGTAACCTTTATCTTTCAGGCCTTTCTTTTTCTGAACATTTTCTCTCATAATGTATCCAAAATGCCTCAGCTAAAATCCTTCCTTTTAAGTAATTCTGACCCTCTTACCCTCTTACATGCCTTCCCACACAGAATCCTTCTGTTAGCTTCTCCTCTTCTAACCCAAATTCAAGCACCTTGTCCTCCCCACCATCAAGGTCCTGTACAGTCTTGCTCTCACTTACATCACTGTTCTCCTTTCCTCCAACTGCTCCTTGTGTTCCTTACGCTCTTTCAAATCCTCTTACTGCTCCCTTGCTCTCTTTCATGACTTCAGCTATGCCACCCTCTGTGCTTCAAACAGCCTTCCATTTGCTGTCAAACAAGTCCCCTCCTTAAAACCCACTTTTCCAGGAACACTTCCTTTCCACTTCTCCCTCACCAATAACCCTCTTTTGCTTCTCCTTTCTTGAAAGACTGACCCATCTTGTACGGTATCTTGTGTATGCTCTCTGGCTGGGAACACGTATTACTCAGTAAAGCACTTAGTAAGATTGTGGCACTATATATATGGATTTTAATTTAAATTATACATAACACCACTTAGCTTTTGACCCATTTTAAAAATAGAGTATGTGTTTTCCAGATCTAAAACTATTAGAATCACAACCTCAAATACTTACAGCATTTTAATGGCCCTATGGTGCTCCCTGCCTCACCCCAGGCATTAGCAGTGACTGAAATACAATCCACCATCACCCCATTAAATTATCTGGGGAAAATGAGGAAAAAGGTGGAACTTGTGAGGAGTTTGATGCCTAACTATTGTACTGGGCTACTAGGTATTTAAAAACCTCAGAGAAACAATACATATCTATGCAGTCAAGTTCATTGTATATAGACAATAGACTCTCACAAACCTGAAGTGAGCTGTTAGCTCCATATGCGAACGTAACTTCTGGTGGCAGGATGTGCACTTCACTTGGAATGGGACCTCTTTACATAAAGCTATAAGAAGTTTCTTTGCATAAGATGGGAAAGATAAAGGAAGTGGTGTCCCAGTTTCACCTGCAATATGAGATGGTATAAAATGAAGCCACATATTTCAAAGTCAACATGTGGTATTTTATCTCTTAGAACACAGCTATTAACAATACGTTCCTTGCCAATCATTATGACCATGTCACCTCGTCCCATTTAAATTCCACCACTTGCTCCCTCTCCAACCCTTTTCAAATTCAAGCTTCTTGCTGCTACCATCAAGGGCCTTATCAACTCCCCTCCTGCTCTTAAGGCATTTTAACCAAAAAAGGTATATAATGTGTAGGAAAAAAAATACGCCATAATACATTTAACAAGCTTTTACATGTTTTGATTGTCTCCATCTCTCCCATCTTTCATAATATTTCCTTCTTAGATTTTAAACGTTATGGGGCAGGAGGATTGGTGGGTATGTGCACGAAGTCTAACATGTTGCTGGCATACAGAATGAAAATAATAGTTTCTAATAAAAAACGAGTAGGAATAATTTATGAAAATCTTTGTGCCCATCATTATACATCAAAGAGGCAACAAAGGCGATCGTTTTTCCTCTTGCAGTTCACCTTTCACATATTTAAGTAGTAACAACCAACGGGAAGAGCATTTCCTGGCAGCTGAGGCCAGGCTCAGAAGCATTAACTGCCTGGCATGGAGGCCAATATTGCTATTGTTAACTACAAAGATATATAAATTCAAAGAAAGAAGCTGAGTATTCAACCATTTATGTATTGAAATGTTTAAAGTTGGATTGTATCTGATGAAGGATATTGTCTCCTCTTTACATTATTGGTCTTTTCATGGCAGTTAAAGAACAGTAAAAAAACAGATTTGAAGATGGGTGGCCTGATTTTCAGAGGTGATAAACAGCTGCAGCTCTCATGGGCCTCAAACAGGCTATTAATTTCCAATGGCCCATTAGATTTAGAATACATATGAGGGGTCAGTCAACAGCTTCATTGTTGAGTGGTACGATCATATAATAGGTGACTGTACCAAATCACAATGGATTCCTTATGACCATATGAACCTTAAAGGGCAGTTCTACCATGAAAAATAACTATATTAATATGGTTACTTCTTATTCAACTAGTCAACTCTCCATGTGTGTATTCAGAATCTTATTCATTTACTTTTGTCACAAAATAAGAGTTTACTGCTTATTCCTTGTGTTAGAACTCTGAAACCAACACAGCTCACATTGAATGGACAACCGAATCATTTCTTGTGCATCAACATAACTCATGCCTAAGTTCCAATCTTTACACCTACGCAAGCCTACCTAAGGCAATGGAGTTTCACAGATATCACTGAGGGTCTGATATGGCCTGCTAAACTTTGTTACTGGTGGTGTGTGACTAGGACAAAATCCAACTTGACTTTTAGAGCCCAGCCTTATTTTGGAAGGTCTACTAGTTAGAAAAAAAAAATTATATTTAAAAATGGAGCGAATTTGATATGGGAATCAGGGAGACACACAGAAATATGGAATTCTAAAACGCCTTTTTATACAATCTCTGTCGGAATAGAACAACATATTAACAAAACATTAATCTCAAATGAAGATAACCTGGTAAATCTACACAGTTCGTGTATCTTTTCCCCAATTTCAGACATCTTAAAAGAAATACACGTTTTTTTTCTTTAATTCACAGCTGAAAACACATTCTCTCACATGGCATAGATGCATTATCAAAAGGACCTAAAAGATGCTACATTCAAATTACAACATACCACTCAATTTAAAAACCTGAAGGAAGTGATTCTTTCCAGACATATGCTGCAGGCATTCATCTCTTATGCTGAAAAGGAGGAAGCAGTATGGACATGCAAAGCACTGAATAAGCTGTGGAGGAAGATTTCTTTTATGCCCATCGCCATTTATCTGAAAAATAAAACAAATCTGGTTAGTAAAAGAATCAACCTAATTATAAAAATATTTATTTTGCATTTAATAAACACACACATTTTAATGCATATTAGAGATTCTTTATACTTTTATTAGACTTTCTAAAAAACTTTGGACAGAGTTATAGTCACCATACTACAGTCCAGGTGAGATTACTAAATCAATGGAAATTTCAGAGGGCAATGAGTTAAAAGTTTGCTTTGACTTTCCTTTTTTTTGTGAAGTCATATTATTGTGTAAATAGTATATGATTTATATTAAAAAAAAAAAAAGTCTACAGTGAAAGAAAGTTACGGTTGCAAACTCAAGCATTCAAAAGTTAGGAAGTACCAGAATTAAGGTTGGTCATTCAACCTTAAGTCTGCCCCATTGTGCATTATAACATAGTCTCTAATTACATGATCATATTATTCCCCCCCCCCCCCCGGACCTCTACAACTTTCAGTGCACGGGACAGAGGGTGCTCTCTGAAAGCTATACAAAATTTTGTTTTATCCTCCTTGTTCAATTTTTATTGCACACTATTCAACCTAGTACTCACTACAGAATTATTAATTTCCTCATGGTCTTTTCCATGGCACTCATTAACCATGAATGTTTCACTAACATTAATGAATTTGCCTTCAAGAAATCCTTGTGAGGTGGGAAGATATTATTCCCATTCCACAGATGGGGTTGGGGTACTAAGGCACAGAGATTAAAGACAAAATTGTCAGAAATTACAACTAATTTTGGGTGCTCACTTTGAGATGCACAGGGCTTGATTTTTCACTACTTAGCATTTTTATAGTGCTTTATATATTTAAGGTATATATATCCTTTTAATTTAGTTGGCATTGTGGGCATTTCTTCTAAACTGGCCTCAGAATCTCATGTTGGTCACTCAGAAAATAAGGACCACACAATTAGTGGCCATCCTATGAAAACTTTGGTGTGGCAGAGACAGGGAAAAAAATCCAATTCTCTCAGGTGGCATGCATCTGCATAAACCACAAGATCACCCTGTCTCGTCCCAGAATCCCTTGCCTCATTCACTACAAATCTTCCAACTTTTGCAACAAACGAAAGAGGAGTTCTACAAAAAACCTCATTCACTACACAACCCAGATTTACTCCCTGAGCACCATCCATTCTGTGCACTGAATGAGGTAGGGCTTCTGATCATGTAATTAAAGGGAGTATCAAAATGCACAAGATAAGGGGGCCAAATTAAGGTTGCACAGGCAACCCCTTTCCCTCACTGCTCTAGATTCGCTTCAAGCTGCTCCCACTGCACGCTGCCTAGGCAACAGGGGGCACTGCGTGGACAAGAGAGAGTGTCTCCCCAGTTTCAGTTCCTGTATCTAGCATCACAGTGATTCTAGGTGGCTGGGAGGAACAAGGAAAATCCTGTTCAGTCCCTGCAAACCTGAGCAAAGAATGCCTGTGCAACTGGCATCTAGAATGGTAGAAAAAAAATTTGAAGGATCATAATTGGGCCAAGTTTTGGTAAATTCTTAAGTAATGCTGTGGATGTTGTTTGTGACTTGATACAATGTGATATCATGCTTAGAGAAGGAAGAACGCCGGCAGACTCAGAGTAAGTGGCAATACATCAAGATAACTATCTCGAAAGTCTCTGAGCAGAAATCGTGGCTCCCTTGGATCTATTTGCGAAGGAGATGAACAGCCTGGGTGACATTCAAAATTACTTAGTCTTAGCCAAGTAGAAGGCCAGCACCGTTCTAATATCCAGGGTATGAAAACAGGACTCCTGCAGAGTTGTGTGGCTTCAGGAAAAACACTGCTAGATAAATAGATTGGTTAGGGTGGAACTCCGAGAGAGACTTAGGTAATAATTTAGGATGTGGGCATAAAGCAGCATTATTTTTGAAGCATTCTGTACAAGGGAGGAGGGGGTGGAAAACTGGAATCAAGACACTAATCTCCCTAACTCTACAGCTGACATGATGGCTATTGCTGTCTTCATAGACAAATGGAGTAGAGAGCACGTTGCCATACGTTTGAATGGATGTTTAATAAAAGGTAGTTGAGTGCCAAGTCCCAGATCAGGGTGGGGTCTCTAGTCTGGTGGTAGAGATTCCTGACATCCTTAACAAACCTAGACGATACAGGATGAACAAATACGGAAAACCCCTCTACATCAGATGAAAGGCTGATATTGCAGCCGAACGGACCTTCATTGAGCTAATAACCCTGATTTCTTCAGATTCATCAGATAATCCAGGATGACTGAAAGAGGCATAGATCCAGGCAGGAAGTGGCAATGACAGCATCACTGGGAGAATCTCCTGTTTCTGAAGGGAAGTAGTACAGGCTGACTTCTTTCTAGTATTCAATAACTGCTGTTGCACTTCCTCAGAGGAAAAGGATTTTAACCCTGCAAACTATCAAGGAACCACACCCAATGCTGGAGAACTCCTAGATTGGGGTGAAGCACATGACGCACATCCTTTGAAAGGTGATAAGCAGTGGTCTTGAGAAGTGGATGTACACATAGGTGAAGCAGGTAAGGGTATCACGCTTGTCTCAGCTAGGTTGGATCTATAAGCAGAGTCGGAGGGAACGCAAAGAACACACTGCTTCCAGGACAGAAGGAACCCCCCCCAAAAACAGCAGCTCAGACCTTCTCTTGAGCCAAAAAGAGGACACTTCTTGTTCCTGGAGGTTGCATAGAGACCCAACTGCGGTAGACCCCCCGCTCTTTGAAGGACTTGAGCCTAGGTCCAATTTGTGGTCCTGTGAGAAGTGCCTGCTGAGAACACTGGCTGTGGTATTCTGAATGCCTGGGAGGTAGACTGCTGAAATTTGGATCTGATGAGCTATGCACCAATTCCACAGCTTCGGTGCACAGAGAGGGCAATCTCCTCCCTGTTTTTGATACACAACACGCAGGATATGTTGTCCGTCGTGACCCTGATTGATTCGCCACGATGAGGTAGGAAATGGAGGCAGTTGTTCCTGATAGCCCTGAGCTCAAACAGATTGATGTGGAGATGTCCTGAGTTGTCCATCTGCCCTAAGTCATGAGAGCACTGAGATGAGCTCCCCACCCTGACATTGATGCGTCTGTTGTTCAAGTTAGTGATGGAGTTGGGTGGCAGAAGGGAACACCCGCACAGATGTTGAGTTGATATTTCCACCAATCCAGGGAGTTCCTCACCTGTAGAAGAACTGTCGCCGGTCTGTCCAAAATATCTCTGACAGAAGAATAGATCATTCTGAGCGAAAAAGCAGCAGAGGTGTACCCTCGCATGTGGGTCATGTGTCCCAGGAACTGAAGACATTTCCTTACAGCGGTCCGAGGACTCCCCTGAATTGTCTGTACCAAATCTGACAAGGTTACAAACCTGTCTAAGAGAAGATAGTCCCTGTCTGTCGAAGTGTCCAAAGAAGCCCCTTTATCTTCTTTATGGAATCAACATGGATTTTGTTACATTTAGCTGAAGATCTAACTCTTGGAACAGAGCAAGGGCCGTCCAGGCGAAAGACAGAACTGCTTCGTAACAATGGCCAGTGTCTCTAGCTGGCAGGGGCAAAAATCAGCCAAAGCCAGGACTGTTGGTCCTTGGAGAACTTTCTCCAGCTTTGACTGGACTTCCTTTACCCTGTGTTGACTGGCTCTTGGCTCCAACCCTCCTCTCCCTCGCAGTCACATCACCTCAGCTTCACTCTGCACATGTCCCCTTCTCCTCTACTCCCCTGCCCTTTCTTTTCCATTTTTCTGATCCCCTACTAAAATATAAAATATTGTGGAACTAATATGACCTTTGGCACCTTCACACTGTTCACTCTGCTGGTGAGTCACACACCCCCTTCCCTGTGCTGGACTGTGTTTTTTGTTTGTACAGTACCTAGCACAAATGGCTCCTGATCCATGACTGGGGCTCTTGAGTGCTAAGATAATATGAAAAAATGAATAAATCAATAAAAGGAGTGTGGGAGAAAGACTGGGACAAATGACTTGCTTAGTTTTTCCTCATGTACCAAGCCAATTGACTTACATTCAGTAATAAATTAATATTCATGAATTCTTTGGAATTCCCTTCCTTCCGCAGACCAAACTGAGTTCAAGGCCCAATCTAGTGGGATACAAAGATCAATTAGTGGTGGTCCATGGAGGTATCAGTGGAGTAAGGATAGATAATGTCAGAATCACCATAGCTGCTTCTCTTTTCCGTTGTTTTCCCTCTTTTTTAGTGGTCTGCGTCTTCCCCTTCCCTCACTAGTCTGTGTAGTAAGAGGAGGCCCTGAAATATAAACCTTGGTATCAGAGGCCCAGTATGAGGCCTGAGGCCTGAACTAAAGTAATGGTCAAGACTTTGCTAACATAAAGCAAAGTTAAGCTGGCAAGGAAAGGGCTAATGCTGCAAGAAGATACATACCTAAAAGGTACAGAACATTAGATATCAGAACTTATACATTCCACACAGATAAGAAGGAACAGGCTGACCCATCCCAAGGACAGGGCCAAAAGGGTAATATGATGGATAGCGTTGTTTTGCTTGAACCAACATGTACAAGGTGAGAGGCGGCACCTTGCTCCGTAGTGGGGTTGTACCTTGCTCCGTAGAGGGGTTGTACCTCAATACGTCAGAAGTGATGTGTAGCTTGTTTGTACCTGTGTATAAGAATGTATCCCTGGGGTGGTGTCCTTGTCCGGCCGAGGGGGAGTGGAAAGTCCCGCCACTGAGCCGGGCCCTTGCCAAGAGGCACTTTCTCGTAGTATGCCCGGTAGACTAAGTAATCTACGGGGAACTGCAATTGTGTCCAAGGTCGCAATAAACCTAGTTGACGTGACTTTGCATCTTACTAGACTCTGTGGTTATTGGGGGTTCGCTTCGGGTCTGCTGTGCCAGCAATCTGCAGAGCTGGGGCAGCACACAGAGGGAACATACGCACGCAGCCGAGTGATATCAACATAGGAGAAAGCAGAGCACCCCACCGGTAGCATCTGACAACAGTTTGTACTGCCAGCATCAGGAGAGATGGGGCAGGAAGGAAGGTTTCAAGCCAGGTGAACCAACTTTCACACCACACTTGGAATGCAAATCACAACTTAATTGTTAAGTTTTATGGCAATATTTACAGAAATGTTTTCTGTATAATTTGAACTCTAAGAGACACCATCACAATAAAAATTCTGTAAGTTAGGAAGGTTCAGTGAACCAGGGGCAAAGGTAGGTTAAAATGCAAGATTATCTGTAGCTATAGTTTTTGTAAATCCTACATAATATTCAGTCAGGTGAATACCTATCCATGAGTTCTTGCCTTAGATAAAAGGTGATCACTATACTGCTGTGAGGTGACAAATCTTTTGCAGCATACCACACAGGCAACAGCATTAGTTGGAGGTCCACGTAGTGTAATTGCTGGGTCACATGGAGAATGATCAAACCTATAAAGAAAAAATTACCAACATAATTAGCTCACTCTGTAAGTAACATAACAGGGGGTTTTGAGAGAAAAGATTTATTGTGTAATTTAACATTTGAAGAATCAGGCAAAACCACAATCCAACGCTACTGACTTTCCATTAAAGCAGTGAACATGACAAGACTTTTTAATATATAGCTTCATTTAATATTGGCCATGTCAATTCAAATATTTGTCCAAGATGTGGTCACAATGGAAGTATCTTCACTTTAATGGCCAACTGGAGAGGGAAAAAACAGAAGTGCTTAACCAGGGGAAGAAACCCCCATTTTGAATTTGAATACAACTGCAGAAAGAAATATTGGAAAGTTCCTTGCATCAATAATACACTGACATCCTCTCTCCCCAAGGAACATTGGGATTACAGGGCAGGACGATACAAATTTGATACAACATAAAGCACAGTGCCCTAGAATTCAGACGGCTCAGTGGTGTTTTTTATTCTGATCTACGATAAATGTCCTTACCTTTTCAGGTGACCTAACAGAAGATGACCATTATCAAACTTTCTGTTGCAGTGCATTACAGGACATAAAATCGGATTGCTGTTGATTGGTGTTTGGCCGGTTCTGTGGGGCACAGCTTTTCTTCCCATGTTAATGGTGCCTGGTTTGAGACCTACACGGTAGAACAAAATACCTAAGTACATACAATTTTAATTACATTTCAGAAGACTTTTTTTTTTTAAATCAAAGATCCAAGGACCAGATTATACTGGCAATACAATACAAAGTAGCCAAGCTGCACAAGAGGAAATTTGATCTCTTTAGGGTTTTTTTAATCCCACTACTTAGAAGATTAGTTTTACAGTTTAATTGTTATGAGAAAAATGTGATTTGTACACTGTATAAAGCTAACCTTTATTCAATTTACGCCATATGATTTAGTAGTGTTTATCTTTGAAATCTCATTTGAACTTCCTTGTGTCTGAAGTGTACTTACCAACACTTACATTTATATAGCGACAAATATTTCTCTATTAGGTCTCCTACTAGTGACAGTCACACAATATAAAGTTTTCCATGCAACAATTCTGCCTTTGCAAGTAGCTATGTTACTGCAGTATTCTTACCACTGGGAATATCATATTAAAGCTAATTGGCTGCAAAAGCATTTGAGAGAATTCTTATAGCAACTACTGTGTGAGAAATTTTCAATGCCACGCTGCACAAAATTGGTATTGGAGGATCTCTAGGGAGTCATGTATCCGTTCATTGCTGACATTGTTAATGCAATTACTGGGTGATTTATTGTGTAATGTAACATTTAAAAATAACCAATATTGACTGAAATAAAAGTGGTGTAAAACACATGTTGCTGATAGTTATTTGACTTCATATTACTGGAGCAATGTTCACTGCTCTTATGAGCATTCACTGTTCAACAGTTGTGAGTGCCATATTTTAAATTTCCACCCTAATTAAATACCTGGCATTTTTAGCCACTGGTCTACACACAATCTTGCTGCTTCTGTGTCACTATGTCCCCGGATAAATTCCAGCTCCTGCAATCCATGAGCATGCTGGGAGTCCACTTTTTCCTAAAGGGTGAACAGATTAGATAAAAAGACAATGAATTTATTCTGATTAGACACATTGAATTAGCTCAAGTTAACACTCAGTACTCAAATGTGGATGAAAGTTTCTGATTTACAAGGAGGAGCCTAGAATAGATATATTCTATTGTATAATTGTCAGTGGAATGTAAGTGCTCATACCAAGGTAAGTGAATGACTTATGGTTAATTTCCATGTCCCCAGTGAGGTATGCTCTTGAAATCTGACACACACATTCATTATTGGCTACTGAATACAGGAAAAACCACCTCAATTTGACTGCCAACCTTTCCATCATCTATCAACACCGCCACCATCTGTGGTACACTCACCATACGGAATTTTCTCACCTAAAATCCATTAGAGAGAACTTGTGACTTCAAATGACCTTCATTTCTTCTGTGAGACAGACATGTTAGTTATGAAACTCTCAATTTGGAGAAATTAAGATCAGAAGTCAAAAACTCCATTTCACGGTTCTTAGCTAAGAAAATTATCTAAGGTAAGCGAATACACTGCAGGTGTCAATACTGACAGAATATAATCCTGCTATGGAATTGGCTATTTAGGTTTTTATATAACACCTATCATGGTGTCGGAGTGCTCTACAGAGAAGAAAAGTAAAATGTATAAATAACCTAGTGATGGTATACTGCTCTTCCTCGGTGATATAATTACAGCTACAATTATTTGAAAGGTGTAAACACCAAGGAGAGAGCAGAATTATTTGGGGCTGCATAGGGGGGTATAACTAACATAGGATATAAGAAAGAAGGAAAAAGGGAAAACTTAGGCTGTTGGTAAATATTAGGAGAATCTTCCTGGCATCAAACGCCTGAGGTTGTTTATACCGAAAAGTTGCACTGGAGACATTTCCCCTTCATTCCTTTTGAATCTACTTACCTCTATTTTTGTGGGAGTTATGTTGGTGTAAAAGCAATATGGTTGCATTGCCATTCTGATATAACTACACTGATTAATTTAGTCTTCCTCATTGCTATGCGATACTGCATTGGTTCAGATCTGAAGTGATCTGTCTGGTCACCTGTCTGTACTCCATTGCTTCAGAGTAATCTGGACCAGATGTCCCCCTTCTATTTAAATGGCACGTCTGGGAGTCCAAAAATCTCTATTTTGGACTTGCTTTTTGGTGCAAGAGCACAGATCCTGAAGCTGCTGCCACTACTAAGGTTTGTGTTTCTGTGCAGTCCCATAGAGAGGTCCAAGGACTCTCTTGTCCTCTTGGGAGAGGAGCACATCCAGACTCCTCTCTCCAAAAGCGCTAAGATTTAATTGCAGCCATCACAACAAAAGAAGAACTTGGTTACTCCCAGGACAATTTCCTGTGCTGAAGCAAAGCCAAGGAGCTGTGACAAAAACCTGTATAATAGAAAGGAACGCTACCTTTGGCAGCTCACATTACATGGGTCTATTCTGAAGAGCAGGATACGATTTTGCCTAGAAGGGCACCACTAATCCCTGGTTATACTGGACAGTCTCATTGGGGGCTGCAAGCAAGTCGAAATGGTAGGGGTCTGAACACCCCCTGGACCAGAGAGGATGTCAAGTCCCCTAAATAACTAGGGCCTCCTTGAGACATCAGACAGCTCAGCAGCAACAGACAATGCTGATGAGGGGAACTCATCTTGTAAATGTCATTTTAATCAATATGCCCCATTGGTCTGGGTTTTGACGGGTCCCGGGGATCTTCTTCTAGATGCTGACTGCGTAATGCCATACCTTTATAATCAGGTGAATTTAGCTACAGGAAAGGGCAGAAATATCCATCCTTGCGCACCTCCCTTAGAGTTCCACTCAGTCGCTATTTTCCCTGCCTCCATCCTTCCCCCTCCCAAATAGACTGGTCTCTAAAACAAAATAAAAACAACCAACCAACCACCCTCATCACCATAATCCACTACACCCCCACATTGGTTAGGCTCCCCACCCCTCACAAACACCACGTGGCCAGGCACAAAATGGCATGAAAGCAGCTGGAAACATATGGTAAAACACACATCACATCAAAATCCTGTTTATCATGATCTCTCACTGGCCAAGGCATTTCATCACAATTTGGACATTGCCCTGAGCAGACATGAGATTTACAGGATTCAATACATTTATCATAGATAAAAAGACATCTGAGTTTATACAGATTATAAAATGCAACTGAGGGTATGTACTCGTAATGCACAAATTGGTTAGTGAAAACATACCAAGCATTGGAATGGTGCATGTAACAGGCTACATGTTAAGGTAGCTCTTGTATCCCACACTCCACACCAGGATCAGGAGTTGGACCAGTGGCTGTTTCTTCTTTTTAAAGAAATATATTATGTGGTCGCTTCCTTATAAGCACCCTTGGACTTGTAAAGAAAGTATATGCCTGTACCATGAGCACCTTGGATATCCTGCAGTATCTTTTGAAGGGTGGAGGTTCTTCTGGTTGGTTTTGTTTGAGTAATATCAACAAATGCTTCTTTTTCATGGGAAGTCTGGAAATGTTGGCTTCCAAACTTGTAGATAATTTTCAAACACATTTCAGTAGCTTCGAAAAAACTCACATTAGTCTCGCCATAAAAGGTTCAAGTATTCCTCATTATACAATTCAGCAAATTCCGTGCTGGCTGACAAATGTTGGAAAATGGCAAGGACTAGCAAGAACCAAGCAATTTTTTGGACACAGTGGGAAGGGATTGTGAGGAATTTGACTCCAAATCCCACAGTTACCCTGGGCTTTAATACATATTCCTCAATCTTCTGAGAAAGTTACTTTGAATGCAGAGAACTTCACACCAGCAGTAGACACTCTACCCACAAGTATCTACCCACTAGGCAACACACATGCATCGCTATAGAGCAGCACAGCATGGAAACAGTGCTTCATAGGCAAAGTAGCTTAAATTGGTGCACACACAGCAGTGTGGATTCACAAACAGCTTAATTACATAATGCAACTTTCTCATGCAGACAAGGCCTATGACGCTGTAGCATATTCTCCCCTATGAAGTAATGGAAACCATATCCCTGGAGATTTTTAAAACTAGACTGGACAACATACTAGAAAATATATTGGAGTGAATAATCCTGCACTGGTAGGATAATTTGTCATAACCATAATGAGCAATTTCTTACCTGATAATTCTGTTAGCAGCTTCTCTTCTCATTCATCATTAATAGGTAATGCCCCCACCTGTGGAATTAGGAGGCAGTCCAACACTGTGGCTGGAGGCTCCAGAACTAGAGTCCCACTTTTCAGCTCACGCCACCAAAGAAGAGTTCTTCAAAGCTGTATTAACTCTCAAGCAACCAATTCTTAGTGTTAAGACAACAATGTGATACACTATATTAATTAACCTTTAGGCAATTGTGTCTCCATGTCACCTTTAGAAAAAAATTCAATTTGTTCAATTATATTCTGGTCATTTCCCAGACTACAAGGGTAGGTTGAATGAGGTCAGAGCATGCTAGCAGAAAATGATCAGGTAAGAAATGTCTCATTCTGCTGCACAGCTTCTCTCCTCATTCATCACTAACGGAAAGCAGTGACTCACAGAAGTAGTGGGGGGGGAAGAATATGGAGTTCTAATAATTACAAGAGAATAACAGGCAGAATGGACATTGCCCTACATAAAACAAGAGATTTTTAATTTAAGGAATATTGTGGGAAGCAGCCCACTAGCACCTTTCTACCAAAGGACACTTCTGCAGAGAAACAGAAACAAACTTTGCAAATTTTCCTCAGATGAGGCTCATATATTCCCCCCCCCCCCAAGCTACTAGAGACCTCATAGTGGGACCTATGATTCCTACTGCATGAATAGTTTCCCAAATGTCTATCATATCAACTAGTGCAGGATTTTAACATTCTTTCCCACAGCAACTTTTAGACTGTAAGGCCATGCCATTTTGGATAGAATGAGATGAACAGGGTACAACTGGTGTGTAAAATTGATATGATCGAGATCTTTAGAGCTCCAGAAATACCAATTTATACCACACCCTACCAAAAAAAAGCCAAGGATTAGAACAAAATGACGGGAGAATTATTCCCCAGTGTGACGGTACCTCCCATAAGGCTTTGTGGGAATATGACATAACTGGAATATGTTTTGTGCTGCCTGTGCCAGGTACATATCTCTGTAAAGGTTATGGTCTACTATATCTATTCATCCCTTTTGTACACATATATCATTTTGTACTTGAGGTTAAGAATATGGATTGTATACTTGCTTGCCTAAGGTTTGTGAGGCATTTGGTCAGCCTCTTTAGGAAGGAATTCACTAGGTTAAGTACCCGGTCGGGGAACAATGCATCTTGGAATGCTCCAATCCACATAAGAAGTCTTCCTGGAGACATGCAAGATACCATGTGGGTAATGGCTGCTACCTGCAAGTCCTGTGTCATGCATGGGCATGTGACCTGCCCATGTGATTCCGAATCTCCCTTCTGTGACTGGATTCTACAGAGGGTGAGGAGGGGGTCTCCACCCACAAGAGACAGTCTATTTAAACCCGTGGGAGACCCCTCCATTTTGTCTTCAGCTGGCTAAAGAAGAAGCCTCTCCACCCCCCCAGGATACTTGAAGGAAAGGACTGTAACTACAGGGGGTGTGAGTGATTGCTGGACCCAGGCTAAAAGAAGATTAGCCTGTAAAAGGGAACATTTTGGAGCTGGTGAGGATCTTATCTATATTTAGTGTAATTAGACATAGATTTGCGTATTTTATTTTATTTTGCTTGGTAACTTACTTTGTTCTGTCTGTTACTACTTGAAATCACTTAAATCCTACTATCTGTATTTAATAAAATCACTTTCTACTTATTAATTAACTCAGAGTATGTATTAATACCTGGGGGAGCAAACAGCTGTGCATATCTCTCTATCAGTGTTATAGAGGGCGAACAATTTATGAGTTTACCCTGTATAAAGCTTATACAGGGTAAAACGGATTTATTTGGGTTTAGACCCCATTGGGAATTGGGCATCTGAGTGCTAAGGGCAAGCAGACTTCTGTGAGCTGTTCTCAGGTAAACCTGCAGCTTTGAGACAGGTTATTCAGACTCTGGGTCTGTGCTGGAGCAGATGGGTGTGTCTGGCTTCAGCAAGACAGAGTGCTGAAACCACTGAGCTAGCAGGGAGAATAGAAACAGAAGTAGTCTTTGCACATCAGCTGGCAGCTCCCAAGTGGGTTTCTGTGAACCAACCCGTCACACCCAGAAAGAACTTACCTTGGACTAAAAGGTTTCTGGAGCTGCTATAATTATAGTCTTTAACTCACAACAGCAGCAGTGTGGTTCTTGTATTGATAGAGGAATTCCAAAACCTGTCTTTATGAGGTAACGGAGGCTAGAAGAGCCTGCCACAGGCTTGTCTAACCTGTCACTCGGATTAATCTTGCCATCTGATGATACTTAGATGGGGAGTCCGATGTGCCTGCCAAAGAACACGGCTAGGTCTCATACCCATGTTTCTATGGTGCATGGTTGTAGGACTCCAGTCATCAATACTGGAAAAACTATAGTGTAGTTGAGATCACCAAAACGTTGTGATTATGTTTGTATTACCATAGTATCTAGAAGTCAGGGCCTTACTGTGTTGGGCAGTGTACAAACAAAGATACAGTCCCTGCCCCAAAGAGCGTTCTATCCTCTGGGACCAGAGATGTAAACTTGACCAGATCAAGGAATGAAATTTACTGGTTAAATTCTGGATACCAAAGTGTATCAGTGACGCTAATGGAGAATCCCTGCTGAACGACACTTCTTTTCCAATGCCCAGGCTGTTAATCGGAGGGAGTTCTAGTCTGTGCTTTGAGAGGTTTGGTCTTTTCCACAGGTACAGTGGGGGTTCCTTGTTTTTCTATCAAATCTAAAGAGCCTTCGGGGCCAGTAAAGGTGAGTAAGAGGATGACGATGACTTCAAGTCTCCTTTTTCCTCTGTCCTTTATATGAAACTATCTTGAAATGCAGAAAATTCTTCTCCGCCCAGGACATTATTTCCTTTGCCATTGTAAAGCTTTGACCTCTGATTACTCCCTAGTTTTGGAAGGGATATAAACATGCATGCCTCAATCATAAGCCAACCTCTACTGGGAGGTAGGAAGAGACTTCCCTGGGGACCACCATAACTTCCTGCTACATGGCTTCTTGAACCTTCTTCTGAAGCATCTGGTCCTGGACAACATCAGACAGGATACGGGACATCATGGACTGCTGGTCCAATTCCATATGGCCATGCCTCTCTTTTTGTTCAAACATACCACAGAGCAGTTGAACTGAACTAAAAGGATGTGCACTCTGATTCTGGAAATTTGTCTCTTAGGGTGTGTCTACACTCAGTGATTTGAGCGTTGGCCTGCTAAACCCAGGGTTGAAAGTTCAATCCTTGAGGGGACCACTTAGGGATTTGGGGCAAAAATCAGTACTTGGTCCTGCTAGTGAAGGCAGGGGGCTGGACTAGATGACCTTTCAAGGTCCCTTCCAGTTCTATGAGATAGATAGGTATATCTCCATATATTAAAATGCTACAAAGGCACAGGTACTCCCATCCCATTTTAGTTTAACATTAGTTTTAACCAGAAGACCTCATTTAGATTTAATGATATCCCCAAAGGGAGTCTATGGGAAACCATATATCCTATAAAATTTGAAGGGGAATATGTTTTATTAATATTAATGAGTTCCTTGTAAGCCACTGGCCTCCTGTCCTGGAAAAGTCCTACAATTTTTGTTTTGGTGGGTTTGTGTGTTAGGGTTGGGATTTTTGTAGGGTTTTTTTTTTTTTTTTGGTCGGGGAAGTGCATAAGGTACAGCAGAACCTGAGTTATGATTGTTGTTCGTAACTGAAGAAAACGCTATGGTTGTTCTTTCAAAAGTTTACAATGGAACATTCATACAACTTTGAAACTTTACTGTGCAGAAGAAAAATTTGCTGCAGTATTTGCTTTTTTTTTTTTCTTCTTTCCTTTTCGTCACTGCTGTGTGATTGCATACTTCCAGTTACAAATGAGGTGTGTGGTTGACTGGTCAGTTCATAACTCTAGTGTTCATAACTCTGAGGTTCTATTGTACTTCTCCTGGATGTTTACAGGGGGAGGTAACATGCTGGCCTGGGGAACACTCAACCAAGGAGGGGTGCTGGGACAAATACCTCAGTTGTGAGAATAGCCTGCTAGATAGCCCCAGGAACCTGAAAAAAATACATTTATTCTCCTCCAGATTGGCATGTAAGTATATTAGGAGTGACCTAATACTACTTGGGGCGTCACTCCATAAAGCAGGAGCCATTTTTAACACTGGAAGGGATTTCTCACCTCCCTGTAATCCCATGATAGTGCAACTGCATGGGGAATGGAGTTTCCATGCGCCTCTCTTCTGGTCATAGACTGCCTGAAGTATTCCTCAGGCTTTCATGTGGAGGCAGCCCATGGAGAAGGAGAGGGGTGTAGAAAGACCCCCCCGATTCTGCCTTTCAGATTCTGAGCTCCTTTCCCTGGCACAGTGACGGGCTATGGGGAGGTACAATGCTGATTATACTGCAGCCTGGCGCAGGGCATCATAGGAGCAACAGAAAGAGCTGGGCAGGAACTGGATTTTCTGTTTTGTAGGAAATTCCACAATTTCATTTTTCCCCCCCATTCCGTAACAAAATAAAAAAATTCAAAATTTCTCATGAAATAAAATTGTTTCTGTTGATTGAAACATTGTTTTGATAAAATAGAAACATTTTGTTCTGATTTTTACTTTAAAAAGTAAAAATTTGAGACAAAGTGCCATTTCAAAGTAGAAAATTGATATATTACATTACAAAAAAATTCCACAACAGAACGTTTTAACTTTACTGGAAAGCTCCATTGCATTTTTTCCCCCTAAATGAAGTTTCACTGAAGTTGACTCATATCTGTGAAACATTTCACTTTTGACGAATTAGCATTTTCCAACCAGCTCCAGTGACAGGCTTATCTCCATATACAGACAAGCTTCAAGGTTAGGCTGGCGTGGTATGCCTGCTACAAAGCACTGTCAGGGAGAATCTGTGAGGAGAAAAGCCCCAGCAAACACTCCCTCAGGGTGGGAAGGCAAAGAAGAAAGGATTTAAACCTTGATTTTTATCCACTCTCTGATTAGCAATATGAACTGCTGCCTTACTTTTGTCTTTTTGGGATCTGAAGTCTCTGGAGTTTGTCAAACTTACCGCTGAGCAGGCTGTGAGGGGTTCTCCTCTGTGGGAATCCTCAGATTCCTGATCCAACTTCCCACAGTGGAGTCGTGGCTTTGAGAGAGTGCCAAATCCCAATGTGCCTTTTCAACTCAAAGCCCTGACAGAACAAAGACTGGTGGCTTGTGGCAGCAGACAGAGGTCACTCTCTCACACTCCATGCCCTGGCAGAGCAAAGGTTGACTGCTTGTTGCAGCAGGGCAGACCTTGTTTTCTGAGGAGCGTGAAAAGCTGCCTAGAGCACCTCTTGGACTCTGCTCAACATCTGCAGGGCTTCTCCACGGCTGTGGTAGGGGATAGAGGGATCCAAATCAAGAGGTGCCAGGGAAACCCCAAGAGTTAGAGCCCCACTACTCCAGTGATTCCTTACCTCAGGAGAGAGAAATGAAGTTACTACCACACACAAAACAAAATACAAATTAAAGTTACAAAACAAGATGGTTAGTAGAAACTGAATTGCTAACTTGTTCTACCCCTGCGGGACAGAAAATCTGATGGCGTGAGCTGAAGAGTGGGTTTAGTTCTGGGGCCTCCATCACTGAACCATCTCTGAATTCCACAGGTGGGTGGCATTACCCATAAGTGACGAATGAGGAGAGAAGCTGTGCAACAGAATAATATTTAGGATTAATATAATGCTGTTCATCCATAGCTCTCTCATTGCTTTACAAAGACAGATAAACATCACTATCCTCATTTTACAGATGACAAAATGGAGGCAGAGACTTTAAGTGACTTCCAAATTCACACAAGTGACACAGACAGCTGCAGCGGCACAGGAGCCAGCAAACAGAGCTGTAAACAGGAGAGTTTGAGTGGGAGTTTGGGGGAAGACTAAGAGAGGCAGGCAGAGGAACAGACAGGCTAGTGAAGGGAGTGTGCGGTGCTCTAGCAGTGTTTTGGTGCTCGTTAGGGGGTTGTTTTGCTGTGGGTGGTGGTGTTTTGGTTTGGTTTGTGTTTCCCGGACTTACAGGTTTTAGGTGGGAAGGCTATGACAGATACAGAGGCAGCAGTGGAAGACACAATGAAGATGACTGGATGTGGAAGCTGCGGCATGTACATGATCCTGGAGGGAGTACCTGAAAAGAGTTTCATCTGCATGAAGTGCCGCCTGATAGAGCTGATGGAAGAAAAGATCCGAGGATTGGAGATGCAAGTGGAAACACTGGTTGAGTTTAGAAGGGGGTTCGAGCAGATGATGGAGCAAAGACACGAGGAGGCTGAAGGGAAAAGCTCAGACTTAAAGATGGAAGCAGGACCAAAGAACTCTGAGGGGAGACTGCTGGGTGAGGAAAGTGGACAGTGGAGGCATGTGACTAAGAGAACCAGGCAGAGGAAAAGACAGGCTAGTGAAGGAGAAATAGAGCTCAGGAACAGGTTTGCGGAGTTGGAAAATGAAGAAGGGGCACAGCAGGTGGTCGCTGAAGGTGAGAGGGCAAGGAAGACGAGAAGAGCAGCTAGTCCTATAGGAAGAGGGGAAGAGTCAATGGAGATAACACCACCAAATATGAGCCCCAGGAGGATACAGGATGGGTTGCAGAGGATTGCAAGGGAGAATAGGAATCGAGAGGACTTGCAGCCAGAGGGAACAGGGGATAGACTGGAGAATCGCACCATCACCAGGAAAAGGCAGGTCTACATGATTGGGGACTCCTTACTGAGAAGAATAGACAGGCCTGTAACCAGAGCTGATCCAGAGAACAGAAGGGTGTGCTGTCTGCTGGGTGCTAAGATAAGGGATGTGGATCGGAGACTGAAGAGGATCCTAACGGGAGCAGGAAAGAATTCACTGATTGTCCTTCATGTGGAAACAAATGATATGGCTAGATTCTCGCTGGAACCTATCAAGGGAGACTATGCCAGGCTGGGGAAGATGCTTAAGGAAATCAAGGCTCAGGTGATCTTCAGTAGGATTCTGCCTGTTCCTAGAGAAGGGCAACAAAGGTGTGACAAGATTATGACAATCAACAGATGGCTCAGGCAGTGGTGCTATAAGGAGGGCTTTGGGATGTATGGCTACTGGGAGGCATTCATGGACAGAGGACTGTTCTCTCAGGATGGACTTCACCTGAGCAGGGAGGGAAATAGACTTCTAGGATGGAGGCTGGCACAACTGATTAAGAGAGCTTTAAACTAGGAATTTCGGGGAGATGGTTGGGAGATGTCCAGGTAATCTCCACACCGGATTTTAACATTGAGAGGGAAGAAAACGAAGTAAGAAAGGATACAGCCATGGGTAGGAGAATGGACATAAGGAGGAAGGATAGTGTAGATACCAGTCTAATAGGTGATACTGGCGGTAGAATGTCTGTGCCTAATCAGGTAAAGAATGTGAGTGAAGCCAAACAGCAAAAATTAAGATGTTTGTACACCAATGCGAGGAGCCTAGGTAACAAAATGGAAGAACTACAGTTACTGGTGCAGGAAGTGAAACCAGACATTATAGGGATAACAGAAACATGGTGGAATAGTAGTCATGACTGGAGTACAGGTATTGAAGGGTATGTGCTGTTTAGAAAAGACAGAAAAAGGCAAAGGTGGTGGAGTAGCATTGTATATCAATGATGAGGTTGACTGTAAAGAAATAAGAAGTGATGGAATGGATAAGACAGAGTCTGTCTGGGCAAAAATCACATTGGGGAAGAAAGCTACTAGTGCCTCCCCTGGGATAGTGCTTGGGGTGTGCTATAGAAACCGGGATCCGATCTGAATATGGATAGAGACCGCTTTAATATTTTTAATGAAGTAAATACTAATTGGAATTGTGTGATCATGGGATACTAAGTTCCCAGATATAGACTGGAGGACAAGTGCTAGTAATAACAACAGGACTCAGATTTTCCTGGAAGCAATAGCGAATGGATTCCTTCACCAAGAAGTTGCTGAACCAACAAGAGGGGATGCCATTTTAGATTTGGTTTTGGTGAGTAGCGAGGACCTCATAGAAGAAATGGTTGTAGGTGACAACCTTGGTTCGAGCGATCATGAGCTAATTCAGTTCAAACTAGATGGAAGGATAAACAAAAATTGATCTGGGGCTAGGGTTTTTGATTTTAAAAGGGCTAACTTTAAAAAATTAAGAAAATTAGTTAGGGAAGTGGATTGGACTGAAGAACTTGTGGATCTAAAGGCGGAGGAAGCCTGGAATTACTTCAAATCAAAGTTGCAGAAACTAACAGAAGCCTGCATCCCAAGAAAGGAGAAAAAATTCATAGGCAGGAATTGTAGACCAAGCTGGACGAGCAAGCATCTCAGAGAGGTGATTAAGAAAAGGCAGAAAGCCTACAAGGAGTGGAAGATGGGAGTGATCAGCAAGGAAATCTACCTTATTGAGGTCAGAACATATAGGGATGAAGTGAGAAAGGCCAAAAGCCATGTAGAGTTGGACCTTGCAAAGGGAATTAAAACCAATAGTAAAAGGTTCTATAGCCATATAAATAAGAAGAAAACAAAGAAAGAAGAAGTGGGACCGCTAAACACTGAGGATGGAGTGGAGGTTAAAGATAATCTAGGCATGGCCCAATATCTAAACAAATACTTTGCCTCAGTCTTTAATGAGGAGCTTAGGGATAATGGTAGGGTGACAAATGGGAATGAGGATATGGAGGAAGATATTACCACATCCGAGGTAGAAGCCAAACTCAAACAGCTTAATGTGACTAAATCGGGGGGCCCAGATAATCTTCATCCAAGAATATTAAAGGAACTGGCACATGAAATTGCAAGCCCATTAGCAAGAATTTTTAATGAATCTGTAAACTCAGGGGTTGTACCGTATAACTGGAAAATTGCTAACATAGTTCCTATTTTTAAGAAAGGGAAAAAATGTGATTCGGGTAACTGCAGGCCTCTCAGTTTGACATCTGTAGTATGCAAGGTCTTGGAAAAATTTTTGAAGGAGAAAGTAGTTAAGGACATTGAGGTCAATGGTAATTGGGACAAAATACAACATGGGTTTACAAAAGGTAGATTGTGCCAAACCAACCTGATCTCCTTCTTTGAGAAGGCAACAGATTTCTTCGACAAAGGAAATTTACCTCGATTTCAGTAAGGCATTTGATACGGTTCCACATGGGGAATTATTAGCTAAATTGGAAAAGATGGGGATCAATATGAAAACTGAAAGATGGATAAGGTACTGGTTAAAGGGGAGACTACAACGGATCATACTGAAAGGTGAACTGTCAGACTGGAGGGAGGTTACTAGTGGCGTTCCTCAGGGATCGGTTTTGGGACCAATCTTATTTAATCTTTTTATTACTGACCTTGGCACAAAAAGTGGGAATGTGCTAATAAAGTTTGCGGATGACACAAAGCTGGGAGGTATTGCCAATACAGAGAAGGACCGGGATATCATACAGGAAGATCTGGATGACCTTGCAAACTGGAGTAATAGTAATAGGATGAAATTTAATAGTGAAAAGTGCAAGGTCATGCATTTAGGGATTAATAACAAGAATTTTTGTTATAAGCTGGGGACGCATCAGTTGGAAGTAACAGAGGAGGAGAAGGACCTCGGAGTATTGGTTGATCACAGGATGACTATGAGCCGCCAATGTGATATGGCTGTGAAAAAAGCTAATGCAGTCTTGGGATGCATCAGGCGAGGTATTTCCAGTAGAGATAAGGAGGTGTTAGTACCGTTATACAAGGCACTGGTAAGACCTCATCTGGAATACTGTGTGCAGTTCTGGTCTCCCATGTTTAAGAAGGATGAAGAGGAATGGAAAACCTCTGTACATGGAAGAGGTACAGAGAAGGACTACTAGGATGATCTGAGGAATGGAAAACCTGTCTTATGGAAGGAGACTCAAAGAGCTTGGCTTGTTTAGCCTAACCAAAAGAAGGCTGAGGGGAGATATGATTGCTCTCTATAAATATATCAGAGGGATAAATACCAGGGAGGGAGAGGAATTATTTAAGCTCAGTACCAATGTGGACACAAGAACAAATGGATATAAACTGGCCATCAGGAAGTTTAGACTTGAAATTAGACGAAGGTTTCTAACCATCAGAGGAATGAAGTTCTGGAACAGCCTTCCAAGGGGAGTAGTGGGGGCAAAAGACATATCTGGCTTCAAGACTAAGCTTGATAAGTTTATGGAGGGGATGGTATGATGGGATAGCCTAATTTTGGCAATTAATTGATCTTTGACTATTAGCGGTAAATATGCCCAGTGGCCTGTGATGGGACACTAGATAGGGTGGGATCTGAGTTACTACAGAGAATTCTTTCCTGGGTGTCTGGCTGGTGAGTCTTGCCCACATGCTCAGGGTTTAGCTGATTGTCATATTTGGGGTCAGGAAGGAATTTTCCTCCAGGGCAGATTGGCAGAGGCTCTGGGGTTTTTTCGCCTTCCTCTGCAGTGTGGGGCATGGGCCACTTGCTGGAGGATTCTCTGCATCATGAAGTCTTTAAACCACAATTTGAAGACTTCAATAGCTCAGACATAGGTTAGGGGTTTGATACAGGAATGGGTGGGTGAGATTCTGTGGCTTGTATTGGGCAGGAGGTCAGACTAGACGATCATAATGGTCCCTTCTGACCTTAAAGTCTATGACAGAAGTAGAATCCAGGCCTCCTGACCATATCTGACAATCTTAATTTTTTCCCATATCTAATTATTATATTATTCAATTACCTACCTAATTATAATAATTCAATTACCTACAGGAGAAAGCTACTAATATGGTCAAACTAGATTAAAAAGAAAGAATGCATTATGGAAGGTAACATTCTAGAATTGTCCTTTTCAGAAATGTTTTTTAAAAAATAGTAAATAATGCATAAAGTCTGTTGAATCAGACAAATCCATGGCCTTTGATGTCTGCTTGAAACTGCATATTCGGAAAAGTCTGTTCCAGTTTAATCATCAGAAAATATTGCCTGATACCAAGATTAATTCATTAATTGATAAAACACTAGCCAATATCCGCTAAAGACAACTTCGTACAACTTGCAGTCCTTGGCCAAATCAATTTGGTAATGTAAAGTTAGGTCAAACCACCATTCAGTATTTTTCTTGTTCTGTCAAAACATTTTTGTGATGACAGTCTTTATCTCCAGGCTCATTTATATCCAGTGTGCCAACAAGTGCCACTGGTTTGTGCAAAGTTAACAGTTGCACACTAAGAACTGGACTGAGATTAATTACTCAAAGGCCACCGAACAGCCAAGGACTTTGGATTCTACCAAGTTGTGCTGTACTTGAACCAATGACCTAAGAACAAAAGAGTCCAGTTGCTAGTCTCCCAAATATACCAGTCTCACAGATTGATCTATTTCTGAAGTAGGCCAAAGCCATGTCAGTTTAAAATATACTTTTAAGTCTCTAAAATATTTAATAGATAAATATGGAACACACACTTGGGGCTCAAACTGTGCAGCAAATGTCTCTATTAAAACAAAATATCCACTGTACCTTGAAAGCTTTGTTTTTCTCTTCTTTTTGTTGTTTCTCTACCTCCACATGGCGTGCTAGGCGATCTAGGGTTGAAGCAACCCTTTCCTTCTGATAGTCAATGTGGTCTTTACGCTTTACATTTCTCTACAATTAAAAAGCAAACTTATTTTGTAATCTCTAGATAGTAAAAAGGTATAAGCGGAGTCACACAGAGGTGGTATTCAGGCACAAGGACATAATTCAGTGCAGACAAGTTTCTATGAGCTACCTTGTGACTGGTCTTATCAATTTAGGAGCACCTGTAATTTCTGTAAAAGAAAGAGTTTACCCCAAATTAGTATTGGTGATGCTTGCTGTCCCCTAAACTGGCCAGAGCACTGGAAAGGACAGTAGTTTCCAACCGGTGGTAATTTTAGTTTGAGAGAACTGTTGCCAACACCCCAGTAGAATGAAGTCAGCCAGGACCAGAAGTACAGATGTGATACAGTGAAGAGGCAACAGATTCTCTTGCTTTTCCTTAAGATGTCAATTCCTTCATCTTTTTACTTCATTATACTGGTAAAAAACTAACAACAAAGACTAAAGCAAATCAGAAGCTTGAAGTAAATGCTTCCCATTTCAAGAAGGTGAAAATCATTCATAGAAGAAGCGAGTAGGGTACTTTTGCCTTCAGCTTGACAGTAAGAGGAATTGTAAGGGATTTTAGAGAGCTAGTTTAAACGTTACTTGCCCAAAAATAAGATAATATCTATATGTTTTATGGAGTGTTGTAATCTTGGAGTCCCAAGATTTCAGAGACACAAGGTGGATGAGGTAATATCTTTTTGTGGTTGGTACAAAACTCTCTGGACACCAACTACTAATAAAAACCTCAGAGAAGACTGCACACCACTATTCACAGAGGAATTTAAGGGTATCATCAAATCCTTCCCCAAACAACTTCAGGAGAAACTCTACAACCTCACCTCCCTCCGCCCCCAACGAACCCGCCCCAAGGACCTTTCTACATGCTTCCCAAAACACCCAAACAAGGGAACCCAGGAAGACCCACCATATCTGACCACAGCAGGCACACTGTAGGAATATCAGGACTCTCAGAAACCATCCTCAAACCACTCACCACACAAAAGGCCAGCTAAACCCAAGGTTGTGAGTTCAACCCCTGAGGGGGCCACTTAGGGAGCTGGGGCAAAATCAGTACTTGGTCCTGCTAGTGAAGGCAGGGGGCTGGACTCAATGACCTTTCAGGGTCCCTTCCAGTTCTATGAGATAGGTGTATCTCCATATATATTTTTTTTTATTATTATTCCTCCAGGACACAACCGACTTCCTCCAGAAAAGCCACAACATTAACAACCTCCTTCAAAAAACCACCCTTGCACCATGGATGTCACCTCCCTATACACCAATACCTCTCTCTGTGATGGCATTGCTGCCTGCCCCAAATACCTACAAGATAATGGACAACACTCCTATATCCACCCCAAACATCGCCATTTCATCCTCACCCATAACAACTTTACATTCAACAACACACACTTTGTCTAAACCCTGGGAACCGCCATGGGTACTACGATGGCTCCCTGATGTGCCAGCCTCTTCATGGGCCACACTGAGGAAGAATTTCTGGAAATATGCACTACTAAACCAATGATATGACAGATACATCAATGAGATTTCCATCCTCTGGAGGGATGACCTAAACTCCCTCATGTATTTCCACCACATCTTCAACAACCTCATGTATTTCCACCACATCTTCAACAACCACCAAACATCCATCAAACTCTCTAGAACACCCCCACACCAGTATCAACTTCCTGGACACCACGTTCAGCTTCAACAATGGAACCCTACAGACTATATACAAGAAACCCATGTGTAAGTGGGGGATTTGTTTCACCATAGTAGGGGAATTTCTCTATTTGCACAGTACCCCAGCTGAACCAAGTGACCAAAAGATCTGAGTCTCATCCCCAATTAACTTTATCCTGGTACCCACCCACCCTGACTTTCCCTCTCAGCCCCTGTGTGAGCAGGACTCGCACCACACAGGAAGGGCTGAGCCCAGGAGTTCCTGGGTGTTTACCTCAGTCTCTCCATGGGCAACTCTGAGCAGGGACGAGGATGCCCCTACTCACTTGTTACCCTTTTAATCCATAATCAGTGTGTGACACATGGCCAGAAAGGGTTAAGCAACTTGCAGACTAATTGACCCAGATTCAACCTTTAAAGACATGTTAGAAAAGTATGTGAATAGTAATTAGGGCCATTCCATGTTAAATAGGTTAGAGCTTTAAAATGTAAACTTGCATTGTTAAAGAATTTTAAGATAGACAGACTACTACAATTACTATGTTTACCTGTACCTTGTTAAAGGTTAACAATGTAACCAAACAGTTCCTGTCTAGGGCTGTATTCTGTTAATTCAGAGATCAAAAGGACATATTAACATTTAGATGAAACTTGGATGAAATAATGTCATTGTCTATATGTCTCTTTAAAGTTTGTGGTAAACTGTCTATAAACTGCTTAATGGATTACTACCTTATGTTAATCCATGTAGTTAGTTACCAGTGATGTTTAGGAAACAGGAGATTCCTTCAAAAGCCTATTGTTCACCCAAGGACTCTGTGCTGCCCAGGAACTGTATAAAGGACTCTTGGGACCTGATCCTTTCATCTCAAATCTGTTTATGCTTCATCAGGGGGAGCATGAGTTGCAAAACCGAGGTCTCCAACTTCATTTGGATCACTCTGCTATTGGACATTGGGCTAAACCTATGGACTAACTACGGTTGCCAACCCTCCAGGATTGTCCTGGAGTGTCCAAGAATTAAAGATGAATCTTTAATTAAAGATTATGTCATGTGATGAAATCTCCAGGAATTTGTCCAACCAAAGTTGGCAACCCTAGGACTAATTCTAAGAACTCTTTGCAACTCCAAAGCTCAGCATCGCTACTATGAAACTGATCTCAGAACTGTACTTATGTCTGTATGTATAATGATCTTTTAACCAATATTCTCCCTCTTCTCTTTTTTAATAAATTTTAGTTTAATTAATAAAAATTGGCTGTAAGCATGTATTTGGGTAAAATGTGAAGTATTCATTAACCTGGGAGGTAGTGTGTCCAATCCTTTGGGATTGGTAGAACTTTTCATATGATGAACAAGATTTTCAATAATCTCCATCATATTTGACTTGGCTGTCTGGGTGGGTGCCCAAAGCTGGGTTGCTTTGTTTTGGGAGCTGTGTTTTGGCTTCTGTGTAACCAGTAAAGTATTGTAGAAGCTGTTTTGTCACTGGCTTGGTGAATTTAAGTATTAAAATAACCACCAGTTTTGAGGAATTGTCTGTCCCAGTCTTTGCAGTTTGCCCTAATTGAGCATTCTCAGTATCCCTCCCGCCCCCCAGGACCCTGGTCACACACTGCAATTCACTTAAACATATATACAATGTATTTACACCAAAAACCATTTCTCTGGGGATTAAAGAGCATGTCACAGCGTAAGCACTGCAAGGAAATGGCTTGGGTAAGATTCAATGCAGCAGTTCCTAAAGTGCAATAGACTTTACATTAACAACAAATTTACAAGTCTGGTGTCCTCTTCCTGGACCTGGATGTGCTGCTGTGACGCTGCTGGCGTGGCACTCGCCCAGGCTGGGTTTGGGCTCTGTGAAAGAACCTGTTCTCCACCTTCGGTTCTGGCCTCCAGTCAGGCCACATTCCCCTCTGGGTCTGGCACTTATGCCCTCTCAACAGACTTTGGGAAAGGGCCTGTCTCCTCCTCCCCCACTACACAAGTACACACAAACCTGCCGCAAGAGCGAGAGACTCAACCAGTACTATCGCTCCAATGCTGCTTCATCTTCGGTTGCTGCTCTGGTTCCCCGGCTCTGGGCTGCTCCACTGGCTGTTGTACCCTCCCTGGCTCTGCTCTGGGCTGCAGCTCTGGCTCCGACCTGCTATGCTCTCCTTGGCTCTGCCTTACTCTGCCCTGGCAGCCCCAGCTCACACAGAGGACAGGCCCTGGGCTCTTGACTCCCTCATTGGCCTGCCTACCCTCTCCATCCAGCTGACTTGGAATGCTGGCCTCTCTCCATTGGTCCTGGGGACCTGTCAGTCTCAAGATCCTGATTCCTCTTTGGCCTTTCTCCTTGCTCCTGGTATTGGGAGAGGTCCAACCAAAAAGCCCCGCTAAGTTTCAGTAAGGGGCCAAAAGCTCCCTTCCATATGGATCACCTCACTTACCCCCACAGATCCAGTAACCACCCCATGCACAACAAGAAATGTGTTGTCTACAGCCAGGCACTCAGATACCACAGAATAGACTCCAAGCAGAAAGTCTGGGATATACATCTTGACGTACTCAAAACCACCATCACCAAACAAGGGCACTCCACCAGAGGAGTAGACTGTATCATGGAATGGGCTACCCAGATACCCCGAGAGAACCTACTTCAATACAGAAAAAAAATCCCACCAACTGCAAACCACCAGTTGTCACCAAAATCACCCCACACTGGAACCCATACAGGGTATCATCTAACACCCCCAAATACAACCCCAACTTAATGGGGTTCACATACTGAAAAAAACCTTCCCAACCCTCCTCTTCTGACTTTCAAACAACCTTGCCAAAGTCATCAGCAGAAGCAAGCTCCCCACAGACCAGAACATACCAACTCAAAGCAGCACCAGACCCTGTCAGACCAACAGATGCAAAACTTGCACATGTATCTCCACCATTAGGATAATCAACACCCCGCAAAACACACCTTTCAATATCCCTCGGACTTACACATGCCTAGCACAACATGTGGTGTACCTTATCTGGGGCATCAAATGCCCAAACAACAATTATGTGAGTGAAACAAGACAATCACTATGCTCTGAAATGCACTCTCACAGAAAAATGATAAAAGACAAAAATACCCTGTCACCCATGAGCAAGCACTTTTCACACAAGGATCACTCTGTATCTGACCTCTGAGTCCTCATCACAAAAGGAAACCTGCACAACACCTTCAAAAGATGAGTTTGGGAGCTGAAATTCATAACTTTGTTAGACACTAAAAACCATGGACTGAACAGAGACACCATTTTGTTTCTCATTACGACAAGCCATAATCCACTAACTGTCCTTTGTCATGTGACTGCAAAGGTGTTAATTGCACACTTCATCTTGAAAAGTCTCTTGCAACCTATGTTAACTCCTTATGCTTAATTGTAGGTTCTACCTTGTATTTAGCTATAACATTCTGAGTACCTTTCCCAGATCTGAAGAAGAGTTCTGTGTAGCTCAAATGCTTGTGTCTTTCACCAGCAGAAACTGGTCCAATAAAAGATATTACCTCACCCACCATGTCTATCCTATGATATTTTTTTAGGCATAATTAGTCTGTGCATTTTGGGAATGCAGCACTGAAACATCAGTAGGAATAAAACTGAGGATAAAAAGTTATTCCCATTCAAAAAACCAAGCAGAAGAACATTTTACCCACTGCCCATAAACGTTTTCCAAAAGTGTAATGTACTAAATTGCAAACTTAAGTGTTGAAACTGAAATGTATTAAAGTTTAAGGACAATTTAGCATTAGAATCTGTTACAGTACAACCATTTTCCTTTCCCCTAGTAATATTTTTATTTACACAAATAATAAACAAGCTGTAAATTTGCCATGTGCAAAGTCTTTTATGGATGTAGACTTCACAACATTTCACCTCTTTACAGCATGTTACTTAAACGCCTTGCCTAAAATACAGTCAAATGAGATTCACAGTATGTTACAGTTCTACAAAGTACTTCACCAAAATACGTCAATCTGAGCCAGAAAGTACAGTGTATTTAGCATTTTTGGAGATGCTTCAGTTATTCATGCTGCTTGTGCTAATGGACTTGCCCTCCTATCTCTCAAACATACCATCTACTCAGTTTCTACGGAGTTGTAGATGAAGATTTCAGTAACTCAGGATATGTCTACACTACAACTGGTTGGGCAGCATAGCCACAGCTCTGCAACTGTGCCACTGTAGTATAGATGATTGCTACATGAACAGAAAGGGTTTTTCCATCTATGTAGTTAATCCACATATCTGAGATGTGGCAGCTAGGTTGATGGAAGAATTTCTCCATTGATCTAGCCACAATGAGGATTAAGTCAACCTAACTACAGTGCTCAGGGCATGAAATTTTTCACAGCCCTGAGCAACATAGCTAGGTTGATCTAATTTTTAAGTATAGATGAGGCCTCGCTTTGCTCCTTGACTAAGCACTCAAACAGAAGATCAAAGCCAATCAACCATGTCCTCCCCACAGAGAGTAGGTGCCCCAACTCAGATGTCAAGCTTAATATGAATTGAAGGAAAACAATTTCCACATTAGAGAGAGACCATCTCCGCACTGAGACATTGGAAAAAACATCGCTTTTCAGAAAAGCCTTTTCTTGTACTTTTTCTAAGCTTCCCTTCCTCTTATTACTGATCACACTAACACACTTTTGCAAATAAAAGGTTCATCCTTATAATCAATTTTTACTTCCTGTTCGGTTTGTTAAATGTCATACTTCAGGGTTTGACAAAATATTCCCATATAAGGGATTGATTCTGCAAAAACTGGACTGTGGACCAGTTGAATAAATCAAGCAATTAGGTATAGAAAGATGGGATTTATTCCATTTTGCACATAAGTATCTTGGAACAGTAGTAATGATGGCAAAGGAAATTTAGATAAAGCACCAAGAAAATTGATTTTTTTCTGTTTGTTTTTAAACTAGCAAATTACATTAAACAATCCAAATAAGCATCACCTCTTTTTAAAGAAAATATCAGCAACCATGGGGGAAGGACGGATCAGGTTGCTTTACAATTGGGTTCTATGAATGAGTTACAGAAGACAGTATTTTTATTTGCACAGCACCAGCTTACTAGGCCTACAACTAGTTGGGAGAAAATATTGCAGTCTGGACTATGGAGTAAAAACATTTTCATATAGGGAATGACCACATATTAGCACAAGCTACTAAAATTAATGTGATTCACAATACTCCTGCAGTGAGTTGAGTGTAACGACATCCCAAAGATTAGTATTTATTAACTCCACAAAAGACAGCTGTGACTGCAAATCACCTTAAACATGTTTGCTTTGGTTTATACACCAACACTGAGTCTAAACTATTAAAATTCTACATAAAGAAACTGATAATGTCCAAGAATTAAATATTATAACATACTCACATGAACATTAGAGCTGCTGCTAGGTTCTTCATCACCACTACTGACAAGGTCAATGCAATCAAGCACGGGTCTTGAAGGCCCTTCCTAAAAGAGGTTTAAAAAAGCATGGTTGTTTTTCTTGAAGTTAAATTTCTACACACTAATATATTGGGATCTAGTATATCACAAATATATGGATACACTGGCCAGTCATTTCATAGTGTGTTCAGAAATGCTATTAATGGGTTTCTCAAAAACATGCTGTGATAAAATCTTTTTATTTAGCACCCTGCGGCCCACAACTCTCTCTTAGTCTTCCTCTTCTCCATTGCTTCTTCTGTATATAAAAGTCAAATGGTGTAATCAACTTGAAGTTGGTCATTTTATTTACCACTCTTTCTATTTGTCCCCTCACCACCCAACTTTCTGCTACGTTCCTTTTCATTGGTTTTTGGTTTACCACGTTCACATGCTTTAAGGCAGGGGTGCCCGGGGTGTAAGTGCGCCCGCGTAGCCCTCGGGGTTTTGTTGGGTTTTTTTGCTCCGCCGTCAGCGCTCGGGGTGTTTTTATTTGGCGCCCGCTGGCAGCGCTCGGTTTTTTTTGGCACCCGCCAGACGAAAAAGGTTGGGGACCACTGCTTTAAGGAATACCATGTCAGTGAAACAAATATCCCACCCTATTTCTCCAACTATACTTAGGCATCAGTCTATTATCAAGAGATGGAATGCTAGATCTCACTATACAAAGTGATTCTCAGCCCACAAAACAAATGCTTCTATCAGAAAAGTTAAGAGTTCAACACTCGGGGAACGAAGCATTACCACAGATTCCTTCTTAAGCATTAAAGACTGTTAACACTTAACACTGGAAATAGTATCACACAGTTGCCCCCCAATAGTTTTTTCATGCATAATAAGCACTATATATTACTTCTGTCTACATGACCTGTACCCTGACATATGTCTATGTACACAAAAGGCATTACATAAGCCAATGAATAGAAAAAGTTTTCTTCATTTGTTTTATTAAATCTTTATCAGATGTCAGAAGGAATTGGATGGGACACCAGTACGTTATTACAGTCAAAAGTGAGGATTCTGGAAAGAATGGCACTTGCCGATTGCCCATCGTGGTAGATCTCTATCCCATAAAGAAAACTGACATGCCATTGTGAGTCTGCACAACATCGGCATAACACAAACCAGCACATAGATGCAGACTGCCAAGGAATGATATAAGTGAACTAACGATGGAGACAGGAACAAAATTCCCCAAGTACAATGTGGGAACAGCAATCAATATCTTAAATAAAGGGAGTATGCCATTGTTTAAAAAAAGGTCATTCAAAGTTAAGTCTAGAGCTCCAGGTCTTCCTTGTTGTGACAAAACGTTAATAGATTTTAAGGGAAAAGGACCATTATGATCATGTATTCTGACCTTCTGAATATCAGACATACATACGGTGGTCTAAGTATCCCATATTGTTTGAATCATGCCAGAATAGGATAAGTAAACCTATATATGTAGCACAAACATTAATTTCTGCAGAATCTACAATCATTTTTTTAAAAAAGTGTCTAGAGCTTCTATATCTGAAATGATGCAAGATTGTCTTTTCAGTCTCCAGGCAGCTATAGTGTGTCTGTAGCTATTCATAGCTTGTCCCAGAACATTAGAATTTAATTAACAAAAAACTAATTAGTTTCACTGCTACTATTCAGAATCTTATTAGTGAAAAAATACTCAGCTGCACTTTGCTTAGCCAGAAGGTGGTGAGAAAGATGCACCCCTGGATCAGCCTCTAAGAACTCCAGGGCACCTCCTTTTCAAGAAGCTTTTGGGATAGTGGGGTTGGGCTTCACATCATCATTCCCCTAAAACCTCAGATCTGCACATCTGTCCCTCCCATTTTGTATCAGCCTCTGGCTAGCAGGTGTCTATTAATTTTTCAAACCTTTTGGAAAACGTATCTATGTATGCATTTACGTACGTCATCAAATTAATGCCTCAGAAACAGCATGTGCCAGTTTATGCTAAAACCTAGCCGTGCTATGAATATAGTTATAAAGACATATACAACAATATAAATATAGAATTGAACTGAATTTTGACATCCATGAACAGAGTTTGCATCTGTGACATATGCTTATTTTTCAATTATAAGAAACTTTATAAGTATACTGAAAATCAAGTGTTAAACTACAAAACTGCCACTGGATTATTTGTGCTCACCATTTTATAGCAAAAGAAGATTTCCTATTTAGTTCAAGTCTACTTCTTCAAAGTGACTGGCTTGGATTGTGGACAGATGCATCTAGTAGTGTTTCTGTTTTCTCTAGGGTAGTAAATACAAAATCCAAGTACTTGTCAGAGTTTGGTCAGGAATAAAAATGGCAGTCTTAGTCCAGAGTTTGCTCCTCACAGGACCAAAACTTTCCTCAGCATCCATGTGGTGCAACTCAAATCCAGAAAGACAAATACTTGAGAATTTGTCTATTCAGTACATAGTGATTCAAATGGATAGGAAAGATAGCCTTTGAAAATGAATGAAAGGTACTTCAGCAAGCAGCTAGATTTTGATATGTGGTAGAACCATGTGTTGTATGTCCATCTTTAGATCTTGGGAAGCCATTTACTAATAAAAAAATTGTCTGCATCTTTTCCCTGGGGAAAATATAAAATAGCTGTAATTATATTCTAAGAATATGAATAATGCTCCAAATGCTCAAGGTCTCATGGGAAGGCAGCCATTTTCTTTATGAACACAACAGCAGGTCTCACTGCTTTTCTTGATTATCTTCCAAGTCTTGCGCCTGACTCCTTACCTCCACAGGAGTGTCTGCAAGACTATCACTCCTTGTTTCCAAGATTTAGAAGCTGGCTGAGATTTTGTAGTCAAGCTGTAGAAATTACCCGAAACTGTTTACTTGGAAGAACAGAGTTAGTAATGTATTTTCATTTCTAATTACATTACATTTTCTAAAGTGACATAGCAGATGGAAACAAAGAGGAGGTCCAATACCATCTAGCCAGCCACCTCTCCACAAGTGTTTCACAGACCACTGGGTTATTTTGGGGAGGTGGGGGGGGGGGGAAATTGAGGACCCCTAACTTAGCAAGTCTACTAACTCTCAAGGACCTACTACTTGATATACTTTTTAAAGAAATAATTGTCTTTATATATTTTGGCTATTCATTCTTCATATTCTTAGTTTCCCATCTTATAAATACTGAGTCCAGTAGGACTATCCTCAGAAGTGAGTGTTTGCAGGTTCTTTATGTCACTATCCTATTAGCATGATTTGGGATAGAGTTCCATTTTTAAAAGAATATTCCATCCTGAATAACCTATTTTACTTTGCCGTTCAAACTGTGTTCATTAATTAATTCATTAGTTCTACAGCACAATAAGCATGCACGATGCTTTACAGCCAAATGAAGATAATTTCTTGCTCAGAGAAGCTGACAGTCAGAATTAGACATAGCACTGTAAGAGATAAATAATTGTTACGGAACAAAGAGGAATTGTTACAGAACAAATTCTCTTTTGTGAGGTACACACCCTGTTGGTTCCTCTTTATTTTTGTTCTAATGTATTATTTTTTGAGGGGGAGATTTTCAAAGGCCCAAGTGGCAGTTAGACCTCAATTCCCATTGACTTTCAACAAGAGTTGGGTGTCTCACACTGTGCTTTTGAAAAATCTCACTGGAGAAGAAAAATCAGCCAGTTCAGAAGACATGAGTAGAGGTCACTACAAGATGGCTCAATTCAGTTAACAAAGCTTGAGGAGGAATTTGAAAGAGAGGAGCATGGTCAACCTCACTGTTTGTTCTGGAGTACACAAGTTTCCAGTGATTCTGGAAAACCTTCATGTAAATTCTATGGAGTCTGTCTTCCTGAGTTTTCATTCAGATTCCATACTTCAGTTCCAACTACCATACTGTAGAGCAAAGAACAAAGAAAGAAAGGGAGAGAACCCAACGCCCCACAGAAGAGTTACAGTATGCACTGTACAAATTCAGACAATTTCTTTCAGATAGGATCATACAATGTCATAATTTAACGTCGTATAGTTGATTTTATAGAAATGTCCACGTATGTTAATTATACGTGGTGCTGCACAAGACGCAAAGACCACCAAACCAAGGGCTCTACTTGCTCAAAGAACTTCTAAACTAAAAGGTAAAGATGAAACAGATAGCTTCATTATTCCATCTTCTAGGATCCTATGTAATTTTTTTGTTTACTGTGTTTACCCTTTGCAAAAATAGTTTTTGTCAAGAAGCCCTTAAGGGGAGTCCAAAGTTTTTTGTTCCTTTTTCAAGAATTTAGATATAATTGGTTTCATCAACTGAAAAGAAAAACAAAACAAAACCTTCACAAATCAAACTGCACTTCATTATTTGCTGTAAGCAGAGTGAACAATGTGAAAGAGACTGGGGATATGTCTAAGTTTCAACTTCATTTTGTTCCGTGAATGACATTTTTAATTGTAACCTTAATGGTGCCCTTCACTTTGCATTGTAACTTCCATGTTGGATTAAGACATCCAAAAACTAACTTGGTTGTGACAAAGCTGTAGACCCAATAAGCTCATGCTAAGGCATGGGATACCTCAGAGAGGTCTTACGATGAGAGCACCATCAAGGGCCATCAGCGTTGAATGACTTTCCCCTAGTCAAACAGTGGGTTTTCTATCTGTAGAGCCACTGACTTTGAATGACTCTCTGCAAGCTGAAACACATGGGCAAAAAGGGACAGAGACTGTTTTAAAAGAGGAGTGTTTCTCGGAGCAAGGGGCCAGACCATCACAACATGCAAGACGACCAGCCTCAGGACACAAAAGGCAGGAAGAGCTACTTAGTCTAAAAACGCTGATCAAACCCAGGACTCACAGGAGGGATGAGACTAGACTAAGGAAGGGTGTACCTTCAAGATTTTGTTGTTTTCCCAAGATCAGTAACTCTCTAATACGCTTTATTAATAGTACAGTGTCTCTGGTTAAGAAATTCCTTTGCTAAACCTGTGTTCTTCGCCCTTCTGTGACACTGTCCCTGATGAGTTTAAGAAACCAGAGCTTCCACAGCCAGGATGACTCTGGAGGAACATGGCTAAGCAACTGCAGGCCCATGGGCAGCTAGGGCACTAATTTGGAGATCTAAGGCAGCCAGATCACAGGGTCCCACTGCCCAAGAAGAGTCTCAGATATGGGGTCTACACCTGGGATTGCACCTGAGACACCCAGAGCTAGGAACAGTGACCGGTAACTACCAGACCCTGGGGTAGCTTAGAAGCACCAGGGGCCCAGGATTCAGGTCTATTTACAAAAGACTGGTGACTGTCCAGAAGAGAGGAGTGGGTCAGGTTGTAATTTTTTTATACTGGAGTGGGTAAAAATCAATGATTACAAAAATAAAAGTGAGATGTTTCTATTGAAATCAGATTTTTTAAATTTAAATTAAATACATTATCTTTTTAAAAGTCTATTTAAAAATTAAAAATTTGAAATTATGACCATGTGTACTAAAGCCTGAACTCACTATAATTATTAAAATTATTTAAATAAAAATTAATACTAAATGTTTAAATATTTAATTAACAATATAAATTAATAGTTAAACATTTAAATGCAAAATTTGTTTTGCTCAAGATAATGATTTATTAAGCAAAGGATGGATTTATCTGTAGATAACTGAACTGGTTGTTTTGGGTCCTTCAAATTTTTAAAGCTAGTGGATCTCATCCTCACTCTTTTTTATTCATAGCTTGGAAGAGGAAAACAAGCGTTCCTACTTCTTCAATTCCCAATTGGTTTCTTAACTTTGAATGAACTAGTCATTGAACTGAACTAGCTGAACAAACTGAAATGAAGAAGACGTCTCTCTGCACATGCAGATGAGATTACTGCTGTTAAAGGCTCATTTTGTACTTCAACAAACTCTGGTTCCAGGAGCTCAGCCAGTGACTTCCACCAGTTCAATGGTTTGACTTTCTTTGAAACTTCAGAAACAAAACAAAACAATAAAGTACACATGAAAAACAAGATTCAAAAATCAGTTATTTAAATCGAGGTTCCTTACTTGCTGATTTAAATTATGGTTTAAATTGGTTATTTAAATTGCTTTGATTTAAATCAATCCACCCTGATGTACATATGATTTTGTATAAGTTCAGTGCTCTGGGCAGTAGTTAGAGTTTCCACACAAATGCATACAGTAGGATTTCAGAAACTGTGCTTGCAACTTTTAAAGTACTTTACATTTACTTAGCAGGAGACACATTGTAAATTAAGCCTCTGATGAGCAGCCAATCTAAGTCAAGTCCAATGAAAATACAGGATAACATGCTATATTTTAAAAGGATTGCTGTCACCACCTCTATTTTTCATATTCTACAGTCCTTTTAAAATTAAACCCAAATCGTTTTTTTGTTTTTTTTAAAACTTATTTTCCAACTGACTATTTAGTTTTTAGATCAAGTTTGGAGTTTGTGAAGCTGTCCGTCATTTCCTGATAGAGAGCAAGGTTTGCCTGAGCATCTCAACGCCTGCTTACCAAGCTGATAGCCTATTTTAGAAAGAAAAGAAAAGAAAAAAAAGTCCTCCGCCCCAATTCATGTATCAGCTTGTGAAACCTCAAGCAGGAGAGAGTGAGCACAAATGCAGATTAGCTATGTGAAACCTGGGCCCGTTGCTGGAGAGTGGGCCCAGGTTAAAGTCTTTGATCCACCACTAGTGTGTAAAGGGAAAGTAAATGCTCTTCTCACAGCTAATAGCGCTTGCTCTCTCTGGGATAAAGGCAGGAGGAAAGGTGTTGCACTAATATTAGAGTTGCCAGGTATCTGGTTTTCGACTGGAACGTCCAGTTGAAAAGGGAAACTGGCAGCGTCAGTAACTGGCCTCTGCCACTAGGGGGGAAGGGGGGCAGGAAGAGCAGCAGCTGCTGCTGCTGGAGCCTGGAGTAGCACCTCTGCTTAGCAGCTGCTGCTCTTCCCGCACCCCCAGCCTGACAGAGAGAAATGCCTGGCTCCCGGACTGGGCTCCAAAGTACGTATCAGTGCCATCCAGGATATGCGTGTGTGTGTGTGTGTAACCTGTCTCCACTACCCACCCCCTGCCGCCCCTCTGTGCCCCAATTTCCCCACCCTGACCCCTTGCTCCAGGGACAGACCCCCACCCTGCTGTGCCCTAATATCCCAACCCCCTGCTCCAGGGACTGATGCCACCCTCCGCCCCACTGTGCCCTGATTTCCCCACCCCAGCCTCTTGCTCCACGGACAGACCCCCACCCTGCTGTGCCCTCATTTCCCAACCCCACCCTGCTGTGCCCCGATTTCCCCACCCTGACCCCTTGCTCCAGGGACCGACCCTCACATACACGCCGCTGTGCCCTAATTTTCCCACCCCCTGCTCCAGGGACTGATGCCACCCTCTGCCCCACTGTGCCCTGATTTCCCCACCCCAGCCTCTCGCTCCAGGGACAGACCCCCGCCCTGCTGTGCCCTCATTTCCCAACCCCACCCTGCTGTGCCCTGATTTCCCCATCCCAGCACCTTGCTCCAGAGACCACCCAGCCCCCCCGCTGTGCTCTAATTTCCTCACCCCGGCCCCTTGCTCCGGGGCCTGACCACTGCCATGTCCCAGTTGGACTGGTGGGGAGACTCCGCATCAGCTCCTCCCAGCCCTGCTCTGCAGACAGCAGGTGAGTTCCGGGGGGATGGGGGGAGCGAGCAACAGGCTAGGGATGGAGATTGAGTGACAGGGCCTCAGAGGAAGAGGCAGAGTAGGGGGTGTGGCCTCAGGGAAAGAGGCGGGGCAGGGGTGTTCAGTTTTCAGGGATTAGAAAGTTGGCAACCCTAACTAATAAGGAGGAAATAGGGAAGTGATGACAGATAGACCCTCTCACTCTAGCAGTTGTCCAGGTTTCATATGCCTCAGCTGTCGCTGTGTTTATCAGTTGCAGCACCAAACTCCTTGTACTTTCAGATCAAACTGGACTAAAATCCATGGACACTATCCAATCTTCCCACCAAGCTGTTGGGACTCAAGGCTCCCCACAACCATCACCCTTTCTGGGACTTCTAAAGCTGGCAGGGGGTAACGGCACAGGCAAAAAAGAATGTTCACTCTCTACAGAAGACACCTAGTGTGGTACCTCAGTCCCTGCCTGTCTGCTCCGAGTTACAGCTTCCTTCAGTACCAAACATCATTACTAGGTGCACACAGAGACCATGTCCTCAAACAAGTGAGGACAAGGGTCACTAAAGAGCAGACTCATTAAAATCTACACCAGGGGTTCTCAAACTTCATTGCACTGCTACCCCCTTCTGACAACAAAAATTACAACCCCCAGGAGGGGAGATCAAAACCCAAGCTCACCTGATGTAGGGATATTAAAGAAGGTACTAACAGTGATTCCCCCAAGTGACAGTGACCCCCCACAATTTGTCCCCCCACATCTTTTGGGTCTTCTGTTAAAACTTGTAAGCTACTGTGAACACTATGTTACCACCCCTGCTGTGAGCTATAAGCCATTAAGTGACTTTCACTTTATTGTACCAGCAACGGCTCCTAGGAACAGATCCCCACCCTCTGTGATTAAATGGAATGTATGTTGATGAATGCTTGATGTACATGAATGGTTAGGGAGGTGCCAGCCTAGAAAGGGAGTATCCATCGGCCGAAGAAGGTGTCAAGTGGAATCAACCAGATGACCCCCGGAGGGCGAACTGGGATCCACCCCAGCACCTCAAAGGAAAGAAGACAGAATGGAGCCACCCACCTGCTGATTGATTTAACAACAGCAGAATGAAACAACTTCCATGAACTAACATAGGGAAAAATCCCTATAAAACTGGACTCTGAAGAATAAGTCTTTGAGTCTATGGTTCTGCTGCCAGCCTCCAGGAGCATCAGATGAATCTGACAAGGACTCGGCTCCACCCTCATGCCCAGGTTACCTGGCCAGTAACTTGGCATGAGCAACTTCTAGGCTGGTAACTATGACATCTATGCAGAACCTGTGTGTGTGTGTGTGTGTGTGAATGAATGTGAAACTGAATGAAATGTTATAGCTATAACTGACTGCTTACTATGATTCTTTTTATATTTACAATAAATGTGACATCTTTGCCTTATCCCTCTTAATAAGATCCTGCTGGTTTTTATTGGTATATCACTGAGCCCTGCTGCCCCACCAGGTGGGGGGGGCCAAAGCCCAAGCACCACCACCCCAGGCAGTGGGGGGGGGAGGCGGGAGGGAGGAGGAGAGGGGCAAAGCCCAAGGGCTGTAGCCCCAGGCAGGGAGCCTGTAATCTGAGCCCCACCGCCCCGGGCTGAAGTCCTCGGGCTTCGGCTTTGGGCCCAGACAGTAGGGTTCGGGCTTAGGCTTTGGCCCCGGACCCCAGCAAGTCTAAGCCAGTCCTGGCAACCCCAAAAAGGGGGTTTGAGAACCGCTGATCTACACTATCTACTTTATAATGTTGTGGGGATTACTATTTTACTTAGAGTTTCCTCACACAGTCCTTGAATCTTCTGCATACCCAAATCTGTACTCTATTTCCTTATTGTGTGTGCGCAAGACTGGTCATAAGTTGTTCTCCTGTAAAGGAAAGTTGTCCCTCCATTCTTCCATATTTCCTTCCATCATAGCATTGCTTCATTGACAAAGGATTGAGGCCCACTGCCATGTAGTATTATACATGTCCCACTTTCCTCATAAATTTAGCAATGCATGTTTCTAAAAGTTGTAGTCAGGCTCTGACAGCCTTAAGTAATATGCACACACAAACTACATCAGTGGTTCTCAACCACGGGTGTGGGGCCTCCTAGGGGGCCGCAAGCAGGTTTCAGGGGGTCTTCCAAGCAGGGCCAGCATTAGACTCACTTGGGCCCAGGGCAGAAAGCCACCACCTCACCGCATGGGGCTGAAGCCAAAGCCTGAGCAATGTAGCTTTGCAGGGCCCCCTGTAGCATGGAGTCCCAGTCAACTGCCTTGCTTGCTACCCCCTAACACGGGCTCTGGCTTTTATATACAGAAAACCAGTTATTGGGGCACAATTGGGCCCCTGTACAAAATCTGATGTCACAGGAAGGGTTCAGAGTCAGAAGCCACACAACGGCATTCTATAATCCATTCTGCACTGTATGTGTTAAATAGTACTGCACATCCTAACTAAACTGCTATTAGGCTTCTACTCCTATTTGTCTCCCTTATCTCTATCAGGTAACACAGGGGGAGATTCTGGTGCCATTACACAATGAACTGCACACCTTACTTCACAAGTAGTCTCATTGACTTCAGTGGATTACTCTTGCAGTAATATGCCATTCTCCAGCATTAAGGGTATCAGAATATGACCCACAGTCTATCCATATGCGTGTCTGACAACTTTGTTCTGCGACTTTCCTATTCAGCTCTAGCTGAGATGGGTAATTCATTAGGGCCCCAACCTGTAATGAGGTGTGCCAAGGCTCATTGTGTCTCAGCAGAGCCCACTGAAGTCACCCCTGCCCACCCAGACCGATATCATTGTAGGAGTAGGGCCTCAAATCCAAACCCCTTTTTAATACAGATTCTCTTGACACAGGTATGTCAGCTCAGATTGAGAATTAAGCTGCTTTTTGAAAGTGAAAACTAAACTATTTTCTTCTGCTTTGAAAATTTGAGTTTTTAAAATGACACCAATATTTTATTTAACATACAGCAGAGATAATCAACATTGCATATTCAAACCTTAAAACATTTTATATATTTAACTGGCAAAAGTATCTATAGTTATTGAGCCAACATCTACTTACACAGATAAACTCAATGTCATCTTCACTTTCATCCTGCATTGCTGATTCACACTTATGAGCCTTAGCAGAGCTGAGAGACTCCATTATCTGGACAAAAATAAACCAAAATATGCTTCATCATTGACTTCATTTTCCTCACTGCATAACCATGCAGTTCTATACCATTTTGAATAGCTTTCCCCCCCATCCAATCTGTATCCCAAAACAAAAACGAACACTTCACATTAAGTGGTAATTAAAGATAAACAACAAAAATAGAAAGCAGCAAGTGAACAGGAGAAAAGACATTATTTGAGCTAAAATTTGAACTCAGTGACTATTAATATCTGCATCTTCCAAGAACTGTGTAAAATATGGCCTTTTCTACACAAGAAAAATAGTTACTGGTATCTGTATTCCCAGTGATAGCAATGCTGTAAGCTCTACTACTGACAGGGCTCAGGCATTTCTACTACCATGTTATGAAAACTCGCTCAGTCATGTTTTCATAACACGGTGGTACAGAAGACCGAGCTCTATCTCTACTAGCAACAGCATCAGTGCAGTTGCATCCTTGCTACAATACAGGTATCAAATTTTATAGTATCAATGCATCCTACAAGAGCCAAGTTATAACAAGTTGACAGCTACCTAGGAACTTCATGTTTGTCAGTATGACCACAGGCATTGTGAACTTTATGGCAACAGTGATTAACTTGGATAGCTACTCTTCCTCCAAAAGTACAGGGTCTGACCAGTTGAGCTAAAGACAAATTTCTCTATAAGCTTTTAGCAGTAGAGGCCTGGGTCACATAGGTGAGCAGCTTTGATACTAACAGAACAGAGGTACAGATTAGCCAGCACACTGCAGTATTAGACAGCTATGGTGCAGTTTGTAATTAACATTCTCTTACCTGCAAGAACGTATTAGTCTAGAGGGGACAGAGGAAACAATACGATGTGACACAAAATAACAAGGCACCAATAGTTCCATTCCAGTTTCATCAAAGCAGCTAACATGCTTAATGGGAGGATAAACAGAGGGAAGGAAGGGGAGAGGAGCAGCAGTGGGAAAGAAAAGCACGAGCCTTTCACTTGCCTAGCTGCCAGTTAAAGAGACCCCAAACTAGTGACAAGGGCAGGTTGCTAAGAAACTGCCCCAGAGTTCATAATGCCGGACGGACCCTCTCACCGTAATGCTACGGATGCACTTGGCTGCTGACCACCAGGCCCTGCCCACAGCTCAGCTGCACAGACACGGGGAGGCCCGTGGTTGCTGTGCTACAGCCACAGGGGACTTTGCAGCAGCCAAGGCTCATAGAGATATCACAGGCCCCTTAAACCGAGGCTCACCACTGCACGGTAGCGCTGTCAGGGCCCGCCCCGCCGCCGGACACATCAGCTCCCTTAGCTTCAAGCCCGCGCGCGCCTCGGCTCCCAAGCGGCCCATACACCCCAGCAGGCAGCACCTCCGCGTGAGCGCTGCCAGCGCGCGCTCCGCTTCCTCCGAACTCCGGGAAGCGGAGACCCGCACTGCCTGCTGGGAGTTGTAGTTCCCAGCGCATCCCCACGCCGGAGCGGCGGCTGTCAGTGTGGTTCTCAGCAGGGGCGGCGTGCGGAAAGCGCGACGGGGCGCTGCCTGCCACTCGCAGCTAGGGCTCCAAGCAGCCTACTCCCCGGCCCGGCCCTCTTCACTGCTGCTGGGACTTTTCCTTTCATAACGTGTTACACGTGAAGAGGCAGGAGCCAAGCCGCGGCTGGGAGCATCCTGCCTCCCTGCTGGGCGGGCGCTGCCAGCTCCGTGAGCACGTGGGCGGGGATCTGCTCTCCCAGCAAGCGCAGACACACGCCTGACAGCCTCGCCGCCTAGGTGTGCACAGCATAGACATCACAATGTGAGTGGGCAGGTGCATCAGACCACCCTGCCCCGTGAGCTGGATTAACCTAGCCCAGAGAGGCACCGACTAAGGTAAGACGTGCATCCGAAGTCAGAACCTGTCCTGAGCTCTTAGCTGTTGGTGCCGCTGCAGGATGTAACAAGCTCTCTAGTGTAGCCATAGATGTTTCCCTTTTGCTTAGTACTCTGGCTCTGTCCCATTTTCTTTAGGGAAAATTTCACTTTGTGGCCAGCAGAGACTTTCTGTTCCCCACTATTATTCTACCAAACTCAGAATCCATGGCAATGTGTCCACAATTGCTCCACACACCACAGAAGCTTCACAGATGCAGATCCTAGATCCATAGGATTAGAAAGGATCGCACCAGGCATCTAGTCTAACCCCCTGCCAAGATTTAGGATTTGTTATGTCTAAACCAGCGGTTCTCAACCCCTGGCCTGCGGGACGCATGCGGCCCAATTAGTACGCAGCTGTGGCCCAGCTGTGTGCTAAAGGCCACCAGGCCATGCGGAGTCCAGGTTCCCAGATGCGTGGCCACCCAGTGTGGTGTGGTCCGGGCTGCCTGGCCCGGCGCGGCAGGGTCGGGGTCGCCAGCCGCTGCCAGCCAGCCTGCAGAGTTCAGGGTCCAGGGCTGCCGGCCAGCCCTACAGAGTCTGGGGTCCAGGGCCCGGGGTGGCCAGTCGGTCCTATGGGGTCTGGGGCTGCCAGCTGGCCCCACGGGGTTCGGGATCTGGGGCCCAGGGGCTTCCCCACAGGGTTGGGGGCTGAGGTCGGCGTCAGGGCTGCCGGCCAGCCCCGCGGGGTTGGGGTCCGGGCTGCCGGCCAGCTGCCCTGCCACCTGGCCCCGCATGGCTGGGTCCAGGGTCGGGGCTGCCACCTGGCCCTACACAGCGGGATCTGGGGTCCCTATGGCCCAGCCCCCACCCAAGGCTCCACTTCTGGCCCCACTCTGTGGAGGGGTCTCTGGGCGGGAGGCGCTGGGCATAGAGGTCTGTGGGGGAGGGAGGTTCAGGGGGGGGCGCGCTGTGGTTCTCAAACTGCAGCCCAGTTAACGCATTGTGGGCCACATATGTGGCCCACAATGATAGAACCATTGGTCTAAACCATCCAAGATAGATGGATATCCAGCCTCCTTTTGAAAATCTCCAGTGAAGGAGATTCCATGATTTCCCTAGGCAGTCTGCTCCATTGTCCTACTGTTGTTGCACTTGGGAAGTTTTTCCAGAGATTTAATCTAAATCTGCTCTGCTGTAGTTTGAACCCATTGCCTCTTGTCCTGCCTTCTGCGGCAAGAGAGAACAACTTTTCACCATCTTTTTTATGGCAGTCTTTCAAGTTTTCGAAGACCACTATCATGTCCCCCCTTAATCTCCTCTTTTCCAAAATTAACATACATAGTTCCTTCAATCTTTGCTCAGATGGCTTGCATTCCATCCCTTTGCTCATCTTTGTCCCTCGCCTCTGGATCCTTTCCAGTTTCTCTACATCCTTTCTATACATCAGTGACCAAAATTGAACACAAGATATTGGGCTTTCTGAGATGAAATGGTTGAGGTGCCCATGTAACACTTACCCTCCCATACAAGTCCCACCAGTTTCCAGGGCTAGCTCCACTCTTCCAGGCTTCCAAACAGAGCAGTTGGGGCTAAGGAATGATATATGGGGAGGCACTAAGCATCTACAACTGCTCCCCAGCAGAGGGCGGGTACTATCTAGAGCTGGTTGGAAAATGATGGGTTTTCTATTGAAAATGTTGAAGAAAATGGAAAAAAATGTTTTTGTCAAAATTTTCCATCACAAATTTCAATGCTTAAGTGAAAATTCAAATACAAAAATATTTTGGGCAAAACAAAAATATTCTTGGAATTGCTGCTTGTCCCCATCCTCTATAGGTTAAATTTCCTGGTCAGACTGCATCTCCTGTGATTACCACAATATCCTCTCTTGGAGATGAGAGGCAGTGCATCATGGGAATCACTGGGCATGCTGCAGCATGGGACTTACCCAAAAGTGAACTATTGTGAATTTGTAATTGTAACTGTGAATTTTAAGAAGATGAAATAAAGAAGGGAACCCCTCTTTTGGAAAAAGAATCCAAAATCTCAATTTTTCCAAAAATGTCCAGGGTCATCTTTGCAAAGGTCCTGGAGCTGCTCTGTAATAATTTATGAATGCTGTATATGAGCTGATTATAGGAATGTTTACTGTATGAATATGTTGAATTAGTTTATTAGCAGGCTGTTGGGGGGGAAAAAGCAGGAAGGTAAGACAATGGCTCCACGTAAGACACCTCCAAGTAAACACTACCGGAGGGGGGCCGGGGGGAGATTAAGAGACAGTGCCTGAGCTATTCTAGCCAAGTTACACAGCTTGTTTTTCAGATGCAGGGAACCAACAGATGAAAATGACTATAAATATTTACAATATCCAGAGGGAAGGCTGTTGTTTGGGAGCTGGTCGTGACGAACAGACTGACAGACACAAACACTCATGTGGGGTCTAAAAGAACTAGGTTTTCCTAGGTTTCCAGGAGGATGGTAAGCCTCAGGTGAGGGAGATGTGCATATAGATCATTTGTTGTTTCTCTTTTGTTATCCCTTGTTCCTAATGTTAAGTTTGAATTATACCTTGTTTTAAGAAGTCTGCTTTGGGTCATTGTATTTATCACTGTTCACAAGCTCCCAAATGGATGAACCACAGGTATTCAAATCAGTTGAACCTGTTGGAGTAAACACAGTTGATCCACAGGGTACTGTAACCCAGGACCTGGTCTAAGAGTGGGAGAATTGTAGCATTTCACCCCAGGAAAGGCAAAGGCATGAAGTCTGACGTGAGTGGGTGCAGTCAGAGATAGCAGAGAAGGGGTCAGAGGTAAAGCTAGCTCTGTACCCATGATAATCATTATTGCCCACATCTGAGGAAATTGGAGGGGAGACTTTTCTACAATGAATTAATATATATATTTTTGTCACTGGTCAATGAATACTACATGTTATTGTCAGCAGTTTGTAACTATAATCTATAAAGTTAAGGAAAAAAATCCAAAGAACTTGAATCTTATATATTAATAATTGTAAACAAACCTGTGAAAGTATGAATGGTATTGTGGTAGTGCCTAAGAACCCAGTTATGGACCAGGACTAGGTGCTGTACAAACACAGAACAAAAAGATAGTCCTTGTCCCAAAACTATTTACAATCTAAGTATAATAAAAGAGAAAACAGATGGATACAGAAAGACATTATTATTATTTATTATGGGAGAGTACAAGGAAACATTGATAATATTGGTTAGCATGATAGGCTGCGGTATCAGCACACCAGCTTGCTATCTGTTATCAAGTTTTATGTAGGCATCATGGTAAAGGAGAGTTTTAGGTAGGAATTTTAAGATTTCGTAAATATTTATGAATGAAGTGTTTGTTTACAAAATCAGCTATTGTTATTGAAACTACAGAAACAGGATGACAGAGTTAATACTAGTTGTTAGTATAGGCGTTTCATTATCTATTTCCTTTTAGGTGTGTACTGTTGCTGCTTATTAAAATGCTTTGTTAAATTGTTCTACTTCTCCCTATTGCATTGGTGGTTACTCTTACACACAAAGTAAACTTTGGTGTTTATGAGCACTAATCTTGCTCCTACAGGAGGTATTGACTACTAGGTAGAACTTCACCTTCCATCTGGCTGAATGATTCCTTGGGTAATTCATAACCAGTAATGACCTTGCAATGCTTTCTCTCTTAACTGAAGTGCAAGATGAATGTGATATGCTGCTAAATGCCTGATCCAAAGCCCACTGAAGTCAGTGACTTTAGGTGAGGCCCAAACTGCAGAGTGATATCCAATCAGAGTTTGATTTACTGATCCAATTTAGGAAAAAAGAACAAAACTGAAAAGGTGATTCTACAATGGTAGATATCTTCTATCTGAGTGTGTGGGGGGAGGAGGGAATCCAAATGTCAATGTGAGTTAGCAGTAGCACGCAAAGGTTTCTAATTACCCCGGGCTAATTCTGCATTGAAAACCACACACCATGTTGTATTGCGGAAAAGATCCTTTCTTCCTAAATCTGTTTTTTCTCCCTCCTCTATAATAGTAGTCGCTGTGTCACAACGAGGTGATATTTAATCCAGTACCTGTCAAGTTAATATGAGTTTCAAATACCCAACCTGAATATTTAGATACAACTGCTTGAGCAGATTATACACATACACACAAAGGCAATTGGTTTTCAGATACATAGGTCGATATTTATATTGTGGACCATCTCTGGTTGAAAACTGTAAGTAAGATCCCCTCCCTCAAAGTGTGACATATTCCTTTTAACAATTTCCTTAAATTCTAATAAAGATGTTTTGTAATTACTTCCACACCTATATGGTAGGGTTACCATATTTCAAGTTCCCAAATAGAGGACATTGGTGGAGGGCAGGGCTGAAGGAGGGGTAAAGTTTCAACTGTACAGTTTCTTTCTACTTTGAATATCTAACATTTATAAATAACAAGTGTAATAGCCTCAAAAATAAAGGTAAATCAAATTTTAATGTACCTTTTTACATGCAGTCAGTCATTTCCTACTGCACTTCTTCATGTTGTGCCAATGCATATTTCTCTGGAGAGCATATCTTTCTCAGCAGTGGTTGATTGCTCATCAAGTAGCCATGAAAGTCTCTGCAAGATGTGTGCTTGAAGTTGTACTGTACAAGCAGGATCCCTTTCAACGACTCAACAGTCAATACCGTGCTACCTTTACTTCTGCACTGCTGCTGGCGGTGACGCAGCCTTCAGAGCTGGGTGCCTGCCCAGCAGCCACTGCTCTCTGGCCACCCAGCTCTGAAGGCAGCACTGCCACCACGAGCAGCACAGAAGTAAGGGTGGCAAACCAGCAAACACACACGCCCCTATTAGGGCACGCCGGGAATTGCAGTTCTTCCAGAATCAATGTTGGAAAAGGGACGAGCAAGGAAAAATCATGGACATGTGCTCATATTTCAAAAATCCACCCGGACAGAGATCAGAGGACCGAAATAGAGGTCACATCCGGGAAAACCCGGATGCATGGTAACCCTACTACATGGTCTACATTACATTATGAGAGTAACACTCAGAACACATTTCCAAACTGAAAATTATTCATCAAAATAAAAGGATTTAGTTAGAATTTATATATTTAAAGTAATCTCAAGCCCAGGGCTGTTGTGGGAATTGGCACTCTGCTGGATATGTAAGCCAAGAAGTATAATAAATTATGATGTTATAAATTAATGTCATAAGTTGTAAGAACCACATACACTGATTACAAATATAATGTATAGAACCACAGAAATGTAGGGCTCAAAGGGACTGCAAGAGGTCATCTAGTGCAACCTCCAAATACTTATTGTATACTTTATTCTTTTGAAAAATCAATTTATTTAAACCACAGTACAGTACCATTTTTAATATCCAAGTGTAACACAGTGGCCAGCACCCAAGTGCCCCCTTGTGACAGGGTACCTCTGCAGTACCCTGCCTCTGTTTTCCCTATCTTCAGGGTTTGTTAAATAAACTCCACACAGTCTTCCTTCCAATCACAACCCTTCTTTGGGTCTGTTTATTTATTTTATTAACACAACAACGATCCCCAAAAGAATCTTCCACCCAGCCTTAAGCTAAGCACAACTGCCTTTCTGAGGCACTGTTCCTTCCTCAGGGACCACTGCAGGAGACCCTTTCTCCCTACAGTTCCCTCACTGCAGAAGACCCCCCTCCCAACAGTCCCTTTCCTATTTTCACTGAACTCCCTCTGACCCCTTATAGACCAGGTGCAGCACCGCCCCCTTAATTGTCTCAACTGAGAGCACCTGCTCTGACAGAGGGGCTGTCAGGGTTCCCTTCCCACTCTGAACTCTGGGGTACAGATGTGGGGACCCGCATGAAAAAACTCTAAGCTTATTTCTACCAGCTTAGGTTTAAAACTTCCCCAAGGCACAAATTCCTTCCTTGCCCTTGGTATCGCTGCCACCACCAAGTGATTTAAACAGACATTCAGGGAGGGCCACTTGGACCCCTACCTCCCCTAAAATATCCCAAGTCCCTACACCCCCTTTCCTGGGGAGGCTTGAGAATAATATCCTAACCATTTGGTTACAAAGTGAGCACAGATCAACCCTCCTGGGTCTTTAGGACACTGAAAAACAATCAGGTTCTTAAAAGAAGTTTATTTAAAAAAAAAAAGATAAAAGAATCACCTATGTAAAATCAGGATGGAAGATAACTTTACAGGGTAACAAAAAGATTCAAAACACAGAGGATTTCCCCTCTGGCAAAACTTTAAAGTTACAAAACCAGGGATAAACCTCCCTCTTAGCACAGGGAAAATTCACAAGCTAAAACAAACGATAATCTAACGCATTTCCTTGCTATTACTTACTATTTCTGTAATATTAGATGCTTAGTTCAGATATGGCTTAGGGAGATGTATTTTCCCTGCCCTGGTTCCTCGCTGACCCGGAGAGAACAAAGGAACACAAAACAAAAACCTTCCCCCACAGATATGAAAGTATCTTCTCCCCTTATTGGTCCTTTTGGTCAGGTGCCAACCAGGTTACTTGAGCTTCTTAACCCTTTACAGGTGAAGGAGGGATTTTATGCTACCCTTAGCTGTATGTTTATGACGGGGCACTGGACCTATTTCAATCACAGGGCGCCAGCCACCCTGTGACACCTTTAAAGGAACTGCTCTTAGAGGTATACATTTTAACAAGCCCCGTAGCATCATTTTAATTGATAAATGTGTCAGTACTTTAAAAGTGCTAAAAGCAAATTGATAAACTATTAAGTTTAATTAGGGTGACCAGACAGCAAATGTGAAAAATTGGGACGGGTGTGGGGGTAATAGGAGCCTATATAAGAAAAAGACCCAAAAATCGGGACTGTCCCTATAAAATCGGGACATCTAGTCACCCTAAGTTTAGTAAATCTCTAATGTGATTATACCTCAACTTGCAAAAAACAGCATGTAACTTTCGTTAACTTTCTGGATTAATTTTCTCTCTATCCTCCCGGTAGAATAACTCTGGAAAGGACAAAGGACCTGGTACAAAACCATTTTGTATTGAGAACAAACCAGCAACCTAGCAACATATTTTTCTGCTTGCAAATATTAACACTATTTAATTAACTGTTTTAGAAATTAATAAAAAGAAATGTGTGTGTGTGTGTGTGTGTGTGTGTACATATATATATAATTCAGAGTGGTTTTCATATACGATATGTAGTATCCTAATATTATGGAATCACTTTCACATGGGCTGTCTGAGGAAACTGATGAGAATAAGATGGCAAGACAAGATTCCAGATACTTAGGTTCTCATACTGGCAGACATTCGAAGCATCCATACTCTGTTGATGAAATCACAGATGAGACGTGCAGGCCATGTCACCAGAATGTCAGATGAGCAACTGCCAAAGAAGATCTTTTATGGCAAGCTAAAGGAGCTAAAGCACTCTCTGGGAGGCCAGAAGAAACATTTCAAGGACTCCCTCAAGTTATCCTTGGGGTGTTTCAACATTGACCCAGAGTTTTGGGAAAGTTCTTGCTCATCATCGTTCTACCTGGCGAAGCCTCATCCATACTGGAGCTACAGTCTATGAGTAGAGGAGAACTGCTGAGGTGAGCAGAAGTGCCATCAGCGTATAGCTCGCAACAGCAGCATGTCCGCTGTTGATCAAGTAACCCATAGCAGTATCTCTTGTTCAGTGTGCCACGGACAGTTCAAAGCTTAAATTGGCCTGATCAGCGACTCGTGTTCACAGAAACCAAACCAACCAATTATGTCGATCTTTCTCAAAGTGTTTACAACCTTTACTGATAGATCCATTCAGGTTTGTCCTTGGCTGGGTCTTTGAAGTTACCAATATTTATGCTCCAGCATGTGGACAAAAGTCTCCAGAACAACAAATCAGGGTTTCTGTGGTAGAACCATTTGAATTTCTCCTGGAAGTTCTGTTTCTCTTGCAGAAAAGCATGTATGCCATTTTCCAGTTTTTCCCTGTACTGCACATACACTAACCACAGACGAGACCCTAGACATATGTGGAGGAGATGTCTCACCTCATCAGCTTTTTTCAGTTCTTAATCATTCAATTAAAAGAAACAAAAGATATTTTTGCATTGATACAAATGATGGCATAGCTGTTTTCTAATTATGAATTCAGTCATTTGAGGATGGTAAGAATATGCCTGCTGTTTTAATACAATATTTAATATTTATTAATGTAATAATTTAATTGCAGAAATTCAAATGGTAAAAACTACTTAAAATACTAACATAAGAACATAAGAACGGCCGTACCGGGTCAGACCAAAGGTCCATCTAGCCCAGTATCTGTCTACCGACAGTGGCCAATGCCAGGTGCCCCCGAGGGAGTGAACCTAACAGGCAATGATCAAGTGATCTCTCTCCTGCCATCCATCTCCATCCTCTGACGAACAGAGGCTAGGGACACCATTCTTACCCATCCTGGCTAATAGCCATTTATGGACTTAGCCACCATGAATTTATCCAGTCCCCTTTATAACATTGTTCCAGTTTTATTGCATCAAATAATTGTGTCTCACTTACATCTACATTGTGGTTTTTTCATCCTTTTTTCATTCATAGTTATATTTGATCACAACTCTGAGAGGCTTTTTAAAAATTAGGCCCCAATCCTGCAGACATGTATGTATGTTTAATTTTATGCAAATGAGTAATCCTCTTGGCTTCAGTGGAATGTTCGCATATGTAGGTGTTTGCAGGATTGGGACCTTAGCTGGTAAAATTCTAAAAATAGAATTTAAAAAATACTATGTGAGCCAACACATATGTTAGGCAGTAGTATACACCATATTAATGGGTATTTTGCACAAAGTATTAATATAATATACATTACACATATATAAGTGTTGGGAAGTTATGTTAACTGATTGTATTATGCTCTCTCCACAGTTCTGTTCATCCATGCCAGGTATCCCACAACACTTTGCAAAGCTGAAGTCAGCTTTGGCATTAGAAAATAGGAAGCCTGTCAAAGCCAAGATACATGAATGGTGTGTCCTAGCACAGGTTGGGATGTACCTCTATGCCAAACTGGTTTGGAATGTAATGTTCAAAACAGAGATAAGAAAAGTACAGAACAAAACAACAAGTTATGGAACTTTTATTGCCCTCAAGGCACTGTCCTAGTGTCCTGGCTCTGTGGTTACAGGTATACTAACACAAGTGCCTAGTGGCAAGGAATGGCTCAGTCAGCAGCGGGATTCTCTGCTGTCCCCTAGGCCACACAAGGGTTTAAGGTGAGGTACCCTGATATTTATAGACTGAGACAAACAACTGGGATAAACAACTTACATACCACTTTATGCCTTTCATTACATCTGTTTGATGCCTCCCCTTGTTCCTGATATCTTGGACACAGCATCCCTATTAATTGTTCTGTCAGACGATTTTATCTTGCACTAGATTGGGGTATATCTGTATTAGACTTCTAAAATGTATTTACGTAAATATCTAGTGCCTAGAACACTAACAACAACTTTGCCACGTTCATGTACCCAACAGTGAACTTGTAAGTGTAACCCACACACCTCCTGGGTGTGGTGTTCTGTCCCATCTAGTGGCACCAAGACCATTTAGAGAGAGAGAGAGTTAATGAGTCTGCTCTACAGCCTTAGCTAAGAGCCATATGGCTTTTATCTCCTGCAGTAGAGGCTCATGCGTTTAGCTCCAGAGGTCCCAGATGAGCCCCCACTTGTAACACCGACAGATCCGTCGTCAGCGGGCGGGATCGAACCTGGGACCTCTGGAGCTACAGTAATTGCAAAGTTTTTTTCTTTCTTATTTTAAGTTGTGCATGTGCTCAGTAATGTGGATGCTGAAACAACTGGTTATGTAGTACAATGAAATGTTTTATTTAATTGTCAATATAATACCCAGAGTGAGTCTATGTGAAAGCAGAAGATCTCTGACTGTCAGAAGTCCCAAAGCCTATACTGATTTTGTAAGGTATTATAAATAAATATTGGGGGTTTAGACCCTGTGTTATATTCTTAATTTTAAAGGAAAAATAACAAATCTCTAGTTAGTGATGTTAGTCTAGCTAGGGTGCATTGTAACTGCTGTGCTCTAACGGTTCATATTTGGAGTGTTGTACATAAAAAGGAATTTGAAATGATTAATTCTGTGTGTGTGTAACTATCTTATGGTGAAGACTGGTACTGGATTCCTAAGAAGAGAAAGAAAGTCAATCCTATTATAATTTCCACTTTAGTATTTGGAAAGTTTCCTATAGAAAATCCAGCTGTAGTCTCTTGCAAGGATAAGAATTCATGCTCTGTGCAAATACTGTGTCAGAGAGAGGAACTATGTAGCACAGAATTAGTAAATAAATTGATTTACCTCCCCTCTACATAGGTTACATTAAGTGAACATGCTGTGAGATAAGAATTGCTTCTCAGAAGGAGGGTATGTATTTTCGTATTCTATTGCTTTGTCTTTAGACAATAAATGTAGCTAAGTTTGGTTATTGAGAATTAACTGTGAGTGTACTCAAACAACCTTTTCATCAACAACTGTAACAGACAACAGCTAATTAGTGACATTGCAATTATTATGGCATGAGCTGCTGATTCATGCTGTTTGGTGATGGAATATGACTTTGGCAAGATATGTGAGCACATTGAGGTCATAGTAAAAAAGGATTAGCCTTCATATTCTGCAGTGCCACCAGCCTCTTTTGTCATCAGTTGCTTTGTGTGGAAAGTGGGGGCATATTTAAAAAATGTTACTTTTGGGAGTATGATGAGGACTGTGTGGGGCTCACAGGGGTGCACTCTGCTCAGTGACAACCAATCAGAGGGGCTGCTGGAGCGACCAATCAGGGACCAGAAGGGCCACCTAAAAGGAAGCAGCATCACCAGAGCAGTCAGTTGCAGCCTGGAGCTGGAGAAGAGAGGACTGTGTTCCTGGTTGCTGAAAGAGCAGCAGGACCAAGGACAGCTCAGTGCTGGCAGGGACCAGGGGGGCAAGAGAGCTCCTGGCTGGCTGCTATGACTGAGCCTAAGACAGTTGCTGGCAGGGACCTGGGGAACAATGAAGGAGCTCCTGGCTGGCTGCTGGGACTGAGTAAGAACTGAGCCTGGGGAGGGCCGCAGGAAGGTAGTGTCTCCAGGGAGGAAGTCCTGGGAGTACAGCCCCTTACCAGGGCTGGGACTACTTAAAGACTGAGTCCGGGAAGGGCTAGAGAGACACCAACCGAGGGGTACTGAGATAGGACCCGGTGGACTGTACACCCTGGAAGGGGTCTCTTCTGAGTCACATACAGACAGTATGTGTGACTTGGCTGGAGGGCTGAGTCACTGAAAAACCACCTGAGAAAACCATCGACAGGAGTCACTGCAGACAAACCTGACCAGAAGGGGGTGCTCATGAGAGGTTGGTGCCACCCCATTAATCAGATCATGAATGAAAATATTAAATAACACTGGTTCTAATGCAAATGCTTGGAGACCCTAGAGCTAACAACTTTTGCCATGATGAAAATTGACCATCTATGCCTGCTTTTTGTTTTCTGTCGCTTAGACAGTTTCTAATCCATAACTATTTAGTTTTTTAATCATCTAGTGCAGGGGTCGGCAACCTCTGGCACGCGGCTCACCAGGGTAAGCACCCTGGCGGGCCGGGCCAGTTTATTTACCTGCCGCGTCGGTAGGTTCGGCCGATCGCGGCTCCCACTGGCCGCGGTTCGCCGCTCCGGGCCAATGGGGGCAGCGGGAAGCAGCGCGGGCGAGGGATGTGCTGGTCGCGGCTTCCCGTCGCCCCCGTTGGCCCGGAGCGGCGAACCGCGGCCAGTGGGAGCCGCGATCGGCCGAACCTGCCGACGCGGCAGGTAAATAAACTGGCCCGGCCCGCCAGGGTGCTTACCCTGGCGAGCCGCGTGCCAGAGGTTGCCGACCCCTG